>QRDG01000181.1:1141958-1381590 GCA_012064385.1 Puccinellia tenuiflora
CTATGGTGAAGAGTTAAAGAAGAGAAGTTTGAGATTACTTTGTGCTGCGACAAGGCGTGATAGTGAACACACAGAAAAACAACACACACACGGAGAACTTGCAAACAACACACAGCATATTACACCAAGCAAGGTGCACAAAAGGTACGTCTAGTACCAACGGACGTCTAATACTCGTGGTAGTCGGGGTAACCAAAGTTCCTATCATGAGTTTTTCCTAGGGGTCTTGTCCAACATTGCTGGCGAAGTCTTCATTTTATCGCCTTAGTCTTCACTGGAGAAATTGAGGTCGTCGAGGTTGCAACTTGAGTAGAATTGTTGATGTTGACTGAGGTCTTCGAGGTCTCTTGCTTTGTTGACATTGACGATCTTGGCATTTGCAAATCAACCACCTTGAGGTTGAAGGTTGAGTATTTGTGATGGAAGCTTCTTCCTTATGGGTGCTAACTGATTAGGTCTCACTTGGGTTCATCGTCAGGTATACTCTTGGTTTTGAAGGGGTAAGAGATAACAGAAGATTCTTTGGAAACTCTTAAATAGAGGGGTAAGATGCTGAAAATTTGAGGAGATGAGAAGAGCGAAGCCATTTTCGGACTTCTCTAGATAAAAATATATTTTGGTAGAATATATTTTTAACAAAAATATTTGCTTTCCTAACTAACGTCCATGCTAACTAAGGTCTCCTACAGTCAGGATTGCTCTGATACCAAGTCTGTGGGGACCCCGGACTAGCCGTCCGAAATACCCTTGTGCCTACATCAGCGATCCCATGATCAGTGTGTCGCTGAGCACAATCAAACTGGTAATCAAGGAACATCCATAATTACCGAAGGAAATACTTACTTGATTGAAGTCATACTCTTCAATAGGTACTTGCAGCGGAAATCACCATAAGCGTGGAGCCCAAGTCATTCGCCTTAACCCTACAGGCAACTGACTGGGAAGCGCCCTAGTTCGCATTGACGTCATTTCCGTCTCCTTCTCAAGCTGCTCTTCCTTAAAATCTGGCTAAGACAATAGCCAGGGACGAAACCATTATGAGTACAATGGGAATTGTACTCGCAAACTACCCCGAAAGAGCATGCACTACCCTTTTCTTTTTTTTATATAGTTTGAGTAAAACTTGTTTGCTTTGAAAACTCTAATCCTTATTGAAAAGAGAATGATAGACTTTTGTTTAATAAAACTTGTCTGAAAACTCTATAACTTTGGTTGAAGTAAAATAAGAGAAATTTTATAACTTTCATAAACCTTGTATATTTTTCAAAATATCTATAGCCTTTGTTAAAGAAAACGAAAAGAAGGCTTTAGATTCCTTTTTTTTTTCCATAAAACTGTCTTTGTAAGGAGTTTTCTTTTAAAACATTTTTTCCCGAAAAATAGCTGTTTGTTAAAATAAGAAGTCCCTTTTTAAAAAACGTTTTTCCTGGAAAATCACCATTTTGTTTATTTACCCAAAACTCCTCCTTTTTCCCGACCATGTCTCATCATGGTCCAATTATTTCCAACAACTCATACCAGCACATTGGCATAGTTGCATAAAACATCCTTCACATCATTTTCTCTTTCAATTTTCAAACCTTTTTCCAAAACTTGCACATAGGTCTAGTAGGGCCTCCCAACTGTCCATATCCGAGGACTCGGCTATTCGAATAGTTTTTACCCTCTGCAGAGGTAGCACGCTTTTCCCACACCCATCCGGTAGCTCATCGTGTCTGCCACGTCCGCCATACAAGGTGTATGCGAAGTTGAGCCACCGGCCATAGCCTTTCCTTTGCTCATGCTAGTATAGGACCCTACCCTTACGATTTCACCATTCCTTCAACACCTAGTACAGGATCCCCCGTCGAGGAACCTAGATGTAAGGACTCGTAGTTTTGCCCGGCGAGCGCGAAGCTCTTCAATCCCGCACAAGCCAACATATTGCCGGGACCCAGGTCAGGGGTTAGAGTCGCCATGCTCATCCCCTCATGCATAACGGAGTCGTCTCCGTCGATGAGGTATCCAGTACTAACACGAGCAAACTATATGACTACGGCCCGTTCCCATATTTGGGTAGATGTGGTCGCACAGGTTATTGGTTGGTCGACGTAAGTACTAGGACACAATGTGCATTTCCATAAACAACACCATTTATCACTTCTCCACTTCAACACCGACGATTCGGCATTTCATCATCAACTAGGTACTTTAAAAAGGAGTTTGGAATAAACCATAATTTTTCCCATACTGTAGTTTGAAAAGGAATTTTTCCACCCAATACTTCCATATAGGGGTGTCAAAGTGATATACTTGTATTTTGGAAAAGGGTTTTCAAAATCATAGCTTTGGTGGCAAAAACCACTTAAGTCATTTATGCTCTTTATGTAAATCAAAATAGACGTATATAAATGCAAGCTCAGTGAAGTAGCTTGCCTGTTTCCAGCATAATGTCTCTGGGCTTGATACTCTTCATTAAAGAAATAAACTCCGGTGCTTATCCAATAAATCCTTTCCAAAGTTCACTCCGATAGCGTTTGCATCTAGCGTCGTAAAAAGGAAAGAACACAATCAACACACAGTAGGACACTCCAACAAACATCCAGCAACACTAACAAACAACAATCATGAGGGAAGATTATTATTTAACAAACAAGTTTGGCAATCACCAACACTACTCATGTTTAAAAGTTATGTTTAAAGTTGTGATTAAGCATCTTTATTTAAACAGGAAATACTTCAGACAAAAGTTAAGCTACCAACTATTTTCTGTAATTCTAAATATCTTACCAAGCTAAGGTAGAGATATTACTAGATTCTTACTTAAAGACCACCAAGTTTAACAAGCAAGGTAGTCATATTAATTTCACAGAAAGGATCTAACTAAGATTAAACAAGCAATACATACATTACCAAACTACTCAATCAAGCATCACAACAACTCTCAAGCATCACACATAGCTACTGCACTTACAAAGCAACACAATTTGATTTCAATTGATTTGAATTATCTATTATTTAATTAGGTCTTAAATATGGCAGAAACTAGTGGTGCATGATTAATTGCATAACTTAAGTTCTGTTGATCACAAAAATGTGAACTAAAATTCTATGGATAGCTACTGATGTTTAGAAGACAACCCAATTGGATTTAATTCAATTAAGGTTATTAAACTCCCTATATAAATGTTTTTATCCAGAAGGTTAGTTTTCTTGTTTTTGCTACAACTCAAGTTAATTTTACTCAAAAGTTAAATCCTTTTAGGGATAGCTAGTATTTCTTATATGTGATCTAAAAAAATTGGTTTGACCTCATTTGGATTAGTAGAGTATCAGAAACAAACAAGTTTAGGTTTTATACCTTCTGTTGCATTTTGGATATCATTATTTATTTATTAATCTAAATGGGGTGAAACCACTTTAATTAGTTAGATAATTTCATAAGCTTTCCAGAACATTTTCATTTGCTATTTTTAGATTCCTAGATCTCGAGATATTGATTTTTAAAGTTCTAACCAAATTTCTGACAGAAAGTTTCACTCTGTTAAGTTTAACAGCTAGCACATTTGTCATTTTTATTTTAAATGGAAAATATGTCCAACAAGGATCATAGCCTGCATCTAGGTGAAGATGGCATGTTATACTAGCTACATCATTTTAGTTTGCTATTTTTAGGCCTCTGGTTAATTAGTGATTTGCATGGGAAAAGGGCTATCTTTATTATTTCATGTGCTAAGCTAAACTGGTTAGCTATCTTTTTCATTTTAAAACTTCTACACAGATTTTATTTGGGGTTCTCAAATCTTGTTCATGGTAGGATACTAACTATACTAACATGACATACCAATACAAACATCTAAATAAATCTGGATTAATTGCTATGATCAGATCAAAAACCTAAGCAGTAATCTGTTTTCAGAAGTTTCTGAAAACAGACAGAACATAGCTACTTTGCCTCATGTTTCCATTGAGCTAAACTAACTATTTTGGAAATCTAAAAGTTGCATCTGAATCTATGTAACTTGCTCTTTGGAACCATGCAAAAATTTCAAATTTTGGTGGGTCATATTTCTCAGAATTTGCATGCAAAGTTAGCTACTCTAAACTGGTTTTCAGACTTAACAGATTTCTTCAGAATTCAAAATCTGGGCGGGGAGCGCACTGGGGCCGTTGATCGCAAGATCGACGGCTCACAGCCATCACCTAGCTCCCGACGGGAAGAGAGACAGAGGCGGAGGGGAGATGGCCGGGGAAGCTACCTGCCGGCGGGGAGCGTCGGCGGTGAGGGTGGTGGTCGACTGAGGAGGTCCTGGGCAGCAGCTGGACACCGGCGGCGTGGCCGGAGATGACCCACAGTGGCGGCACGGCTTGGCTGCCGAGTGGCTCGAGATGGAGCTCATCGAGCTCCTCTCCGGTGGCTTCTAGGTGAAGGGGGAGTGGTGCGGTGGTCGTGTGGTGAAGTGTGGAGGCCTTGGGGGTGCTTTTATAGCTCGGGGCGAGCTCGGGCAGAGGGGCGGCGTGGACAAGCCGCGGGTAGCACGGGCGGCGTGCAGGCGTGCTTGGTCGGCGATGTGCAGAGCGAGGGAGGCACGGGCGCGGTGCCTGCGGGTAGTGGGGTGGCGAGGGCGTGCCGTGGACGGTCGGGTGCGTCTCGGGCGGGTGTGTGTCGGCCGGGGTGGACGCGGTAAGGTGCGCACGCAACCTGTTTGACAGGGTGTCGGCCGGCAGTTCACCGGCGACTGCGGGCAGGGTGAGGGGCCTGGAGCAAAGGGGTCGACTTGGGGAGCATCTAGGGAGCAAGGGGCAGCTCCAGGAGGTGCTTTCTCGGGGTTTTGGTGCCGGTTTGGAACAAGTGAGCATGGGGGTGGCCATCTCCATGCCATAGGTGTTCTAGGGTTAGGTTTAGGTCATGGGGATGCTTGGGCTTGTCCAGAAGGTGCAGGGGAGTGCTGGGTGGGTGCTGGTCATGAGGGAGACAAAGTTAGGGCAAGTGGGGGCTGCCACTTGAATATAGGGTAGGAGCTCCATTTTGCACTATTTGCCACTATTTGCAATTTAATGGCAAAAGAAAATAGAGAATGCAAGTGTGCAAATGCTGTGGGAATTAAGAATAAGTGTTTGGAATTTTTGGTGCGATGATGGAATTTATTTGATAGGTGCATCATAGCACATTTTGTGATTTGGTAAAATTAAAGAAAGTAATAGAAATGTAAATTTAGATTTTGAAATTATATTTTGAAGAGGGAAGAAATATTAGAGCAAAGTGGGAGTGAGCACTATGTCACCCCACTGATTTTTGGTTTTAAAAGAAAATATTAATTTCTCACTTGGAGAAATTTGTTTGTCACTTGTCACCTGATTTTATGTGTTGATGTTTTCATTTTGTTTCTTTTCCTTCCTTCATAAATTTTATTTAGCAAACACCCACATCAAGCAACAAAACACAACAATATTCACATCACAACCATGACCACACAATTCAAACAACATGAATTAATCTCACCACCAATTCCATAATTCACAATACTATCTAAAAAAAAAATGATCACACTCAATTATGACAAGATGAGGTTTAAGAAATATCTCAACTCATAATTTAATTGTTTTCAAAAAGGTTTGAGAAAGGAAATATGTGGGGTAATATATTTCCCACTAGAGTTGTTTTCAAATGGAGTGGAAATCAGTGGTTTATAAAATGGGAGTTGCATATACATGCAAAATATCACGGTTGATAATTAAATAGGAGATAACATATAGATCCCCATATTTTTGGGAACACATAATTTTGGAAATACTTTTACTTTCTCAACTAAAAGGTATTTTGTTTATTGCTGAAATCAAACATCATTGAAATAAACTTTGGCCAAAATAAGGTTGGAAAAGATATATGGAATTTACTCTTGTCATAACATGAGCACCAAGTTTAATATATTTTACTTGGGCTGGATTCTTGGATTAATATTTACTAGTCAAACAACCTAAACAACAAGTCACACAAGGTCAAACAGAACAATATAAAGAGAAACACAATCATTAGTGAAGAAATTTCAAAAAGTTTTTGTTGGTTCTGAATTTTGGGTCTTGTTAATTCTTATTATAAATTTGGGATGTTACAAATCCTTCCCCCCTTAAAATAAATCTCGTCCCGAGATTTGCCCGGGGGTACAGGGGAGCACGAGGGCACGGGTTTTGAGCTGGCTATTCTTCCGAGGTCGTTGCTTCTTCAATGAGGTCAACAGGTGAGATATTGACAAATTGATGTTGCGAGGTCGTTCCTTGTCGATAATTTTCTCTGATGGGTTCAGATCCTGGATGATAGGGTGGACTTGACGATCGATGCTGTTGGATAGTCTTGGTTGGTTGCTTCCAGTTTCTACTAGGCTGAGGTGCAAGGAACTAACTATTACCACTTTCTGGTCTACCTATTGCTGGTCTTCCCCCCTTAAAAAGGGGTTTTTAATCTGTCTTGCTGAAGTTTGCAGCTGGAGTTGACTTGGAGGCATTGTTCTTCTTGAGTAGCTTGACGATCTTCGTCTTGGTTGGCAATCCTTGGTGCTTGGGGTTGGTGCAGATATCACTTCCTGATATTGTCGCCTTACGAGGGTTGCAGGAGGGGACGCGTGGTTTTCAGGATGCGTCGAGTCTGCGTACTCGACTCTCTCCGGTTTCTAGTTAGAAAAAGGATGTTATAAACGTCTAAATTCATCTGGACTTGCTTGGTGGTTGAGGTTGTCCACAGCAGGTGCTTACGTCGTTTGATTCTTCTGGGTATTCCATTGGTTATTTGTCTTCATGCTTGTCCTTCTTCAGCTGAGCAAAAGGAGGAACTTCATTGCTGACTTCCTTGGTTCTTGAGCTTCATGAAGCGTTGGTAAGAATCTTAAGAAGTACAGTCTAGATTATCGAGCTTCCAGAGGAAATCTAAAAGTCAGTTCTAGTGTCCCGAGTAGGTGGTTCGGTCTGCTGTTTTACGAGGGTACAAGGGTCGCGTTCTCAGTTAATCCTTAAAAAGTTAGAGAAAGAGCTTCATGTCAACAGTTGTTGCTCGTGCTTTCTTGAATCCTCCTTCGGTGTGATTGGTCGAGGCCAGTTGAAAAGGATGATTGCTAGATAGGTGACGTTGATGGTGCTTGCTTCTGGGTTCAATGATGCGCAGATGGTCTTCAGTGTTGATCGTCTTTCGGCCTTGATGATCGTCTTCGGCCTTGATCGTCTTCGTCTTCTCACTACCAACTATATGTGATTCTTTCTACATTACCTCTCTTTTTGTCAAAACTTGTGGTTAGATAAGGCCAGTTAGTATAGCCACCAACTGGGGTTAGATGTTAATTTAGAATTTGGTAAGTGGGCTCAAAAAGTCACGGCTTAATGGACTTTAGAAAAAGGTTAGTGAAGAATCTTCACAAAATCAGCGGTGGGCTAGGGTTCTCACCCATCTTTCCCAAGTTTGCGGTGATAGGTAGGAGTTAGTTTTACTTCACGGGACAATTTAGGTGGGTCAAACCTAGCAAGGTTAGCGCAAGGGATTAAGGTGCTACTAACTGCTCGTCAGGCGGGTAGGTACATGATCCTCTTTGAAACCCATCATTACCGTTGGTCTCTGAGCTCGAATCTTCATAGAAACTCTTATGCACTCCTTGAGTTCCTCTAGTTACCCATTCTAAATGAGTCTCCTTATGTCCTTGTTTCATGTCAAGGTTTGTGGTCCTAGAAGATTAGTTGGTACTATCATGGGCTGGAGTCAGTTGTTAACCTAAAGTTAGATACGATAAGTTAGTGTGGTATTCTTGTAATCTCACAAGTAAATTTTGTGAGGTGGGGCTCGTGTCTTCACGAGGTTGGTGTACAATTGTAGTTTCCTTCAAGATCTTGACGCACTTGCTCCAGATGGTGCATGAAGTCCAATGTCTGACTTGCCAGTTAGGTTACAAAAATTTCCGGCTATTTGGCTAAGGATCAGGAGTCTTTTGTATCTTGCGGAACTGTCAGATCTTTAACGGGAGATGGTTTAGATGAGAGGGAAAACATTTTAGAAAGATTTCCCTTGGCGGGTTTACATCCGCAACAAGGTGCAACTATGGTGAAGAGTTAAAGAAGAGAAGTTTGAGATTACTTTGTGCTGCCGACAAGGCGTGATAGTGAACACACAAGAAAAACAACACACACACGGAGAACTTGCAAACAACACACAAGCATATTACACCCAAGCAAGGTGCACAAAAGGTACGTCTAGTACCAACGGACGTCTAATACTCGTGGTAGTCGGGGTAACCAAAGTTCCTATCATGAGTTTTTCCTAGGGGTCTTTGTCCAACATTGCTGGTGAAGTCTTCATTTTATCGCCTTAGTCTTCCACTGGAGAAATTGAGGTCGTCGAGGTTGCAACTTGAGTAGAATTGTTGATGTTGAACTGAGGTCTTCGAAGGTCTCTTGCTTTGTTGACATTGACGATCTTGGCATTTGCAAATCAACCACCTTGAGGTTGAAGGTTGAGTATTTGTGATGGAAGCTTCTTCCTTATGGGTGCTAACTGATTAGGTCTCACTTGGGTTCATCGTCAGGTATACTCTTGGTTTTGAAGGGGTAAGAGATAACAGAAGATTCCTTGGAAACTCTTAAAATAGAGGGGTAAGATGCTGAAATATTTGAGGAGATGAGAAGAGCGAAGCCATTTTCGGACTTCTCTAGATAAAAATATATTTTGGTAGAAATATATTTTTAACAAAAATATTTGCTTTCCTAACTAACGTCCATGCTAACTAAGGTCTCCTACAGTCAGGATTGCTCTGATACCAAGTCTGTGGGGACCCCGGACTAGCCGTCCGAAATACCCTTGTGCCTACATCAGCGATCCCATGATCAGTGTGTCGCTGAGCACAATCAAACTGGTAATCAAGGAACATCCATAATTACCGAAGGAATATACTTACTTGATTGAAGTCATACTCTTCAATAGGTACTTGCAGCGGAAATCACCATACAGCGTGGAGCCCAAGTCATTCGCCTTAACCCTACAGGCAACTGACTGGGAAGCGCCCTAGTTCGCATTGACGTCATTTCCGTCTCCTTCTCCAAGCTGCTCTTCCTTAAAATCTGGCTAAGACAATAGCCAGGGACGAAACCATTATGAGTACAATGGGAATTGTACTCGCAAACTACCCCCGAAAGAGCATGCACTACCCTTTTTCTTTTTTTATATATAGTTTGAGTAAAACTTTGTTTGCTTTGAAAACTCTAATCCTTATTGAAAAGAGAATGATAGACTTTTGTTTAATAAAACTTTGTCTGAAAACTCTATAACTTTGGTTGAAGTAAAATAAGAGAAATTTTATAACTTTTCATAAACCTTGTATATTTTTCAAAATATCTATAGCCTTTGTTAAAGAAAACGAAAAGAAGGCTTTAGATTCCTTTTTTTTTTCCATAAAACTGTCTTTGTAAGGAGTTTTCTTTTAAAACATTTTTTTTCCCGAAAAATAGCTGTTTGTTAAAATAAGAAGTCCCTTTTTAAAAAACGTTTTTCCTGGAAAATCACCATTTTGTTTATTTACCCAAAACTCCTCCTTTTTCCCGACCATGTCTCATCATGGTCCAATTATTTCCAACAACTCATACCAGCACATTGGCATAGTTGCATAAAACATCCTTCACATCATTTTCTCTTTCAATTTTCAAACCTTTTTCCAAAACTTGCACATAGGTCTAGTAGGGCCTCCCAACTGTCCATATCCGAGGACTCGGCTATTCGAATAGTTTTACCCTCTGCAGAGGTAGCACGCTTTTCCCACACCCATCCGGTAGCTCATCGTGTCTGCCACGTCCCGCCATACAAGGTGTATGCGAAGTTGAGCCACCGGCCATAGCCTTTCCTTTGCTCATGCTAGTATAGGACCCTACCCTTACGATTTCACCATTCCTTCAACACCTAGTACAGGATCCCCCGTCGAGGAACCTAGATGTAAGGACTCGTAGTTTTGCCCGGCGAGCGCGAAGCTCTTCAATCCCGCACAAGCCAACATATTGCCGGGACCCAGGTCAGGGGTTAGAGTCGCCATGCTCATCCCCTCATGCATAACGGAGTCGTCTCCGTCGATGAGGTATCCAGTACTAACACGAGCAAACTATATGACTACGCCCGTTCCCATATTTGGGTAGATGTGGTCGCACAGGTTATTGGTTGGTCGACGTAAGTACTAGGACACAATGTGCATTTTCCATAAACAACACCATTTATCACTTCTCCACTTCAACACCGACGATTCGGCATTTCATCATCAACTAGGTACTTTAAAAAGGAGTTTGGAATAAACCATAATTTTTCCCATACTGTAGTTTGAAAAGGAATTTTTCCACCCAATACTTCCATATAGGGTGTCAAAGTGATATACTTGTATTTTGGAAAAGGGTTTTCAAAATCATAGCTTTGGTGGCAAAAACCACTTAAGTCATTTATGCTCTTTATGTAAATCAAAATAGACGTATATAAATGCAAGCTCAGTGAAGTAGCTTGCCTGTTTCCAGCATAATGTCTCTGGGCTTGATACTCTTCATCAAAGAAATAAACTCCGGTGCTTATCCAATAAATCCTTTCCAAAGTTCACTCCGATAGCGTTTGCATCTAGCGTCGTAAAAAGGAAAGAACACAATCAACACACAGTAGGACACTCCAACAAACATCCAGCAACACTAACAAACAACAATCATGAGGGAAGATTATTATTTAACAAACAAGTTTGGCAATCACCAACACTACTCATGTTTAAAAGTTATGTTTAAAGTTGTGATTAAGCATCTTTATTTAAACAGGAAATACTTCAGGCAAAAGTTAAGCTACCAACTTGTAATTCTAAATATCTTACCAAGCTAAGGTAGAGATATTACTAGATTCTTACTTAAAGACCACCAAGTTTAACAAGCAAGGTAGTCATATTAATTTCACAGAAAGGATCTAACCTAAGATTAAACAAGCAATACATACATTACCAAACTACTCAATCAAGCATCACAACAACTCTCAAGCATCACACATAGCTACTGCACTTACAAAGCAACACAATTTGATTTCAATTGATTTGAATTATCTATTATTTAATTAGGTCTTAAATATGGCAGAAACTAGTGGTGCATGATTAATTGCATAACTTAAGTTCTGTTGATCACAAAAATGTGAACTAAAATTCTATGGATAGCTACTGATGTTTAGAAGACAACCCAATTGGATTTAATTCAATTAAGGTTATTAAACTCCCTATATAAATGTTTTTATCCAGAAGGTTAGTTTTCTTGTTTTTGCTACAACTCAAGTTAATTTTACTCAAAAGTTAAATCCTTTTAGGGATAGCTAGTATTTCTTATATGTGATCTAAAAAAATTGGTTTGACCTCATTTGGATTAGTAGAGTATCAGAAACAAACAAGTTTAGGTTTTATACCTTCTGTTACATTTTGGATATCGTTATTTATTTATTAATCTAAATGGGGTGAAACCACTTTAATTAGTTAGATAATTTCATAAGCTTTCCAGAACATTTTCATTTGCTATTTTTAGATTCCTAGATCTCGAGATATTGATTTTTAAAGTTCTAACCAAATTTCTGACAGAAAGTTTCACTCTGTTAAGTTTAATAGCTAGCACATTTGTCATTTTTATTTTAAATGGAAAATATGTCCAACAAGGATCATAGCCTGCATCTAGGTGAAGATGGCATGTTATACTAGCTACATCATTTTAGTTTGCTATTTTTAGGCCTCTGGTTAATTAGTGATTTGCATGGGAAAAGGGCTATCTTTATTATTTCATGTGCTAAGCTAAACTGGTTAGCTATCTTTTTCATTTTAAAACTTCTACACAGATTTTATTTTGGGGTTCTCAAATCTTGTTCATGGTAGGATACTAACTATACTAACATGACATACCAATACAAACATCTAAATAAATCTGGATTAATTGCTATGATCAGATCAAAAACCTAAGCAGTAATCTGTTTTCAGAAGTTTCTGAAAACAGACAGAACATAGCTACTTTGCCTCATGTTTCCATTGAGCTAAACTAACTATTTTGGAAATCTAAAAGTTGCATCTGAATCTATGTAACTTGCTCTTTGGAACCATGCAAAAATTTCAAATTTTGGTGGGTCATATTTCTCAGAATTTGCATGCAAAGTTAGCTACTCTAAACTGGTTTTCAGACTTAACAGATTTCTTCAGAATTCGAAATCTGGGCGGGAGCGCACTGTGGCCGTTGATCGCAAGATCGACGGCTCACAGCCATCACCTAGCTCCCGACGGGAAGAGAGACAGAGGCGGAGGGGAGATGGCCGGGGAAGCTACCTGCCGGCGGGGAGCGTCGGCGGTGAGGGTGGTGGTCGACTGAGGAGGTCCTGGGCAGCAGCTGGACACCGGCGGCGTGGCCGGAGATGACCCACAGTGGCGGCACGGCTTGGCTGCCGAGTGGCTCGAGATGGAGCTCATCGAGCTCCTCTCCGGTGGCTTCTAGGTGAAGGGGGAGTGGTGCGGTGGTCGTGTGGTGAAGTGTGGAGGCCTTGGGGGTGCTTTTATAGCTCGGGGCGAGCTCGGGCAGAGGGGCGGCGTGGACAAGCCGCGGGTAGCACGGGCGGCGTGCAGGCGTGCTTGGTCGGCGATGTGCAGAGCGAGGGAGGCACGGGCGCGGTGCCTGCGGGTAGTGGGGTGGCGAGGGCGTGCCGTGGACGGTCGGGTGCGTCTCGGGCGGGTGTGTGTCGGCCGGGGTGGACGCGGTAAGGTGCGCACGCAACCTGTTCGACAGGGTGTCGGCCGGCAGTTCACCGGCGACTGCGGGCAGGGTGAGGGGCCTGGAGCAAAGGGGTCGACTTGGGGAGCATCTAGGGAGCAAGGGGCAGCTCCAGGACGTGCTTTCTCGGGGTTTTGGTGCCGGTTTGGAACAAGTGAGCATGGGGGTGGCCATCTCCATGCCATAGGTGTTCTAGGGTTAGGTTTAGGTCATGGGGATGCTTGGGCTTGTCCAGAAGGTGCAGGGGAGTGCTGGGTGGGTGCTGGTCATGAGGGAGACAAAGTTAGGGCAAGTGGGGGCTGCCACTTGAATATAGGGTAGGGGCTCCATTTTGCACTATTTGCAATTTAATGGCAAAAGAAAATAGAGAATGCAAGTGTGCAAATGCTGTGGGAATTAAGAATAAGTGTTTGGAATTTTTGGTGCGATGATGGAATTTATTTGATAGGTGCATCATAGCACATTTTGTGATTTGGTAAAATTAAAGAAAGTAATAGAAATGTAAATTTAGATTTTTGAAATTATATTTTGAAGAGGGAAGAAATATTAGAGCAAAGTGGGAGTGAGCACTATGTCACCCCACTGATTTTTGGTTTTAAAAGAAAATATTAATTTCTCACTTGGAGAAATTTGTTTGTCACTTGTCACCTGATTTTATGTGTTGATGTTTTCATTTTGTTTCTTTTCCTTCCTTCATAAATTTTATTTAGCAAACACCCACGTCAAGCAACAAAACACAACAATATTCACATCACAACCATGACCACACAATTCAAACAACATGAATTAATCTCACCACCAATTCCATAATTCACAATACTATCTAAAAAAAAAATGATCACACTCAATTATGACAAGATGAGGTTTAAGAAATATCTCAACTCATAATTTAATTGTTTTCAAAAAGGTTTGAGAAAGGAAATATGTGGGGTAATATATTTCCCACTAGAGTTGTTTTCAAATGGAGTGGAAATCAGTGGTTTATAAAATGGGAGTTGCATATACATGCAAAATATCACGGTTGATAATTAAATAGGAGATAACATATAGATCCCCATATTTTTGGGAACACATAATTTTGGAAATACTTTTACTTTCTCAACTAAAAGGTATTTTGTTTATTGCTGAAATCAAACATCATTGAAATAAACTTTGGCCAAAATAAGGTTGGAAAAGATATATGGAATTTACTCTTGTCATAACATGAGCACCAAGTTTAATATATTTTACTTGGGCTGGATTCTTGGATTAATATTTACTAGTCAAACAACCTAAACAACAAGTCACACAAGGTCAAACAGAACAATATAAAGAGAAACACAATCATTAGTGAAGAAATTTCAAAAAGTTTTTGTTGGTTCTGAATTTTGGGTCTTGTTAATTCTTATTATAAATTTGGGATGTTACAAAATACATTTGGGGGTACTTTCTCTCGACTCTCGACGAGAGCCGAGTCGTGATAACGCATCTGCGGCCTCGTTCTTGCGTCTGTCAATATGCTCCACTTGATAACCAGAAAAGAACCCGGCTATCTGTTCGACTGCTCTNTAATTCTTATTATAAATTTGGGATGTTACAAATCCTTCCCCCCTTAAAATAAATCTCGTCCCGAGATTTGCCCGGGGGTACAGGGGAGTACGAGGGCACGGGTTTTGAGCTGGCTATTCTTCCGAGGTCGTTGCTTCTTCAATGAGGTCAACAGGTGAGATATTGACAAATTGATGTTGCGAGGTCGTTCCTTGTCGATAATTTTCTCTGATGGGTTCAGATCCTAGATGTTAGGGTTGACTTGACGATCGATGCTGTTGGGATAGTCTTGGTTGGTTGCTTCCAGTTTCTACTAGGCTGAGGTGCAAGGAACTAACTATTACCACTTTCTGGTCTACCTATTGCTGGTCTTCCCCCCTTAAAAAGGGGTTTTTAATCTGTCTTGCTGAAGTTTGCAGCTGGAGTTGACTTGGAGGCATTGTTCTTCTTGAGTAGCTTGACGATCTTCGTCTTGGTTGGCAATCCTTGGTGCTTGGGGTTGGTGCAGATATCACTTCCTGATATTGTCGCCTTACGAGGGTTGCAGGAGGGGACGCGTGGTTTTCAGGATGCGTCGAGTCTGCGTACTTGACTCTCTCTGGTTTCTAGTTAGAAAAAGGATGTTATAAACGTCTAAATTCATCTGGACTTGCTTGGTGGTTGAGGTTGTCCACAGCAGGTGCTTACGTCGTTTGATTCTTCTGGGTATTCCATTGGTTATTTGTCTTCATGCTTGTCCTTCTTCAGCTGAGCAAAAGGAGGAACTTCATTGCTGACTTCCTTGGTTCTTGAGCTTCATGAAGCGTTGTTAAGAATCTTAAGAGGTACAGCCTAGATTATCGAGCTTCCAGAGGAATCTAAAAGTCAGTGCAAGGACCGTAGAGGTAAGTGGTTTGGTCCGATGTTTTATGAGGGTGCAAGGGTCGCGTTCTCAGTTAACCCTAAAAGTTAGAGAAAGAGCTTCATGTCAACAGTTGCTGCTCGTGCTTTCTTGAATCCTCCTTCGGTGTGATTGGTCGAGGCCAGTTGAAAAGGATGATTGCTAGATAGGTGACGTTGATGGTGCTTGCTTCTGGGTTCAATGATGCGCAGATGGTCTTCAGTGTTGATCGTCTTCGGCCTTGATGATCGTCTTCGTCTTCTCACTACCAACTATATGTGATTCTTTCTACATTACCTCTCTTTTTGTCAAAACTTGTGGTTAGATAAGGCCAGTTAGTATAGCCACAAACTGGGGTTAGATGTTAATTTAGAATTTGGTAAGTGGGCTCAAAAAGTCACGGCTTAATGGTCCTTAGAAAAATTAGTGAAGAATCTTCACACCAGTTGTTTCCCAAACAGGTACCTTTGTCTTTGTTGTTTCAACTAGTTGAGTTATGTGGAACTAAGATGTTTGTTCGGCAGATAACGTCGATGGCGTCCTTTTCCTGGGGTAACTTCAGGTTGACGATCTTTCAAGTTGGTTTCCTTCAAGATCTTGACGCACTTGCTCCAGATGGTGCATGAAGTCCATGGTCTGACTTGCCGGTTATGTTACAAAAATTTTCCGGCTACGTGGCTAAGGTTTGGGGGTCTTTTCACTACTAGGGAAAAGCCTAGCCGTGGCGCACCAGATTGGGCTACCCGTGGCGCAGGCGCCTGCGCCACGAATTGCCACGCCACGGGTAAGCAATTAGCCGTGGCGCAGGGACCCATGTGCGCCACGAGTAGTTAGCCGTGGCGCAGGATACTATGTGCGCCATGGCTAAGTGGAAATACCCATGGCGCACTGGTGGACTGTGCGCCACGGCTGTGGTGCGCCACGGCTACCCTCTGACATGCGCCACGGCTATGATTTTCTGTATATTTTTTATATACAGAAAATACAGTATTTATACAGATTATAATATAGGTATTTATATAGACATATATTCTATAATACACATTGCAGAACAATACACAAAATACATAGATCACATATGCATTATAACTGAAAATAGATCACGGATCATCATATACATCACATCGATTGGAATCGAGTAGCAAGTTCAAACATCATCACATTACAAAGTAAAGGAAGTTTAATTACAACACGAATTTCATCGACTGTTTGAACATAAGCTACACAGGTAAGCTAGGCGTCGACGGTCTTCGGGGCCGGGAAGGGGCGAACGCCTTCTTTCGTCGTGAAGGGCCGGATGTCGCCTTGTGCCTTTAGACGCCGTTCCACCTCCGCATTATCGAGTGGAGCGCCGTCGTAGTAGAACATGCCTCCAACGGCGCAGACATCGTGTAGTATGATCCGCGCGAACGTCTCCTGGATGCGATAGAATTCTTGTCGAAGATCACGATCCTGGATAGTTGCCAAGTTTTCGGCCCAGCGTTGGAGTTGATCTGGCAACTGAAGTTTCTCTTCATCCCGTACGAAGGCACGGATCTGATGGATGGCGTAGTAGGCATCCCTCTCGCTGTTCTTTGGTTGCGTGACGCACGCGAATTTGATAATGTGGTGGAATGATAGCACACCTCCTCTTCCAGGTCTCTTCCTTTTGAAGACGCCTCCCCTCATACTGAAGCCAACTAGAGCATTATCCAGAGCCTTCTTGAGGTTGGTGTAGTCTTTCGGTTTGTCCTCCCTACCCGAGTCCAAATATATGACTACGGAATATTTCGGGCAAAGAACGAGCAGGACGCAGTACTTGTCTCTGGGCAAAACAATTTAGACAGAGTGTTAGAAAAATAATGATAGAAATCTAATGAAGCATCTTAATTATGGCGTAAAGAATGACTACTTACTCGGGATAGTAAGGCAAGAGAATGTAATCCTTCCACTTATTCTCCACCATGATTTCTTCGAGGTGTTTCGACATAAATTGCCAGCCTTCATGGCTTCTGAAGTTGGTCTCGATCATGTAGTAGGGGTCCGCTATCGCGACGCCCCCGATCTTCTCTTTTAGGACCTGGTGGGCCGTACTGAGACAGAATAAGCGGACTAAATGAGGATGGAGCCGCTTCAAGTTAAACATCTTGAAGATGTCATCAAATCGCACGAAGAGCAAATCCGCCGGCTCTTGTTTGCAAAAGCCATCAACTGCCTCTGGCACCTTGGCAGTGAAGAGCGGGTGTGGATGTGTTGGATCTTTCATTTTAAGAAGATCCAGCTCTCGTGTCAGAACACGCTCATGCAGCTTCTGCATATCCCCACTCATGAGTTGGAGCACATCAGGCGGTACCATCGGTCGACCCGCAATATGCATTTCCCGCGCAACATCTTTGCTCGGTCCTGGCCCGTCCTTAAACCGGATCGGCCGCGGAGCCGCCGGCTGGCTGCTAGAGGCATTGGCACCCTGCTGCGGCTTTGGAGGCAGCGACGGCTGGCTGGCGGATGCATAGTCGCTCTTCCTAGTTCTTTTCCGCCCCTTCTTAGCCTTTGGAGGGATGCCTCCTCCGGCCGCTAGTGCTTCACGACAGGTCCCAAGTAGTGTGTTGGGGCTCAGGATAGCTTGTGTTGCTTCTTTCTGCGTGAAGTCGTCGGCTGGAGGCGTCTCTTGAGAATCGAACAGACGCTTCGTGCACGTGGCTTTATCTGTTTGACCAGCGGGCTCGTGCGTGTGCGGAGCAGTCGGTGGTTCATCAAGAGGAGCCATGAATCCTCCGTCTTCGCAGCGGTCATCATCGATATAGCAGTCATCGAAGATGTCATCTTCCCGTGCCACAGGCTCTTTCAGTTGTGGTGGTGCTGGTGCGCTGGCCTTGACAGGGTTTTGCGCCAACCCGACTTCCGGTGTTGTGTGTGGAGAGTCCGGGCTAATACGGATCTGGGTTTTCGGCCACATCATGGGCCAGGGGATGCATTCACGGAGGAGCAGGTGGTCCTCGGCTCCCACGGGTTGAACAGGAGGATCCACCTCATTGCAGCCCGTGAACACCCTAATCAGTGAGACCTTGAAGAAGCCATCTGGTATTGGCCTGTTGTGGTGCATGCGATTTTTGGGCGCAACGATGGTAGCCCTAGCAACATCCTTCAACTCTCCATTCACATGGTGTAGGAGAGTGCATCTAGTGTCGCCCTGCGAAGAACATGCATGTAGGGCGTTAGAGATGCAAGGCAAAGGCAAAATGGATGAAGTAATATGCGTTGAGCCTACGACGCTTAGATACCGTGAGGGCGTCGAGCTCGGCAATTGTCGAGACACCGCCGACGTCTTGCGACACGGAGTCAGAGTGGGCGCCGCTTGGGGGGTTGCCGGCCGGCGAATTCTCCGGAAGAGGCGACGGCGTGGTGTGGACCGGCAGATTATCCCGAACAGGTGGAGGTGACGGCGCGGTGTTGGCGGACGAAGCCGCCGACGCGGTGTTGGCCGTGTTGCCTCCAAAGTTGGGCACTGGACACGGCCCTTGTCGACCTCCGTCGATCCAATCCGTTACCGAGGACACGACAGAAGGAAGGAAACCGACGAGCGCCTTGGCCACTAGTTCGTTGACTATATCCTCCTGCTTGCGCTTCTTCCTCTCCTTCCGCGTCTCCTTGTCCTCGGCATAATAGTCACACCATAGGACCTTGCCTTTGCCGACAACACGGCCACCTGACGGTGGCTTGTCCAGATCCCGCCCCTTGACCTTGTTCAACGCCGCGTTGAATGTAGTGTCCCACACGGGCTTCGTCGATCCCTGGGAGGAGCTCTCATCCGCAGCTCTAGAACTTTCTATATCCTCCAGAGCCTTTTGGAACTTCACGACAGCAGGATCCGTCTTAAGTTCCTTGGTAACCGGGTCCTCCGTGAACCGAGCCCTGACAAAATTTCTAGTCTGCTTGTCTTTAAATTTGTCGAAGGGGTTAGAGATGCCCTTAGCTGCCCACTCAGCATCCTGCTTCTCCCATTTGGGCTCAGCCGCGAAGTAACCACCACTTCCGAGATGGTGGTGTCCTACATTCTTCGAGTTCATCCACCTCCCCCATTCACTCATTTTCTTGGATGCAGGTAGTCCGAGCCTGCCCCGGAAAATCCTAAGGTCTTCTTCGTTGACCCGCTCCTTGTTCCAGATCTCCTCGGGACTTTTATCGTCTTCGATCATTTTTTTGACCCTAGATCTCCAACTGGACAAGGCCGTGCTCATCTTCGTGAGGGCAAAGTTGTTGACGGCATTGAGTTTTTTCAAATCATGATTACCGTCTTCATCGGCCCTGTAGGCCGGCGGGAACTCATACCGTTCATGCAGCCTCTTGATGAGGCGGAGGCGCACACCCTCTTTATTAGCATCCCTTATGTTATCCTCATAGACAGGGACGACCTCTCGAAGGATGCATGCCACTTGGAGGCCATACCCTGCGGCGACCCCTGTAGGCTCTAGAGGCGCCCCACCGTCGGACACTTGGGTGATCGCTTGCCTCAAGGCCCGGACCTTGTTCTTACTCCTCTCCTTCCTAGCCTTTCTGGCTTGGCTACCATCTGTGCGTTCTCCGCCATCAGTGGTCGCGCCGCCATCCCCGGCGCCACTAGTAGTGGTATCGTTGCCATCCTCGGCGCCAGTATTATTGGCGCCCTCGTCGCCATCCCCGGCGCCACTATTATTGGCGCCCTCGGCAACATCCCTGGTCGGCTCATCGTAGAAGGTCCAGAAGTCCGCGTTCTTCTCTCTGGCTAGGTCTTCCACGCTTAATTGTCGAGAAGAAGCTCCGGCCTCATCGTTGTTAGCCATGTGTTCTGCGTGTGACAGCAAAATGGAACATGTTAGTTAAAAGAAACAAAAAAAATACATTTCCATTCCGGCAAATTTCCGGCGGCACTCCTATTGCCAAAAATTAGCAAAGGTCATGCAGAATTTTTCACGGAAAAATTCGGCATGACCTTTGCTAATTTTTGGCCATAGGAGTGCCGGAAATTTGCCGAAACGGAAATGAATCGACATTTCGGCAAAACATCGGCACTCATCTAAAATCCCTACAAAGTTCACAACAAAACCGGCACACAACTCCGGCAAGATACAAACATATTCATCACAGACGAACCGGCACACAACTCCGGCAATAGACAAACATATTCATCACAACAAAACCGGCACACAACTCCGGCAATATACAAACATATTCATCACAACAAAACCGGCACACAACTCCGGATTCCATCACATGCATCCTACCTTGCTTCAACTTAACCAGCAGCAAGCAACTGTAGAGGAGCAAGCAACACCAGCCACCACCACAACCTGCAAGCAACATCAAAAACACAATTAGAGGAGCAACCTGGCAGCAGCAGTTTTCAAATTTTTTGGTGAACCAAACAAGCTCTGAAAATTCTGAAATTTTTACAAGAGCAATGTATAACTATTGTTGACCTACTGTAAAAATTTCAGCTTAATCAGAGTTGATTTGAGTTGTTCAAAAATTGTAGAGCATTTCAGCCAGAATTTTGCCAAAAAATTCAAATTTCATTTTCCATTTCAGTTTTTCCTAAACTCCAATCATTACCCTAACCCTAACCCTAACAGCAAGCAGAAGCAATAACACTAACCCTAATTTCATTTTGCATTTCATTTTTAATTTTGCATTTCATTTTGCTACACTAACCCTAGCTAAATCGACTATAATTAGGAGGAGGAGGAGGAGGAGGGACCGGGTCACCTTTGATCCGGCGAGGAGCAGTGGCCACGGCCAGGAGGGGGCCGGAGACGGCGACGGGGCGGGGGCGGTGCTCGGGGTGGCGCACGGCCTGGAGGAGGCGCGGGGCAGGGGCTCCGGGCCGGCGCGCTCGTGCTCGTGGGAGGTGGAGGGGGCGACGGCGACGGGGCGGCGGCGGTGCTCCGTGGAGGCGAGGGGGAGACGGCGACGGGGCGGCGGCGGTGCTCCGTGGAGGCGAGGGGGGCGACGGCGACGGTGACGGCGCTCGAGCGGTGGAGGGAGTTGAGGATTTTGGGAGGGAGTTGGGGAACGGTTCGGGCGCGCGCGAATTTTAGATCTAGGTTAACTTACCCGTGGCGCACGAACACTCCCATGCGGGACGGGTACGTATAATAGCCGTGGCGCAGGGTCACTATCCTGCGCTACGGGTAAGTTACCCATGGCGCAGGGTAAGACCCCTGCGCCACGGATAAGGAGTTTTTTTATATTTTCTTTTTGCATTTAATTTTTCATTTGCTTTTTCTTTTTTCCTTTTGTGCATTTCATTTAAGACATTCATATAATATTTAATGTGATATAGTATTCCAATTTATGATTTAAAAAATTTAATATTAAGGTAGGATTACACATATCATGCATATTCCTATTTAATTTTAAGACACACATATGCATATGCATATCAAATATATTAAAAATACTTAATATTTGGATTACAAATTCTAGGATACTTAATTTATAATATTAATTCCTAGGGTTACAAAATCAAGTGTCGTATTTCCCACACCGTCTAGCTAGCGTTTCACAATCTTCTTTCCCTTCTTAGTGGCGGTTGAATAATTTAGACCCGGAACATGTCGACTTCTTCTTGCGAACGGAAGACCACCTGACTTGGGTAGTGTTGTCCTACTTCTTCTTGTGGTGTATGTTATTTCTTTGTCGTCGTCGTCATCTTCCATTTTTGGGTCTCCGTACTGGTCAAAATCTTGCTCGTTGGCGACTCCATCCATTCCGATGATGCTCCTTTTTCCTCTTCTCACGACAACACGGCTAGGCATTGTCGGGTCGGTGATGAAGAAGCATTGGTCAACTTGGCTAGCCAGTACCCATGGTTCAGTTTTCGCGATGACGCTCGCGGTAGCAGCAGACTTGGAGGCTTCGGGTATAGACATGGTGGTGAAATATCCGTCTTCTTTTTTTGGACTGACGCTCTTAGCCCATCTGACACGGAACATCGGCACCTTGTCTCCAGAGTAGTCCAGCTCCCAGATCTCCTCGATCCTTCCATAGTACCTTTCTTTGACGTCACCGGTGAAGGATTCCATCGTTATCCCTGAGTTCTGATATTCGCTATTCCTGTCTTTTTCCTCCGTGTAGAACGTGTAACCGTTGATATCGTATGCCTGATATGTCATCAGGTTGGGCGCGGGGCCCTGTGACAAGAGGAATATGAGTTTTCCTTCTGCGGAAGTCATTGACGGAGGATTATCTAGAAGGTGGCGTTTGAACCAACGCGTGAAGGTGGCGTTGTGCTCTTTGATTATTTCGACGTCCGTTCGATGCTGACCACGTTCACTGTACTTCTTCTCAATAAAGTTTTTGTGCTTTTCCAACCAAGGATCGACCACTTGTATGTGTTTTAGCGCTACAAAGTTTGCACTGTCAAAGTCGGCGCGTCGGCCAGAGTCATCCACTTGTAGTTCCCTCCTGCCTGTTTTGTGACCTGCTCCATCGAGCTTGCCAATGTGCTTATTTTCGGGCAGACCAACAGGGTTCTCGACATCTAGAAAATTCGTGCAGAAAGAGATGCACTCTTCGGTGAGATAGCCCTGGACGATGCTTCCATCTGGAGTTGCCCTGTTACGAACGTATCCTTTGATGACACCATTCATCCTTTCGAATGGCATCATGCTGTGCAGGAACATCGGCCCGAGCTGGATGATATCATCCACGACATGGATCAACAAATGCACCATAACGTCGAAGAATGCGGGAGGGAAGTAAATCTCGAGCTCATTTAGTATCACAATGATCTCTTCCTGTAACCTTACGGCTTTCTTCATGCTGATCGACTTTCGAGAGATGACGTCGAAAAAGTTGCATAGGTCCAATAGCGTTTGGCGGACGTGTGGGTCCATTATCCCTCGGAGTGCAACCGGAAGTATCTGCGTCATCAGCACGTGACAGTCATGCGACTTCATCCCGCTGAACTTTTGTTTCGCTGCGTCCAGATATCTGCTTATCTTCCCCGCGTAACCGGAAGGAAATTTCACTCCGAGAAGGCACTTTATAAACTGTTCGATCTCCTTCTGGCTTAGAGTGAAGCACGAAGGAGGGCAGTAATAGTCATTCTGTTTCGCCTTTTTGCCCTTCCGACGACCTTCTGTCTCCTCCTCCTCGGACAGATCATTATCATCGTCAGGGCGTCCTCCGTGGAGATCTTTCCTGATGCCCAATGATCTTAGGTCGTTTCTTGCTTTCGGCCCATCTTTGGTCCTCTCCGGCATGTTGAGAAGGGTGCCAAGCAGACTCTCGCACACGTTCTTCGTGATATGCATGACATCAAGGCTATGAGGTGTTTCGAGGATCTTCCAATATGGCAAGTCCCAGAAAACAGACCTTGTTTTCCATACCTTCAGCAGTGGTGGCGGAGCCTTTTGCTTCTTCCCCGGCGGAGGGCACTCATCCCAGCTTGTCAACAGCATGTCGATTTCTTCGCCGCTCCTCTTACGTGGGGCTCTTCGGATCTCAGCGGTACCATCGAACAGCTCTTTGCGGTTTCTCCACGGGTCGTCCCTGCGAAGCCACCTTCGATGTCCCGTGAACACTGTTTTTGAAGACCCGGGATCTTTCTCTAGCTGCATATATGTTGTATCGTCCATGCACCTAACGCATGCACAGTGTCCGTGTGCCACCTGGCCTGCGATATATCCGTAACCGAGATAGTCTTGCACCGTCGTGATCAACGCGGCTCTCATAGGGAAGTAATCTTCCGCGACGGCGTCCCATGTGCTGACCCCTACATTCCATATCTTCTGTAGCTCATCTCTCAAGAGCCGCAGATACAGATTGATGTCGTTTCCTGGTTGTTTCGGCCCTTGGATTAGCATGCTCATCTGAATGTACTTCCTCTTCATGCACAACCATGGGGGTAGGTTGTATATCCATACAAACACGGGCCACGTGCTATGTGTGCTGCTCTGGTTGCCAAACGGATTGAGCCCATCGGTGCTCACGCCCAACCTGACGTTTCTTGGATCGTTCCCAAAAGTTGGGTATTCAAAGTCTAACGCTTCCCACTGCTTAGCATCTGAAGGGTGTCTCAGCATCTTATCCGTCTCTTCGTTTTCCGGCTTATTCCTTTCCGCGTGCCAGCGCATTAACTTTGCTTCCTTAGGATCTGTGAAAAGCCGCTGCAGACGAGGAATGATCGGAAGGTACCATACCACTTTCCGAGGAGCTTTCTTTTTCCCTTTCTTGTATCGAGCAGCGCCGCACACCGGACATGCAGTTGTCTCCGCGTCATTTTCCGGATAAATGAAGCAATCATTGATGCAAACGTGGTATTTGATGTGCGGTAAATCAAAAGGGCACACGATTTTTTTGGCCTCTTCGATACTACTAGGACACGTGTTCCCCTCAGGAAGACGATCGTGCCAAAATTTCAAGTTCTCGTCGAAGCTTGCGTCTGTCCATTTGTGTTTTGCCTTCATCTGCAGAGCCATGAGCGTTACTTTCAAGCGGGTATCCTCGGGCCGACATCCCGCATACAACGGAGCATTCGAGTCTATGTCCAGCTGCGCCAGCTTAGCCTCTCTAGCAGCGTTACTCGACTTTCTGAGAAGCAATTCTTGAACATGAGGGTCCCGCACGACTGAAGTTAGCAGCGTCGGCGTGCCCGCGTCTTCTCCACCATTTACGTCGGCTTCTTCTTCATCATGCCCGACATATTCTTCGTCATCATAATCGGGAGGCGCCTCTTCATCTTCCTGATCATTTCCCGCCGCGCCCCCATTGACGTCATCATCATCATCCTCGTAAGTGAAGTCATCCATAAAACCTTTCCTGAGCAGATGCTCCTGCAATGTGCCGGAAAAGGGATCGAGCACGGTGCCGAGTTTGCATGTTCGACACGGACACTTTATCCCGGTGTCGTTGTTTTTAACCATCACGGTCGTCGCATATTTCAAATATCTAGCAACAATACTTTCGCTCATCATGATGACCATTGTCGCCCCCGCTCTACATATAGAACAAAGGATTATATTAGAAACAAAATATTTCACAGAAAAATTTGGCATGACCTTTGCTAATTTTTGGCCTTAGGAGTGCCGGAAAATTCGCCGAAATGGAAATGAATCTACATTTCGGCGAAAACATCGGAACTAATCATTTCGATCATGGCATACACATATGCAAACACACGCAACCACACACACATCCTCATCCATCACAATGCAACCAACTCATCCATCACACATGCATACAACAACCACAAACATATCACAACCCTTCTCATCCATCACATAGAACCACACACATCAAAGCCTTCTCATCCATCACATACACTCACCTTCCAACAAATTGACGTCGAAAGAGAGAGCGCCCGGAGGAGGAAGATCGAGCACGAGGTGTGGGAGATGTTTCCTCACATATACATGAAGAAAATAATTAAGTAGATTTATGTGGAATATGTGAAGAGAGAGAAGAAAATGAGGTGGGGAGAGGAAGGGGCGTGCAGATCTGGAATTGAGAGGTGGGGAGGAGGAAGAGGAGAGGAAAAGAGGAGAAAAGGGGGTGGTGGTGGCAGCCAAAAAGTAAAAGTGCACCCAGGCTTAGCCGTGGCGCACGAATGGTGGCTGCGCCACCACTATATCCTAGCCGTGGCGCACAATAATTCCCTGCGCCACGGCTAAGTGGGGTAAAATTCGCGCCAGAATTGGTAAAGGTGGGACCCACGCTTACCCGTGGCGCACAGGAGCACAGTGCGCCACGGCTAAGTGGGGTAAAATTGGCGCCAAAAATGTGCACCGGGTCCCAAACTTAGCCGTGGCGCAGGGTATTACTGTGCGCCACGGCTACGCGGATACCCGTGGCGCACATGTTTCTGCCGCGCCACGCCTAAGTGCGCACAGGCCGGCCGTCCAGGGCCCAACTTAGCCGTGGCGCACATCTTAGAGACCTGCGCCACGGCTAAGTTAGTGTCCGTGGCGCAGCACGAAGCGGTGCGCCACGCATACTTAGCCATGGCGCACCATTCTGACAGTGCGCCACGGCCACGTGGCTTACCTATAAGCCTTTTCCTAGTAGTGTTTGTATCTTGCGGAACTATCAGATCTTAACGGGAGGTGGTTTAGGTGAGAGGGAAAATATTTTAGAAAGATTTTCCTTGGCGGGTTTACATCCGCAACAAGGTACAACTATGGCGAAGAGGTAATTTTTTTTTTCTTTTTATAAATCTTTTTTTTTTCATCTCACAAACAACACACTAGCAAAGTACACACAAGCAAGGTGCACACAAGGTACATCTAGTACCAACGGACGCCTAACACTCATGGTAGTCGGGGTAACCAAAGTTCCTATCATAAGTTTTTCCTAGGGGTCTTTGTCGAACATTGCTGGTGAAGTCTTCATTTTATCGCCTTAGTCTTCCACTGGAGAAATTGAGGTCGTCGAGGTTGCAACTTGAGTAGAATTGTTGATGTTGAGCTGAGGTCTTCGGAAGTTTGTTGCCTTGTTGACACTGACGATCTTGGCATTTGCAAATCAACCGCCTTGATGTTGAATGTCGAGGATTTGGGATGGAACCTTCTTCTCCTTCTGGCTACTGGTCAGTTAGGTCTCACTTGGGTTCATCGTCGAGTATGTATGTAGGTTTTGAATGAAGGTAAGATAATAGAAGAATGCCTTTGAAAATCTTAAAATAGAGGGGTAAGACTTTGAAATATTTGAGAAGATGAGAAGAGCGAAGCCATTTTTAGGACTTCTCTAGATAAAAATATATTTTGGTAGTAATATACTTTTGTCAAAAATATTTGCTTTCCTAACTAACGTCCATGCTAACTAAGGTCTCCTACAGTCAGGATTGCTCTGATACCAAGTCTGTGGGGACCCCGGACTAGTTGTCCGAAATACCCTTGTGCCTACATCAGCGATCCCATGATCAGTGTGTCGCTGAGCACAATCAACTGGTAATCAAGAACATCCATAAATACCGAAGGAATATACTTACTTGATTGAAGTCATAATCTTCAATAGGTATTTGCAGCGGAAATCACCATACAGCGTGGAGCCCAAGTCATTCGCCTTACCCTACAGGCAACTGACTGGGAAGCGCCCTAGTTCGCATTGACGTCAATTCCATCTCCTTCTTCAAGATGCTCTTCCTTAAAATCTGGCTAAGACAATAGCCAGGGACGAAACCATTATGAGTACAATGGGAATTGTACTCGCAAACTACCCCCGAAAGAGCATGCACTACCCCTTTTTTTTTTTGTTTATAGTTTGAGTAAAACTTTGTTTGCTTTGAAAACTCTAATCTCTATTGAAAAGAGAATGATAGACTTTTGTTCAATAAAACTTTGTCTGAAAACTCTATAACTTTGGTTGAAGTAAAATAAGAGAAATTTTATAACTTTTCATAAACCTTGTATATTTTTCAAAAATATCTATAGCCTTTGTTAAAGAAAACAAAAAGAAGGCTTTAGATTCTTTTTTTTCTTTCCATAAAACTGTCTTTGTAAGGAGTTTTCTTTTAAAACATTTTTCCCAAAAAATAGCAGTTTGTTAAAATAAGAAGTCCCTTTTTAAAAACGTTTTTCCCGGAAAATCACCATTTTGCTTATTTATCCAAAACTCCTCCTTTTTCCCGACCATGTCTCATCATGGTCCAATTATTTCCAACAACTCATACCAGCACATTGGCATAGTTGCATAAAACATCCTTCACATCATTTTCTCTTTCAAATCTCAAACCTTTTTCCAAAACTTGCACATCTTTGTAAAACTTTGCACATGGTCTAGTAGCGCCTCCCAACTGTCCATATCCGAGGACTCGGCTATTCGAATAGTTTTTACCCTCTGCAGAGGTAGCACGCTTTACCCACCGGCCATAGCCTTTCCTTTGCTCATGCTAGTATAGGACCCTGCCCTTACGATTTCACCATTCCTTCAACACCTAGTACAGGATCCCCCGTCGAGGAACCTAGATGTAAGGAATCGTAGTTTTGCCCGGCGGGCGCGAAGCTCTTCAATCCCTCAATCCCTCAGATTGCCGGGACCCAGGTCAGGGGTTAGAGTCGCCATGCTCATCCCCTCATGCATAACGGAGTCGTCTCCGTCGATAAGGTATCCAGTACTAACACGAGCAAATTATATGACTACGCCCGTTCCCATATTTGGGTAGATGTGGTCGCACAGAATATCGGCTGGTCGACGTAAGTACTAGGACACAATGTGCATTTTTCATAAACATCACCATTTATCACTTCTCCACTTCCATACCGACCATTCGGCATGTCATCATCAACTAGGTACTTTAAAAAGGAGTTTGGAATAAACCATAATTTTTCCCATACTGTAGTTTGAAAAGGAATTTTTCCACCCAATACTTCCATATAGGGTGTCAAAGTGATATACTTGTATTTTGGAAAAGGGTTTTCAAAATCATAGCTTTGGTGGCAAAAACCACTTAAGTCATTTATGCTCTTTAGGTAAATCAAAATAGACGTATATAAATGCAAGCTCAGTGAAGTAGCTTGCCTGTTTCCAGCGTAATGTCTCTGGACTTGATACTCTTGATCAAAGAAATAAACTCTGATTGCTTGCCAATAAATCCTTCCCACGGTTTACTCCGATAGCGTTGGTATCTAACGTCGTAAAAAGGAAAGATCACAATCAACATACAGTAGAGCACTCCAACAACAATCATCAAACAATTACTAACAAACAACAATCATGATGGAAAACTATTAGTTAACAAACAAGTTTGGCAGTCACCTCACTACTCATGTTTATAAAAATATGGTTAAAGTTGTGATTAAGCATCTTTATTTAAACAGGAAATACTTCAGACAAAAGTTAATCCACCAATTACTTTCTTTAATTCTAAATATCTTACCAAGCTATGGTAGAGATATTGCTAGATACTCAAGCTAGTACTCAACTTAAGACAACCAAGTTTAACAAGCAAAGCAATTATATTAATCACACAAAGTAATCTAATCATCAAAATAAACAAGCAGTATATACCATTTCTAAATTACTCAACCAAGCATCACAACAACTATCAAGCATCACACATAGCTACTACACTCACAAAGCCACACAATTTGAATTCAATTTGATTTAATTACCCATTATTCAAATGTGTCACAATTATGGCAGAAACAAGGGTTTCATGTTTAATTACATAACTTTTGTTCTGTTGGTCACAAAAATGTGAACTAAAATTCTGTGGATAGCTACTGAGGTGTAGAAGCTAACCCAATTGGATTTAATTCAATTTGAGTTATTAAACTCCCTGTATAAATGTTTTAATCCAGAAAGTCAATTTCCTAGTTTTTGCTACAACTCAATTTAATTGTATTAAAAAATTAAATCCTTTTATGGGTAACTAGTATTGCTTAAATGTGATCTGACAAAATTGGTTTGACCTCATTTGGATTAGTAGAGCATCAGAAACAAACAAGTTTAGGTTTTATACCTTCTGTGGCATTTTGGATATCATTATTTATTTATTAATTTAAATGGGGTGAAACCACTTTAGTGAGTTAGATATTTTCATAAGCTTTCCAGAACATTTTCATTTGTTATTTTTAGATTCCTAGATCTCAAGATATTGAATTTCAAAGTTCTAATCAAATTTCTGACAGAGAAATTTACCTATTTTAAGTTTATCAATTAGCACATTTGTCATTTTGATGTTGAATCAGGGAATTACCCTACATGATCATGGCCTACATCAATGTGAAGATGGCCTGTTGTACTAGCTACTAAATTTTAGTTTGTCATTTTTAGGCCTCTGGCTAAATAGAAGTTTGTATGAGATGTTGGCTATTTTTGTTATTTCATGTGATGAACTAACTGATTAGCTCACTTCCTTAATTTAAATCTTTTACACAGATTTTATTATGGGGGTCTCAATACTTGTTCATGCTAGTACACTACTTATACTAACATGACATGCTAAGGAAAACTCCTAAATAAATCCAGATTAATTGCTAAGATCAGATCAAAACCCTAAGAAGTAATCTGTTTTCAGAAGTTTCTGAAAACAGACAGAACATAGCTTCTTTGCCTCATGTTTCCATCAAGCTAGACTAATTATTTTTGAAAACTAAAACTATCATTTGAATCTATGTAACTTGCTCTTTCTAACCATTCAAATATTTCAAATTTTAGTGGAGCAGATTTCTCAGAAAGTGCATGCAAAGGGTGCTACTCTATTCTGTTTTCTGGACTTAGCAGTTTTCAGTAAATAACCGAATCGGTATCTTGCCGTTGGATCTAGATCCAACGGCCCACGTTCAAAGCAACGGTGGCGACCAAAAATCGGCGGCGCCACCGCGCCGGCGGCACGGGGGTGGATGGATCCTCACCTAGGGGGCTCGGGAGAGGGCGGAGATGGTGCAGAACAGCGGCGGAGGCTTGGGGAAGACGCTAGGGTGAGTTGCAGCTCCTGGGGTGCACGGGTTCGTCGGCGTCGAGCTCCGCGTCGCGTCCGCGTCCTTGGTGCAACTCCGGCGAGCTCCAGGTGACGGTCCTGTGCAAATTACAGAAGGGACAAGGGTGCGGGTGAGTGCGGTGGCCTCGGAGAGTGCGATGGAGGGGTCGGAGGGGAAGAGAGGAGCAGCAGCACGACGAATTCGTGATCGAAGGCAACCTTCGGCTCCGGCGGCATGGTGACGCACCAGGGCAGCAGCGGCACCATGGCTGCGATTCCGCCCTCCTGGTGGTCCTCTGAGGGGTGTGGAGTGAGGGAGTGGTGCTGGGGTGGAGTGGAGAAGTGGCGAGGCGCGGGTGGCCATTTTATAGCCCGCCGGCCGGTCCATGGTGGACACGGCGCGGGGGTGGTCCAGTGGGCGAGCGGGCACGCCATAGGGGCGGTGCGGGGGCAGCTACGGTGTCGGGGTGCAGAGGAGCAAGGGGGGCTGCGTGGAGGCGAGCTGGGCGAGCTCGAGGTGGGGGACGGCCGCGGCGTGCTCTGTGCGAGTTCGGGCGGCGCACGGGCACGCACGGGTGTCGAGCTCCCGGCGGGTTTGGGCTCCTGCTGGGCGTGGTGCGGGCGCGAGAGGGGGCAGGAGAGGTGGTAGGGAGCGGCGTTGGGTAGCTAGGCCAGTGGGGGACGGTCTCCTCCACGGCGTGGCAGGGCGGCATGGCCACAGTGGCCGTGCTCCCTGGGATGGCGACGATAAATGCGACGGCTAGGGTTGTTCCCGCGCGGGTTTAAGACGCTGGGCGGGTCCGTGAGGTGCAGGGGAGTGGTGTGGCGCAAGGAATCGAAGAACAACAACTCGAATCCTCCAATTTGATCCGAAGTTCTTCGGTTTGGGGATGAACTCGGGCTCTGCCCTCCAGGTGTTCGACAAAATGTGTCACCGAAATTTTAATTCAAAATTTTGAGTTTTTCTTCCACAATTGGCTCCCTATGTATTAATAGAGATTTTTGGTGCCATTACATAATTTATTTGATAAGTACTTGATGGCACATTGGGTGATTTTTCAATGATAAAGAAAGAATTAGGATTTTAAATTTAGGTTTTTGAAAATATCTTTTGAAGAGGGAAGAGGTACAAGAGTAGTGTGGAGGTGATCATCATGTCACCCCACTGATTTTTGGTTCAAGAGAAAATATTTATTTCTTACTTAGGGAAATTTTTGTATGGAACTTGTCCATTATTTCATGTGGTGGTGTTGCTTTTATTTCTTTTCTTTTCATTCACACCCTTGCTTAGCAATCACACACATCAAGCAATAAAACACAACAATACTCACATCACAACCATGACCACACAATTCAAACCATATGAATTAATCACACCACCATTTCTATAATTAACAATATTGTCTTGGAAAAATGGTCACACTCAATTATGACAAGATGATGTTTAAAGAAATGTCTCAACTCATAACTTAATTGTTTTCAAAAAAAGTTTGAGAAAGGAAATATGTGGGGTAGTATATTTCCCTCTAGTGTTGTTTTCAAATGGGGTGGAAATCAGAGTTTATAAAATAGGAGTTGCATTCACATGCAAAATATCAAGGTTGATAATTAGATAGGAGATAACATATAGATCTCCATATTTTTGGGAACACATAAATTTGGAAATAATTTTACTTTCTCAAATAAAGGGTATTTTATTTGTTGCTGAAATCAAACATCATTGGAATAGACTTTGGCCAAAATAAGATTGGAAAAGATATAGGGGATCTACTCTTGTCATAGCATGAGCTCCAAGTTTAATATATTTTACTTGGGCTGGATTCTTGGATTAATATTTACTAGTCAAACAACATAAACAACAAGTCACACAAGGTCAAACAGAACAATATAAAGGAAAACACAATCATTAGTGTAGTAATTTCGAAAAGTTTTTGTTGGTTCTGAATTTTGGGTCTTGTTAATTCTTATTATAAATTTGGGATGTTACAAATCCTTCCCCCCTTAAAATAAATCTCGTCCCGAGATTTGCCCGGGGTACAGGGGAGCACGAGGGCACGAGTTTGAGCTGGCTATTCTTCCGAGGTCGTTGCTTCTTCAATGAGGGTCAACAGGTGAGATATTGACAAATTGATGTTTGCGAGGTCGTTCCTTGTCGATAATTTCCTCTGATGGGTTCAGATCCTAGATGTTTAGGGTTGACTTGACGATCGATGCTGTTGGATTAGTCTTGGTTGGTTGCTTCCAGTTTCTACTAGGCTGAGGTGCAAGGAACCTAACTATTACCACTTTCTGGTCTACCTATTGCTGGTCTTCCCCCTTAAAAAGGGGTTTTTTAATCTGTCTTGCTGAAGTTTGCAGCTGGAGTTGACTTGGAGGCATTGTTCTTCTGAGTAGCTTGACGATCTTCGTCTTGGTTGGCAATCCTTGGTGCTTGGGGTCTGGTGCAGATATCACTTCCTGATATTGTCACCTTACGAGGGTTTGCAGGAGGGGACGCGTGGTTTTCAGGATGCGTCGAGTCTGCGTACTTGACTCTCTCTGGTTTTCTAGTTAGAAAAAAGGATGTTATAAACGTCTAAATTCATCTGGACTTGCTTGGTGGTTGAGGTTGTCCACAGCAGGTGCTTACGTCGTTTGATTCTTCTGGGTATTCCATTGGTTATTTGTCTTCATGCTTGTCCTTCTTCAGCTGAGCAAAAGGAGGAACTTCATTGCTGACTTCCTTGGTTACTTGAGCTTCATGAAGCGTTGTTAAGAATCTTAAGAGGTACAGCCTAGATTATCGAGCTTCCAGAGGAATCTAAAAGTCAGTGCAAGGACCCTAGAGGTAAGTGGTTTGGTCTTGCTGTTCGATGAGGGTGCAAGGGTCGCGTTCTCAGTTACCCTAAAAGTTAGAGAAAAGAGCTTCATGTCAGCAGTCGATGTTCGTGCTTTCTTGAATCCTCCTCGATGTGATTGATCGAGGCCATTGAAGAGGATGATCGCTCGATAGGTAACGTTGATGGCGCTGGCTTCTTAGTTCACTTCTGTGCAGATGGTCTTCAGTGTTGATTGACTTCGGCCCTGATGATGGCGATCTTCTCACTACCAACTATATGTGATTCTTTCTACGTTACATCTCTTTTGTCAAAACTTGTGGTTAGATAAGGCCAGTTAGTATAGCCACAAACTGGGGTTAGACGTTACTCTAGAATTTGGTAAGTGGGCTCAAAAGTCACGGCTTAATGGACTTTAGAAAAAGGTTAGTGAAGAATCTTCACACCGTTTGTTTCCCAAACAGGTACCTTTGTCTTTCTTGTTTTGATTAGTTGAGCCGGGTTGAACTAGGATTGTTGTTCGGCAGATGACGTCGATGGCGTCCTTTCTCCTGGGGTAACTTCATGTTGACGATCTTTAAGTTGGTTTCCTTCGGGTTTGTTGGTGGCGATCTCCCTTGGATGAGTCTTGTGCTTGAGGCTTCATATAATCTTCAGAAAATCAGCGGCAGGCTAGGGTTCTCATCCATCTTTCCCAAGTTTGCGGTGATAGGTAGGAGTTAGTTTTATTTCACGGGACAAATTTGGGTAGGTCAACCCTAGCAAGGTTAGCGCAAGGGATTAGGGTGCCACTAACTGATCGTCAAACGGGTAGGTACATGATCCTCTTTGAAACCCATCATTACCGTCGGTCTTGTAGCGGACCTGCACTTAAAAATTGGCAAGATCCCTGTGTATAGTGCTAGTCCCTGGATCGAATCGCTAGCACACACAGTTTACGATGAATACCATAACATTGTATCAATTTATTACACGAATGATCCAGAAGTTATAAATATTCATTACAAGGTGCATAGCTCGAAGCTAGCTTTGAAAGAGTTGCAGCGGAATAAATAACATAAAGCATGGAGTCCTCATCATCTCGATGCAGCCACAGGCGAGCATGTTGGTTGAAGACTCGAAACCCTGATTCGATCCTTACTAATCGTCAAGACAACCTGCAACAGTAAAAGCGTTGCAGCCAAAAATTGGTCAGAACCATATGAATGGATCTGGCAAGTGATACTTGTGGACTCATAAAGGAAAACTTCTAACATCTATATGCATATCTGGCTGGTGGAGTTTTGAAGGCTCTTTGCGTAAAGCAAGTTTTATCCTATAAAAACATTTTGACTCAATAAGTGGTAACACTGGGAAACTCCAGCATAACCGTGACAACACTTGGTAAACTCCAGTGTGTCAGGTGACTACACACGGTAAACTCCGGTGAGTCACTTATTGTTCACTAACAAGTTTTATTTAGAAGTTGGCATGATGAGATTCTTCCGTTGTCTTCCTTGTCCAGCTGCTCAAAATTGTCCGTAACCGGGGACACGGCTATGATCATAGTTTGACACTCTCGAGAGGTTGTGCACTTTCACCACGAGACTCAATCAACCCATTCTGTCCTTGACCCTCATGTAGTGAAAAGGAAAGGAGAAGATTGAGACGAGACCTTTTGGGGAATAGTCCCTACTTAGTCAAGATAGGGGCCATCTATCAAGTGGCTGCACGGGAAGCAATCTAAACTTGGAGCAACTTCAAATCTCTTTGATCCTGAGTGGTTGTCGGCAGTGTGATCCATACTCCAAAACTGGAGAATCAACCTCTTCTAGCAATTTTATACTCCCAAAACTGGGGAAATGCTTAAACCAACCACACACCCAGGTAGTTCTTTAACTTAGTTATTTTTCAAAACATTTACCAAGACAACATCTTTGTAAGGCTAAGCCAATCTACTAAGTTAAAGGCTACTACAACAACATGGTATAAGAGGGGTGGCTACACTACTTTGGGATTTCATATCATAGCATAGCATAGTAGTAGTACTCCTATAATGCATACTACTCAACAAAATAGCTACTCATGCATAGACAAATACTTAGGGAAATTTATGCAGTGAGCATCACTTGCCTTGGAAACAGGTTGAGCAGGAGCAACAATTGCTAGAATTTCCGGGTCTCTCCGAATAATCTAATTAAAATAAACAAGCCACACATAAACACATAAAACAATAATAACAATACAACAAAATATGCTATGCATGAAATGCATCTAAAAACATAAATAAAATACTAACTATTGTTTTCTGGTTTTTAGAAACATGCATGAAGTCAAAATGCATTTAAAACAATTTTTACTTTAACAACAAAACAAAACAAATCCCAAAAAGGGCATAAACACTAATTTAAAATTACTATTAAACAAAATAATTACAGAAAATATGGGAGTAGTCTTACTGGATAGAGGACTTCACAACTAAACTAACCCAATTGGATTCACTCAAAAAGCTATTTTTAAACTAAAGTTATGCCAAATTTACTCAAATAAAACATTTGAAATTTGAATAAATTTAAACATGTCAAAACAGAAAACTAAAACGCCAGAAAGATTCTACAGGTTCTAAGGATCTCAAATATATAAAAATATTTGAATTTGGCCAAACCAGTAAAAAGATATGACAAATCTAAGATGCAGGGGCTTTTCTGCAAAACAGACAGATTAAAATAAATCCAGAAAAATCTTCTCCACGCTGGCGCTGACTGGATCTGACTTGGCGGCTTCTGATTGGCTGGGGGTGCTGACTGGGCTGCCACGGGTGCGCTGACTGGACCGTACCGGTTCGGTTTTAACAGATCTAATCCTGGCCGTTTAAACAAGATCCGACGGTGTGGATTCTAGGGTTTCTTGTGGAGGCTGCCGGAGTTGCTCCGGTGAGTCCGACACGGCGGTGACGGGCCGGCATGGCCGTTCCGGCGAAACTATAGGGCGGGGGAAGGGGCTTTCGTTACCACGAGTTGCAGGACGTTGAGGCGGCCTTGGTGGCGAACTTGGCGTCGTCCTCGTGCACGGATTCGTCAGCAATTCCTCGTCGGAGTGGCGGGTGGCGACGGCCGGGCGCAGTCGACCACGAACTCGTCGATCTGGTAAAGCAAAAGGTGCAAGACCTTGTCAAAAAGAACCGAGTGGATGAAGTAAGAGGGTAGGGGTAGGAGAGGAGGCACGGGGTGCACGTCTTCACCGGAATGGTAGTCGACGGCGGCGGCCGAGGCGGACTACGGCGACGGATTATGAGCAGCCTGGGGGCTATTGGGAGGGGAGATGTGGGGCTTTGGTAGAGGATAGGGAGGGGTTTAATATGCGCACGGTGGTGCTTGCCGTTAGCACTCGCGTGAGTGCGGATTGAAGACGGAGGAGATCGACGGGGTCCGGCCGGTGACCTCCTGGGGCGGTTGAGGATGCTGACATGTGGGTCCCGTGCGTCAGTGAGAGGGGAGGGGAGGATGCGGGCTGGTTGGCTTGCTGGGCCGGCCAGTTGGGCTGGCTCGGCTGGACCTTTCTATATATTTTTTTTTAACAAAACCTTTTTCTAATTTCTGTTTTCAAAAACAAAGACAAAACCTAACCAAAACTTTTCAGAAAATTTGATAAAATACTTTTTGGAAAGCTTGTTAAATATAGAACACTTTGGCACTTACTTTGCCACAAAATAAAATAAAATAATTGATTTTATGACAAGGGTTATTTAATACCCTATTAGGTCAAAATAATTGTTTTAACTCCAAAGTTTGAATTTAAAAATCAACCATGATTCAAAATAGAACAAATAAAATCATAACAATCAGAAAAATTTATATGGAGCATAATATGCCCCTTTTTGATATTTTCTCAAATAGTTTTCAAGTGGAATTAAATTTCCCACTTTTAAAAAATTCAAATGCAAACAAGACAAGAGAAGATGCATGTATGCATGATTTTGGAACTTCCAAAACAAAATATATATTTTCAAAAGTTTTTGATCTTTCTGATTTTTCAAAATTTTGGGATGTTACATACTACCACCCTTAAAAGGAATCTCGTCCCGAGATTCGAAGAGGCTAGAAAGAAAGATGGGTTCGGTTATCCGGGTTTTGGACCACTAGGTGGGCTACCACCCTTAAAAGAAACTTTTGTAGGTAGTCTAGAATATCAAGCTTCAAACTGGATGCTTGTTTAAAATGTACCTTTCATCATACCAGGTTCATTGTATGCTCTTTCCATATGGACATGGTTCACATATCCCTTATCAAAAGGATTTGGCTTGGCAGCTTCTTCAGTCTTCCATTCAGGGCAGTCACTTACATAATGTCCCATATTCTTGCACTTATAGCATTGTATCTGACTAAGATCTTTCTTTCCGGTGTGGTGATGATGATTCTGACCATTGTGGTTCCCATTGCTGTAACCATTCTGGTATTCCCCATTATTTCCTTTGCTTCCACCACTATGAGCATGACCATGATGGTTGTGGCCATTTCCACCATGATAGTTGGACTTCTTTTGTGCAGATCCTGAGTTGTACTTGTTGTCACTATACTTCCTCTTCCTGTTCTCAGCCTTTTTGATATTATCCTCCAATGTGATTGCTTGATCCAAGAGGGCCTGATAGTTCGGGGCGTATGCAACTGTCAAAGGAATTTTTAGCTCATCACATAGTCCTTGAGGAATTTTTCCTTCCTCTTGCCATCAGTGTCAATGTCTTCAGGAGCATAACGAGATAATGAGTAGAAGTCATCCATGTACTCCTTAAGCGTCCTGGTACCCTGCTTCAGGTTTCGGAATTCCTCCTTCTTCAAGTTCATAATGCCAGAAGAGATATGGGCATTGCGAAAGCCTTCCTTGAATTCTTCCCAAGTCAAATGTTCCAGAGGATGGGTGATCTGAAAGGTATCCCACCATTGTGCCGCTGGTCCTTCCAACAGATAAGCAGTAAATCTTACTTTCTCAGGCTCGGTGCACTCACATGTCACCAGGTCCTTATTTACTGAACGCAGCCAATCATCCGCCACAATAGGTTCAGCTGCAGTTGAGAACTTGTTAGGTCTGAGCTTCAGAAATCTTTCAAGTCTATCCACTTGAGGAGGAGGTGGTGGCGGCGGTGGAGGTGGTGGTGGTGGCGGCGCATTCTGATTTGCCATGAATTGAGCCATCATGGTCATCAGTTGAGTCTGCGCTGCAATCATCTGTTGAAGCATGGCATCGGTGTTGTTGTTGTTCTCAGGATCACGTCGGGGAGGCATCTGTGGGTTTTAGCATAGATGAGCAAAAGATAGACAGATCTAGGAGAAATACTCCTACCTATACAAGCAATTAACACAATCAACCAAAATCGTTAAGCTCAAAACATCTTTTTAGAAAACCGAACTAATCGTTTTGGAAACGAAGCACGCCAAGGTTATGGAAAACAAAAGCGATGGTACTGCCATACCACAATTTGATAGGCCAATACACTAGCGCGATCTCGTTATTCTAATAAATAGGTGGTCTAGTCTATCTCCTTTTTGTGCGCATCGAGTTCTTTTCCTTCAAATCCCAAGCTCTTCATGTTGTCCTTGAGTGCTCTTGGAAACTCAGCCTCATATTACAGAGTCATGGTCATCACTGGTCCTTTCTAGATGGATTAGATGAGATTGGTTATCTAAAGCTGAGAGAAGATACTTAGAAAGCAATTAGACAAGATGGTTACAAGAATGATATTAGAAAAGTTTTTTGGACGAAGAGAAAATAACTTTAGTCCTATGGGCTTGCTTATTTCTAACCAAACTTAGGGTTTCGAACCTACAGGCAACACAGTGCTCTGATACCATCTGTAGCGGACCTGCACTTAAAAATTGGCAAGATCCCTGTGTATAGTGCTAGTCCCTGGATCGAATCGCTAGCACACACAGTTTACGATGAATACCATAACATTGTATCAATTTATTACACGAATGATCCAGAAGTTATAAATATTCATTACAAGGTGCATAGCTCGAAGCTAGCTTTGAAAGAGTTGCAGCAGAATAAATAACATAAAGCATGGAGTCCTCATCATCTCGATGCAGCCACAGGCGAGCATGTTGGTTGAAGACTCGAAACCCTGATTCGATCCTTACTAATCGTCACTAATCGTCAAGACAACCTGCAACAGTAAAAGCGTTGCAGCCAAAATTGGTCAGAACCATATGAATGGATCTGGCAAGTGATACTTGTGGACTCATAAAGGAAAACTTCTAACATCTATATGCATATCTAGCTGGTGGAGTTTTGAAGGCTCTTTGCGTAAAGCAAGTTTTATCCTATAAAAACATTTTGACTCAATAAGTGGTAACACTGGGAAACTCCAGCATAACCGTGACAACACTTGGTAAACTCCAGTGTGTCAGGTGACTACACACGGTAAACTCCGGTGAGTCACTTATTGTTCACTAACAAGTTTTATTTAGAAGTTGGCATGATGAGATTCTTCCGTTGTCTTCCTTGTCCAGCTGCTCAAAATTGTCCGTAACCGGGGACACGGCTATGATCATAGTTTGACACTCTCGAGAGGTTGTGCACTTTCACCACGAGACTCAATCAACCCATTCTGTCCTTGACCCTCATGTAGTGAAAAGGAAAGGAGAAGATTGAGACGAGACCTTTTGGGGAATAGTCCCTACTTAGTCAAGATAGGGGCCATCTATCAAGTGGCTGCACGGGAAGCAATCTAAACTTGGAGCAACTTCAAATCTCTTTGATCCTGAGTGGTTGTCGGCAGTGTGATCCATACTCCAAAACTGGAGAATCAACCTCTTCTAGCAATTTTATACTCCCAAAACTGGGGAAATGCTTAAACCAACCACACACCCAGGTAGTTCTTTAACTTAGTTATTTTTCAAAACATTTACCAAGACAACATCTTTGTAAGGCTAAGCCAATCTACTAAGTTAAAGGCTACTACAACAACATGGTATAAGAGGGGTGGCTACACTACTTTGGGATTTCATATCATAGCATAGCATAGTAGTAGTACTCCTATAATGCATACTACTCAACAAAATAGCTACTCATGCATAGACAAAATACTTAGGGAAATTTATGCAGTGAGCATCACTTGCCTTGGAAACAGGTTGAGCAGGAGCAACAATTGCTAGAATTTCCGGGTCTCTCCGAATAATCTAATTAAAATAAACAAGCCACACATAAACACATAAAACAATAATAACAATACAACAAAATATGCTATGCATGAAATGCATCTAAAAACATAAATAAAATACTAACTATTGTTTTCTGGTTTTTAGAAACATGCATGAAGTCAAAATGCATTTAAAACAATTTTTACTTTAACAACAAAACAAAACAAATCCCAAAAAGGGCATAAACACTAATTTAAAATTACTATTAAACAAAATAATTACAGAAAATATGGGAGTGGTCTTACTGGACAGAGGACTTCAAAACTAAACTAACCCAATTGGATTCACTCAAAAAGCTATTTTTAAACTAAAGTTATGCCAAATTTACTCAAATAACACATTTGAAATTTGAATAAATTTAAACATGTCAAAACAGAAAAATAAAACGCCAGAAAGATTCTACAGGTTCTAAGGATCTCAAATATATAAAAATATTTGAATTTGGCCAAACCAGTAAAAAGATATGATAAAACTAAGATGCAGGGGCTTTTCTGCAAAACAGACAGATTAAAATAAATCCAGAAAAATCTTCTCCACGCTGGCGCTGACTGGATCTGACTTGGCGGCTTCTGATTGGCTGGGGGTGCTGACTGGGCTGCCACGGGTGCGCTGACTGGACCGTACCGGTTCGGTTTAACAGATCTAATCCTGGCCGTTTAAACAAGATCCGACGGTGTGGATTCTAGGGTTTTTTGTGGAGGCTGCCGGAGTTGCTCCGGTGAGTCCGACACGGCGGTGACGGGCCGGCATGGCCGTTCCGGCGAAACTATAGGGCGGGGGAAGGGGCTTTCGTTACCACGGGTTGCAGGACGTTGAGGCGGCCTTGGTGGCGAACTTGGCGTCGTCCTCGTGCACGGATTCGTCAGCAATTCCTCGTCGGAGTGGCGGGTGGCGACGGCCGGGCGCAGTCGACCACGAACTCGTCGATCTGGTAAAGCAAAAGGTGCAAGACCTTGTCAAAAAGAACCGAGTGGATGAAGTAAGAGGGTAGGGGTAGGAGAGGAGGCACGGGGTGCACGTTCTTCACCGGAAATGGTAGTCGACGGCGGCGGCCGAGGCGGACTACGGCGACGGATTATGAGCAGCCTGGGGGCTATTGGGAGGGGAGATGTGGGGGCTTTGGTAGAGGATAGGGAGGGGTTTAATATGCGCACGGTGGTGCTGCCGTTAGCACTCGCGTGAGTGCGGATTGAAGACGGAGGAGATCGACGGGGTCCGGCCGGTGACCTCCTGGGGCGGTTGAGGATGCTGACATGTGGGTCCCGTGCGTCAGTGAGAGGGGAGGGGAGGATGCGGGCTGGTTGGCTTGCTGGGCCGGCCCAGTTGGGCTGGCTCGGCTGGACCTTTCTATATATTTTTTTTAACAAAACCTTTTTCTAATTTCTGTTTTCAAAAACAAAGACAAAACCTAACCAAAACTTTTCAGAAAATTTTGATAAAATACTTTTTGGAAAGCTTCTTAAATATAGAACACTTTGGCACTTACTTTGCCACAAAATAAAATAAAATAATTGATTTTATGACAAGGGTTATTTAATACCCTATTAGGTCAAAATAATTGTTTTAACTCCAAAGTTTGAATTTAAAACTCAACCATGATTCAAAATAGAACAAATAAAATCATAACAAATCAGAAAAATTTATATGGAGCATAATATGCCCTTTTTGATATTTTCTCAAATAGTTTTCAAGTGGAATTAAATTTCCCACTTTTAAAAAAATTCAAATGCAAACAAGACAAGAAGAAGATGCATGTATGCATGATTTTGGAACTTCCAAAACAAAATATATATTTTCAAAAGTTTTTGATCTTTCTGATTTTTCAAAATTTTGGGATGTTACAGGTCTCTGAGCTCGAATCTTCATAGTAACTCTGATGCACTCCTTGAGTTCCTCTAGTTACCCATTCTAATGAGCCTCCTTATGTTTCATGTCAAGGTTTGTGGTCCTAGGAGATTAGCTGGTACTATCGTGGACTTGAGTTAGTTGTTAACCTAAAGTTAGATACGATAAGTTGGTGTGGTATTCTTGTAATTTCACAAGTTAATTTTGTGAGGTGGGGGCTCGTGTCTTCACGAGGTTGGCGTACACTTGCAGTTTCCTTCAAGATCTTGACGCACTTGCTCCAGATGGTGCATGAAGTCCATTGTCTGACTCGCCGGTTAGGTTACAAAAATTTCCGGCTATTTGGCTAAGGATCGGGGGTCTTTTGTATCTTGCGGAACTGTCAGATCTTAACGGGAGATGGTTTAGATGAGAGGGAAAATATTTTAGAAAGATTTTCCTTGGCGGTTTTACATCCGCAACAAGGTACACTATGGAGAAGAGGTCAAAATTGATTTTGACAGGTGGCAAAAGGAACTAGACTTTTCTTTTTATAGAACTCCTTTTTCCATCTTACAAACAACACACAAGCAGAGTTCACACAAGCAAGGTGCACACAAGGTACGTCTAGTACCAACGGACGCCTAATACTCGTGGTAGTCGGGGTAACCAAAGTTCCTATCATAAGTTTTCCTATGGGTCGTTGTTAAACATGGTTGGTGAAGTCTTCATTTTATCGCCTTAGTCTTCCACTGGAGAAATTGAGGTCGTCGAGGTTGCAACTTGAGTAGAATTGTTGATGTTGAGCTGAGGTCTTCGGAGGTTTGTTGCTTTGTTGACACTGACGATCTTGGCATTTGCAAATCAAACCACCCTGAGGTTGAATGTTGAGTATTTGTGATGGAAGCTTCTTCTTGTGGGTGCTAACTAATTAGGTCTCACTTGGGTTCATCGTCAAGTATACTCTTGGTTTTGAACGGGTAAGAGATAACAGAAGATTCCTTGGAAAATCTTAAAATAGAGGGGTACGACATTGAAATATTTGAGGAGATGAGAAGAGCGAAGCCATTTTAGGACTCCTCTAGATAAAAAAAAATATTTTGGTAGTAATATACTTTTGTCAAAAATATTTGCTTTCCTAACTAACGTCCATGCTAACTAAGGTCTCCTACAGTCAGGATTGCTCTGATACCAAGTCTGTGGGGACCCCGGACTAGCCTGTCCGAAATACCCTTGTGCCTACATCAGCGATCCCATGATCAGTGTGTCGCTGAGCACAATCAAACTGGTAATCAAGGAACATCCATAAATACCGAAGGAATATACTTACTTGATTGAAGTCATACTCTTCAATAGGTACTTGCAGCGGAAATCACCATACAGCGTGGAGCCCAAGTCATTCGCCTTAACCCTACAGGCAACTGACTGGGAAGCGCCCTAGTTCGCATTGACGTCATTTCGTCTCCTTCTCCAAGCTGCTCCTCTTTAAAGTCTGGCTAAGACAATAGCCAGGGACGAAACCAATATGAGTACATTTGATTGTACTCGCAAACTACCCCCGAAAGAGCATGCACTACTCTTTTTATAGTTTTAGTAAAACTTTGCTTACTTTGAAAACTCTATCCTTATTGAAAAGAGAAGGATAGACTTTTGTTTAATAAAACTTTGTCTGAAAACTCTATAACTTTGGTTGAAGTAAGATAAGAGAAATTTTATAACTTTTCATAAACCTTGTATATTTTTCAAAATATCTATAGCCTTTGTTAAAGAAAACGAAAAGAAGGCTTTAGATTCCCCTTTTCTTTTTTTTTTCATAAAACTGTCTTTGTAAGGAGTTTTCTTTGAAAACAATTTTCCCGAAAAATAGCTGTTTGTTAAAATAAGAAGTCCCTTTTTAAAAACGTTTTTCCTAGAAAATCACCATTTGTTTATTTATCCAAAACTCCTCCTTTTTCCCGACCATATCTCATCATGGTCCAATTATTTCCAACAACTCATACCAGCACATTGGCATAGTTGCATAAAACATCCTTCACATCATTTTCTCTTTCAAATCTCAAACCTTTTTCCAAAACTTGCACATTTTATCAAAAACTTTTGCACATGGTCTAGTAGGGCCTCCCAACTGTCCATATCCGAGGACTCGGCTATTCGAATAGTTTTAACCCTCTGCAGAGGTAGCACGCTTTTCCCACACCCATCCGGTGGCTCATCGTGTCTGCCACGTCCCGCCATACAAGGTGTATGCGAAGTTGAGCCACCGACCATAGCCTGTCCTTTGCTCATGCTAGTATAGGACCCTGCCCGTACGAATTCACCATTCCTTCAACACCTAGTACAGGATCCTCCGTCGAGGAACCTAGATGTAAGGACTCGTAGTTTTGCCCGGCGAGCACGAAGCCCTTCAATCCCTCAATCCCTCAGATTGCCGGGACCCAGGTCAGGGGGTAGGTCGCCACGACCATCCCCTCATGCATAACGGAGTCGTCTCCATCGATGAGGTATCCAGTACTAACACGAGCAAACTATATGACTACGCCCGTTCCATATTTGGGTAGATGTGGTCGCACAGATTATCGGCTGGTCGACGTAAGTACTAGGACACAATGTGCATTTTTCATAAACATCACCATTCATCACTTCTCCGCTTCCACACCGACAATTCGGCATGTCATCATCAACTAGGTACTTTAAAAAGGAGTTTGGAATAAACCATATTTTTCCCATCCTCTAGTTTTAAATATCTCCTCTATATTTCTACATAGGGTGGCAAAATAGTTTTCATGTATTTGTAAAAAGGTTTTCAAAATCATTAATACTTTTGACTAATTCAGGTGATCCAAGTAAATGAATATAAATGCAAGCTCAGTGAAGTAGCTTGCCTGTTTTCAGCATAATGTCCCTGGACTTCTCCTCACTGATCAAATAAATAACCCTCGATTCTTCTCCAATGAATCCTTTCCAATATCGTCCAGGTAGCGTTTATATCTAGCGTCGCAAACAGGAAAGAACACAATCAACACACAGTAGGACACTCCAACAACAAACATCAAGCAACACTAACAAACAACAATCACGAGAGAGGATTATTATTTAACAAACAAGTTAGGCAATTACCAACACTACTCATGTTTAAAAATTATGATTAAAGTTGTGATTAAGCATCTTTATTTAAACAGGAAATACTTCAGACAAAAGTTAAGTTACCAACTCTTTTTTTGTAATTGTAAATATCTTACCAAGCTATGGTAGAGATATTACTAGATACTCAACTTAAAGACCACCAAGTTTAACAAGCAAGGTAGTCATATTAATTACACAAAATGATCTAACAAGAGAATAAACAAGAAATACCTACCATTACCAAACTACTCAATCAAGCATCACAACAACTCTCAAGCATCACACAGGGCTATTGCACTCACAAAGCAACACGATTTGATTTCGATTTAATTGAATTAACCATCATTTAATTGTGTCACAATTATGGCAGAAACTAGGGTTTCATGTTAATTGCATAACTTGTGTTCTGTTGGGCACAAAAATATGAACTAAAATTCTACAGATAGCTACTGATGTATAGAAAACAACCCAATTGGATTTAATTCAATTTGAGTTACTAAACTCCCTGTATAAATGTTTTAATCCAGAAGGTTGGTTTTCTTCTTTTTGCTACAACTCAAGTTAATTTTACTCAAAAGTTAAATCCTCTTAGGGATAACTAGTATTGCTTAAATGTGAGCTAACAAAATTGGTTCGACCTCATTTGGATTAGTAGAGTATCAGAAACAAACAAGTTTATGTTTTATACCTTCTGTGGCCTTTTGATTATCATTATTTATTTATTAACCTAAATGGGGTGAAACCACTTTAGTGAGCTAGATAATTTCATAAGCTTTCCATAACATTTTCATTTGCTATTTTTAGATTCCTAGATCTCGAGATATTGATTTTCAAAGTTTTAGTCAATTTGTGACAGAAGTTTTTATCATTTTAAGTGTTAACAACTAGCTGGTTTGATAATTTCATTTTGACTTGACCACAACAGCAAATGGACTCAATCCAGTGGCATTGGGCAGATTAATTGATGTACTTTTAATACCATTTTAGTTTGGTATTTTTGGTTAAATCAAGTTCTTGGAAACATCTCCCAAAGATGGTACCAAAATAACTTTCCTGAGTTTTTCAGTTAAAACTAACACATTTGTCATTTTTATTTAAAATGGAGAATATGTCCAACAAAGATCATAGCCTGCATCTAGGTGAAGATGGCATGTTATACTATCTACAAGATTTTAGTTTGCTATTTTTAGGCCTCTGGTTGAATAGGAATTTGCATGGGAAGTTGTCTGTCTCTGTTATTTCATGTGGTGGAATAATCCGACTAGCTATCTTCCTCCAAGCATATCTTTTCTCTAGGTTTTACTTTGGGGTTCACAATACTTGTTCATGGTATTACACTAACTATACTAACATGACATGCTAAGGAAAACTCCTAAATAAATCCAGATTAATGGCTAAGATCAGATCAAAACCCTAAGAAGTAATCTGTTTTCAGAAGTTTCTGAAAACAGACAGCACATAGCTTCTTTGCCTCATGTTTTCATTGAGCTAACCTAATTATTTTGTAAATATAAAAGTTGCATATGAACCTATGTAACTTGTTCTTTCTAACCATGCAAATATTTCAATTTTTGGTGGAGCAGATTTCTCAGAAAGTGCATGCAAAGTGTGCTACTCTATTCTGTTTTCTGGACTTAGCAGTTTTCAGTAAATAACCGAATCGGCATCTTGCCGTTGGATCTAGATCCAACGGCCCACGTTCAAAGCAACGGTGGCGACCAAAAATCGGCGGCGCCACCGCGCCGGCGGCACGGGGGTGGATGGATCCTCACCTAGGGGGCTCGGGAGAGGGCGGCGATGGTGCAGAACAGCGGAGGAGGCTTGGGGAAGACGCTAGGGTGAGTTGCAGCTCCTGGGGTGCACGGGTTCGTCGGCGTCGAGCTCCGTGTCGCGTCCGCGTCCTTGGTGCAACTCCGGCGAGCTCCAGGTGACGGTCCTGTGCAAATTACGGAAGGGACAAGGGTGCGGGTGAGTGCGGTGGCCTCGGAGAGTGCGATGGAGGGGTCGGAGGGGAAGAGAGGAGCAGCAGCACGACGAATTCATGATCGAAGGCAACCTTCGGCTCCGGCGGCATGGTGACGCACCAGGGCAGCAGCGGCACCATGGCTGCGATTCCGCCCTCCTGGTGGTCCTCTAAGGGGTGTGGAGTGAGGGAGTGGTGCTGGGGTGGAGTGGAGAAGTGGCGAGGCGCGGGTGGCCATTTTATAGCCCGCCGGCCGGTCCATGGTGGACACGGCGCGGGGGTGGTCCAGTGGGCGAGCGGGCACGCCATAGGGGCGGTGCGGGGGCGGCTACGGTGTCGGGGTGCAGAGGAGCAAGGGGGGGCTGCGTGGAGACGAGCTGGGCGAGCTCGAGGTGGGGGACGGCCGCGGCGTGCTCTGTGCGAGCTCGGGCGGCGCACGGGCACGCACGGGTGTCGAGCTCTCGGCGGGTTTGGGCTCCTGCTGGGCGTGGTGCGGGCGCGAGAGGGGGCAGGAGAGGTGGTAGGGAGCGGCGTTGGGTAGCTAGGCCAGTGGGGGACGGCCTCCTCCATGGCGTGGCAGGGCGGCATGGCCACAGTGGCCGTGCTCCCTCGGATGGCGACGATAAATGCGACTGCTAGGGTTGTTCCCGTCGCGGGTTTAAGACGCTGGGCGGGTCCGTGAGGTGCAGGGGAGTGGTGTGGCGCAAGGAATCGAAGAACAACAACTCGAATCCTCCAATTTGATCCGAAGTTCTTCGGTTTGGGGATGAACTCGGGCTCTGCCCTCCAGGTGTTCGACAAAATGTGTCACCGAAATTTTAATTCAAAATTTTGAGTTTTTCTTCCACAATTGGCTCCCTATGTATTAATAGAGATTTTTGGTGCCATGACATAATTTATTTGATAAGTACTTCATGGCACATTTGGTGATTTTTCAATGATAAAGAAAGAATTTAGGATTTTAAATTTAGGTTTTTGAAAATATCTTTTGAAGAGGGAAGAGGTACAAGAGTAGTGTGGAGGTGATCATCATGTCACCCCACTGATTTTTGGTTTAAGAGAAAATATTTATTTCTTACTTAGGGAAATTTTTGTATGGAACTTGTCCCATTATTTCATGTGGTGGTGTTGCTTTTATTTCTTTTCTTTTCATTCACACCTTTGCTTAGCAATCACACACATCAAGCAATAAAACACAACAATACTCACATCACAACCATGACTACACAATTCAAACCACAAGAATTAATCACACCACCATTTCCATAACTAATAGTATTATTTTGTATAAATGATCACACTCAATTATGGCAAGATGATGTTTTAAAGAATGTCTCAACTCATAACTTAATTGTTTTGAAAAAGGTTTGAGAAAGGAAATATGTGGGGTAATATATTTCCCACTAGAGTTGTTTTCAAATGGAGTGAAAATCAGGGTTTATAAAATGGGAGTTGCATATACATGCAAAATATCATGGTTGGCAATAGATAGGAGATAACATATAGATCTCTATATTTTGGGGAACACATAAGTTTGGAAATACTTTTACTTTCTCAACTAATGGGTATTTTATTTGTTGCTGAAATCAAACATCATTGAAATAGACTTTGGCCAAAATAAGATTGGGAAAGATATATGGAATCTACTCTTGTCATAACATGAGTACCAAGTTTAATATATTTTTACTTGGGTTGGGTTCTTGGATTAATATTTACTAGTCAAACAACATAAACAACAAGTCACACAAGGTCAAACAGAACAATATAAAGAGAAACACAATCATTAGTGAAGAAATTTCAAAAAGTTTTTGTTGGTTCTGAATTTTGGGTCTCGTTAATTCTTATTATAAATTTGGGATGTTACAAATCCTTCCCCCCTTAAAATAAATCTCGTCCCGAGATTTGCCCGGCGGTACAGGGGAGTACGAGGGCACGTGTTTTGGGCTGGCTATACTTCCGAGGTCGTTGCTTCTTCAGTGAGGTTGTCAGGTGAGATATTGACAACTTGATGTTGCGAGGTCGTTCCTTGTCGGTAATTTTCTCTGGTGGGTTCAGATCCTAGATGTTAGGGTTGACTTGACGATCTATGCTGATGGATAGTCTTGGTTGGCTGTTCCCAGTTTCTACGAGGCTGAGGCGCAAGGAACTAATTATTACCACGTTCTGGTATACCTATTGCAGGTCTTCCCCCCTTAAAAAGGAGTTGACTTGGAGGCATTGTTCTTCTTGAGTAGCTTGACGATCTTCGTCTTGGTTGGCAATCCTTGGTGCTTGGGGTTGGTGCAGATATCACTTCCTGATATTGTCGCCTTACGAGGGTTGCAGGAAGAGACGCATGGTTTCCAGGATGCGTCGAGTCTACGTACTCGACTCTCTCCGGTTTTTTTATTATTAGAAAAAAAGAGGATGTTATAAACGTCTAAATTCGTCTGGACTTGCTTGGTGATTGATGTGGTCCACAGCAGGTGCTTACGTCGTTTGATTCTTTTGGGTATTCCATTGGTTATTTTTCTTCATGCTTGTCCTTCTTTAGCGGAGTGAAGGAGGAACTTCATTGCTGACTTCCTTGGTACTTGAGCTTCATGAAGCGTTGGTAAGAATCTTAAGAAGTACAGCCTAGATTATCGAGCTTCCAGAGGAATCTAAAAGTCAGTGCAAGGACCCTAGAGGTAAGTGGTTTGGTCTGCTGTTCGACGAAGGTACAAGGGTCACGTCCTCATTTAGCCTTAATAAGTTAGAAAAAGAGCTTCATGTCAGCAGTCGATGTTCGTGCTTTCTTGAATCCTCCTTCGATGTGATTGATCGAGGCCAATTGAAGAGGATGATCGCTCGATAGGTAACGTTGATGGCGCTGGCTTCTTAGTTCACTTCTGTGCAGATGGTCTTCAGTGTTGATTGACTTCGGCCCTGATGATGGCGATCTTCTCACTACCAACTATATGTGATTCTTTCTACATTACCTCTCTTTTTGTCAAAACTTGTGGTTAGATAAGGCCAGTTAGTATAGCCACAAACTGGGGTTAGACGTTACTCTAGAATTTGGTAAGTGGGCTCAAAAGTCACGGCTTAATGGACTTTAGAAAAAGGTTAGTGAAGAATCTTCACACCGTTTGTTTCCCAAACAGGTACCTTTGTCTTTCTTGTTTTGATTAGTTGAGCCGGGTTGAACTAGGATTGTTGTTCGGCAGATGACGTCGATGGCGTCCTTTCTCCTGGGGTAACTTCATGTTGACGATCTTTAAGTTGGTTTCCTTCGGGTTTGTTGGTGGCGATCTCCCTTGGATGAGTCTTGTGCTTGAGGCTTCATATAATCTTCAGAAAATCAGCGGCAGGCTAGGGTTCTCATCCATCTTTCCCAAGTTTGCGGTGATAGGTAGGAGTTAGTTTTATTTCACGGGACAAATTTGGGTAGGTCAACCCTAGCAAGGTTAGCGCAAGGGATTAGGGTGCCACTAACTGATCGTCAAACGGGTAGGTACATGATCCTCTTTGAAACCCATCATTACCGTCGGTCTTGTAGCGGACCTGCACTTAAAAATTGGCAAGATCCCTGTGTATAGTGCTAGTCCCTGGATCGAATCGCTAGCACACACAGTTTACGATGAATACCATAACATTGTATCAATTTATTACACGAATGATCCAGAAGTTATAAATATTCATTACAAGGTGCATAGCTCGAAGCTAGCTTTGAAAGAGTTGCAGCGGAATAAATAACATAAAGCATGGAGTCCTCATCATCTCGATGCAGCCACAGGCGAGCATGTTGGTTGAAGACTCGAAACCCTGATTCGATCCTTACTAATCGTCAAGACAACCTGCAACAGTAAAAGCGTTGCAGCCAAAAATTGGTCAGAACCATATGAATGGATCTGGCAAGTGATACTTGTGGACTCATAAAGGAAAACTTCTAACATCTATATGCATATCTGGCTGGTGGAGTTTTGAAGGCTCTTTGCGTAAAGCAAGTTTTATCCTATAAAAACATTTTGACTCAATAAGTGGTAACACTGGGAAACTCCAGCATAACCGTGACAACACTTGGTAAACTCCAGTGTGTCAGGTGACTACACACGGTAAACTCCGGTGAGTCACTTATTGTTCACTAACAAGTTTTATTTAGAAGTTGGCATGATGAGATTCTTCCGTTGTCTTCCTTGTTCAGCTGCTCAAAATTGTCCGTAACCGGGGACACGGCTATGATCATAGTTTGGACACTCTCGAGAGGTTGTGCACTTTCACCACGAGACTCATCAACCCATTCTGTCCTTGACCCTCATGTAGTGAAAAGGAAAGGAGAAGATTGAGACGAGACCTTTTGGGGAATAGTCCCTACTTAGTCAAGATAGGGGCCATCTATCAAGTGGCTGCACGGGAAGCAATCTAAACTTGGAGCAACTTCAAATCTCTTTGATCCTGAGTGGTTGTCGGCAGTGTGATCCATACTCCAAAACTGGAGAATCAACCTCTTCTAGCAATTTTATACTCCCAAAACTGGGGAAATGCTTAAACCAACCACACACCCAGGTAGTTCTTTAACTTAGTTATTTTTCAAAACATTTACCAAGACAACATCTTTGTAAGGCTAAGCCAATCTACTAAGTTAAAGGCTACTACAACAACATGGTATAAGAGGGGTGGCTACACTACTTTGGGATTTCATATCATAGCATAGCATAGTAGTAGTACTCCTATAATGCATACTACTCAACAAAATAGCTACTCATGCATAGACAAAATACTTAGGGAAATTTATGCAGTGAGCATCACTTGCCTTGGAAACAGGTTGAGCAGGAGCAACAATTGCTAGAATTTCCGGGTCTCTCCGAATAATCTAATTAAAATAAACAAGCCACACATAAACACATAAAACAATAATAACAATACAACAAAATATGCTATGCATGAAATGCATCTAAAAACATAAATAAAATACTAACTATTGTTTTCTGGTTTTTAGAAACATGCATGAAGTCAAAATGCATTTAAAACAATTTTTACTTTAACAACAAAACAAAACAAATCCCAAAAAGGGCATAAACACTAATTTAAAATTACTATTAAACAAATAATTACAGAAAATATGGGAGTAGTCTTACTGGACAGAGGACTTCAAAACTAAACTAACCCAATTGGATTCACTCAAAAAGCTATTTTTAAACTAAAGTTATGCCAAATTTACTCAAATAAAACATTTGAAATTTGAATAAATTTAAACATGTCAAAACAGAAAAATAAAACGCCAGAAAGATTCTACAGGTTCTAAGGATCTCAAATATATAAAAATATTTGAATTTGGCCAAACCAGTAAAAAGATATGATAAAACTAAGATGCAGGGGCTTTTCTGCAAAACAGACAGATTAAAATAAATCCAGAAAAATCTTCTCCACGCTGGCGCTGACTGGATCTGACTTGGCGGCTTCTGATTGGCTGGGGTGCTGACTGGGCTGCCACGGGTGCGCTGACTGGACCGTACCGGTTCGGTTTAACAGATCTAATCCTGGCCGTTTAAACAAGATCCGACGGTGTGGATTCTAGGGTTTCTTGTGGAGGCTGCCGGAGTTGCTCCGGTGAGTCCGACACGGCGGTGACGGGCCGGCATGGCCGTTCCGGCGAAACTATAGGGCGGGGGAAGGGGCTTTCGTTACCACGGGTTGCAGGACGTTGAGGCGGCCTTGGTGGCGAACTTGGCGTCGTCCTCGTGCACGGATTCGTCAGCAATTCCTCGTCGGAGTGGCGGGTGGCGACGGCCGGGCGCAGTCGACCACGAACTCGTCGATCTGGTAAAGCAAAAGGTGCAAGACCTTGTCAAAAAGAACCGAGTGGATGAAGTAAGAGGGTAGGGGTAGGAGAGGAGGCACGGGGTGCACGTTCTTCACCGGAAAATGGTAGTCGACGGCGGCGGCCGAGGCGGACTACGGCGACGGATTATGAGCAGCCTGGGGGCTATTGGGAGGGGAGATGTGGGGGCTTTGGTAGAGGATAGGGAGGGGTTTAATATGCGCACGGTGGTGCTGCCGTTAGCACTCGCGTGAGTGCGGATTGAAGACGGAGGAGATCGACGGGGTCCGGCCGGTGACCTCCTGGGGCGGTTGAGGATGCTGACATGTGGGTCCCGTGCGTCAGTGAGAGGGGAGGGGAGGATGCGGGCTGGTTGGCTTGCTGGGCCGGCCCAGTTGGGCTGGCTCGGCTGGACCTTTCTATATTTTTTTTTTTAACAAAACCTTTTTCTAATTTCTGTTTTCAAAAACAAAGACAAAACCTAACCAAAACTTTTCAGAAAATTTTGATAAAATACTTTTTGGAAAGCTTGTTAAATATAGAACACTTTGGCACTTACTTTGCCACAAAATAAAATAAAATAATTGATTTTATGACAAGGGTTATTTAATACCCTATTAGGTCAAAATAATTGTTTTAACTCCAAAGTTTGAATTTAAAACTCAACCATGATTCAAAATAGAACAAATAAAATCATAACAAATCAGAAAAATTTATATGGAGCATAATATGCCCTTTTTGATATTTTCTCAAATAGTTTTCAAGTGGAATTAAATTTCCCACTTTTTAAAAAAATTCAAATGCAAACAAGACAAGAAGAAGATGCATGTATGCATGATTTTGGAACTTCCAAAACAAAATATATATTTTCAAAAGTTTTTTTATCTTTCTGATTTTTCAAAATTTTGGGATGTTACATACTACCACCCTTAAAAGGAATCTCGTCCCGAGATTCGAAGAGGCTAGAAAGAAAGATGGGTTCGGTTATCCGGGTTTTGGACCACTAGGTGGGCTACCACCCTTAAAAGAAACTTTTGTAGGTAGTCTAGAATATCAAGCTTCAAACTGGATGCTTGTTTAAAATGTACCTTTCATCATACCAGGTTCATTGTATGCTCTTTCCATATGGACATGGTTCACATATCCCTTATCAAAAGGATTTGGCTTGGCAGCTTCTTCAGTCTTCCATTCAGGGCAGTCACTTACATAATGTCCCATATTCTTGCACTTATAGCATTGTATCTGACTAAGATCTTTCTTTCCGGTGTGGTGATGATGATTCTGACCATTGTGGTTCCCATTGCTGTAACCATCCTGGTATTCCCCATTATTTCCTTTGCTTCCACCATTGTGAGCATGACCATGATGGTTGTGGCCATTTCCACCATGATAGTTGGACTTCTTTTGTGCAGATCCTGAGTTGTACTTGTTGTCACTATACTTCCTCTTCCTGTTCTCAGCCTTTTTGATATTATCCTCCAATGTGATTGCTTGATCCAAGAGGGCCTGATAGTTCGGGGCGTATGCAACTGTCAAAGGAATTTTTAGCTCATCACATAGTCCCTTGAGGAATTTTTCCTTCCTCTTGCCATCAGTGTCAATGTCTTCAGGAGCATAACGAGACAATGAGTAGAAGTCATCCATGTACTCCTTAAGCGTCCTGGTACCCTGCTTTAGGTTCGGAATTCCTCCTTCTTCAAGTTCATAATGCCGGAAGAGATATGGGCATTGCGGAAGCCTTCCTTGAATTCTTCCCAAGTCAAATCTTCCAGAGGATGGGTGATCTGAAAGGTATCCCACCATTGTGCCGCTGGTCCTTCCAACAGATAAGCAGTAAATCTTACTTTCTCAGGCTCGGTGCACTCACATGTCACCAGGTCCTTATTTACTGAACGCAGCCAATCATCCGCCACAATAGGTTCAGCTGCAGTTGAGAACTTGTTAGGTCTGAGCTTCAGAAATCTTTCAAGTCTATCCACTTGAGGAGGAGGTGGTGGCGGCGGTGGAGGTGGTGGTGGTGGCGGCGCATTCTGATTTGCCATGAATTGAGCCATCATGGTCATCAGTTGAGTCTGCGCTGCAATCATCTGTTGAAGCATGGCATCGGTGTTGTTGTTGTTCTCAGGATCACGTCGGGGAGGCATCTGTGGGTTTTAGCATAGATGAGCAAAAGATAGACAGATCTAGGAGAAATACTCCTACCTATACAAGCAATTAACACAATCAACCAAAATCGTTAAGCTCAAAACATCTTTTTAGAAAACCGAACTAATCGTTTTGGAAACGAAGCACGCCAAGGTTATGGAAAACAAAAGCGATGGTACTGCCATACCACAATTTGATAGGCCAATACACTAGCGCGATCTCGTTATTCTAATAAATAGGTGGTCTAGTCTATCTCCTTTTTGTGCGCATCGAGTTCTTTTCCTTCAAATCCCAAGCTCTTCATGTTGTCCTTGAGTGCTCTTGGAAACTCAGCCTCATATTACAGAGTCATGGTCATCACTGGTCCTTTCTAGATGGATTAGATGAGATTGGTTATCTAAAGCTGAGAGAAGATACTTAGAAAGCAATTAGACAAGATGGTTACAAGAATGATATTAGAAAAGTTTTTTGGACGAAGAGAAAATAACTTTAGTCCTATGGGCTTGCTTATTTCTAACCAAACTTAGGGTTTCGAACCTACAGGCAACACAGTGCTCTGATACCATCTGTAGCGGACCTGCACTTAAAAATTGGCAAGATCCCTGTGTATAGTGCTAGTCCCTGGATCGAATCGCTAGCACACACAGTTTACGATGAATACCATAACATTGTATCAATTTATTACACGAATGATCCAGAAGTTATAAATATTCATTACAAGGTGCATAGCTCGAAGCTAGCTTTGAAAGAGTTGCAGCAGAATAAATAACATAAAGCATGGAGTCCTCATCATCTCGATGCAGCCACAGGCGAGCATGTTGGTTGAAGACTCGAAACCCTGATTCGATCCTTACTAATCGTCACTAATCGTCAAGACAACCTGCAACAGTAAAAGCGTTGCAGCCAAAAATTGGTCAGAACCATATGAATGGATCTGGCAAGTGATACTTGTGGACTCATAAAGGAAAACTTCTAACATCTATATGCATATCTGGCTGGTGGAGTTTTGAAGGCTCTTTGCGTAAAGCAAGTTTTATCCTATAAAAACATTTTGACTCAATAAGTGGTAACACTGGGAAACTCCAGCATAACCGTGACAACACTTGGTAAACTCCAGTGTGTCAGGTGACTACACACGGTAAACTCCGGTGAGTCACTTATTGTTCACTAACAAGTTTTATTTAGAAGTTGGCATGATGAGATTCTTCCGTTGTCTTCCTTGTCCAGCTGCTCAAAATTGTCCGTAACCGGGGACACGGCTATGATCATAGTTTGACACTCTCGAGAGGTTGTGCACTTTCACCACGAGACTCAATCAACCCATTCTGTCCTTGACCCTCATGTAGTGAAAAGGAAAGGAGAAGATTGAGACGAGACCTTTTGGGGAATAGTCCCTACTTAGTCAAGATAGGGGCCATCTATCAAGTGGCTGCACGGGAAGCAATCTAAACTTGGAGCAACTTCAAATCTCTTTGATCCTGAGTGGTTGTCGGCAGTGTGATCCATACTCCAAAACTGGAGAATCAACCTCTTCTAGCAATTTTATACTCCCAAAACTGGGGAAATGCTTAAACCAACCACACACCCAGGTAGTTCTTTAACTTAGTTATTTTTCAAAACATTTACCAAGACAACATCTTTGTAAGGCTAAGCCAATCTACTAAGTTAAAGGCTACTACAACAACATGGTATAAGAGGGGTGGCTACACTACTTTGGGATTTCATATCATAGCATAGCATAGTAGTAGTACTCCTATAATGCATACTACTCAACAAAATAGCTACTCATGCATAGACAAAATACTTAGGGAAATTTATGCAGTGAGCATCACTTGCCTTGGAAACAGGTTGAGCAGGAGCAACAATTGCTAGAATTTCCGGGTCTCTCCGAATAATCTAATTAAAATAAACAAGCCACACATAAACACATAAAACAATAATAACAATACAACAAAATATGCTATGCATGAAATGCATCTAAAAACATAAATAAAATACTAACTATTGTTTTCTGGTTTTTAGAAACATGCATGAAGTCAAAATGCATTTAAAACAATTTTTACTTTAACAACAAAACAAAACAAATCCCAAAAAGGGCATAAACACTAATTTAAAATTACTATTAAACAAAATAATTACAGAAAATATGGGAGTGGTCTTACTGGACAGAGGACTTCAAAACTAAACTAACCCAATTGGATTCACTCAAAAAGCTATTTTTAAACTAAAGTTATGCCAAATTTACTCAAATAACACATTTGAAATTTGAATAAATTTAAACATGTCAAAACAGAAAAATAAAACGCCAGAAAGATTCTACAGGTTCTAAGGATCTCAAATATATAAAAATATTTGAATTTGGCCAAACCAGTAAAAAGATATGATAAAACTAAGATGCAGGGGCTTTTCTGCAAAACAGACAGATTAAAATAAATCCAGAAAAATCTTCTCCACGCTGGCACTGACTGGATCTGACTTGGCGTCTTTTGATTGGCTGGGGGTGCTGACTGGGCTGCCACGGGTGCGCTGACTGGACCGTACCGGTTCGGTTTAACAGATCTAATCCTGGCCGTTTAAACAAGATCCGACGGTGTGGATTCTAGGGTTTTTTGTGGAGGCTGCCGGAGTTGCTCCGGTGAGTCCGACACGGCGGTGACGGGCCGGCATGGCCGTTCCGGCGAAACTATAGGGCGGGGGAAGGGGCTTTCGTTACCACGGGTTGCAGGACGTTGAGGCGGCCTTGGTGGCGAACTTGGCGTCGTCCTCGTGCACGGATTCGTCAGCAATTCCTCGTCGGAGTGGCGGGTGGCGACGGCCGGGCGCAGTCGACCACGAACTCGTCGATCTGGTAAAGGAAAAGGTGCAAGACCTTGTCAAAAAGAACCGAGTGGATGAAGTAAGAGGGTAGGGGTAGGAGAGGAGGCACGGGGTGCACGTTCTTCACCGGAAATGGTAGTCGACGGCGGCGGCCGAGGCGGACTACGGCGACGGATTATGAGCAGCCTGGGGGCTATTGGGAGGGGAGATGTGGGGGCTTTGGTAGAGGATAGGGAGGGGTTTAATATGCGCACGGTGGTGCTGCCGTTAGCACTCGCGTGAGTGCGGATTGAAGACGGAGGAGATCGACGGGGTCCGGCCGGTGACCTCCTGGGGCGGTTGAGGATGCTGACATGTGGGTCCCGTGCGTCAGTGAGAGGGGAGGGGAGGATGCGGGCTGGTTGGCTTGCTGGGCCGGCCCAGTTGGGCTGGCTCGGCTGGACCTTTCTATATATTTTTTTTAACAAAACCTTTTTCTAATTTCTGTTTTCAAAAACAAAGACAAAACCTAACCAAAACTTTTCAGAAAATTTTGATAAAATACTTTTTGGAAAGCTTCTTAAATATAGAACACTTTGGCACTTACTTTGCCACAAAATAAAATAAAATAATTGATTTTATGACAAGGGTTATTTAATACCCTATTAGGTCAAAATAATTGTTTTAACTCCAAAGTTTGAATTTAAAACTCAACCATGATTCAAAATAGAACAAATAAAATCATAACAAATCAGAAAAATTTATATGGAGCATAATATGCCCCTTTTTGATATTTTCTCAAATAGTTTTCAAGTGGAATTAAATTTCCCACTTTTAAAAAAATTCAAATGCAAACAAGACAAGAAGAAGATGCATGTATGCATGATTTTGGAACTTCCAAAACAAAATATATATTTTCAAAAGTTTTTGATCTTTCTGATTTTTCAAAATTTTGGGATGTTACAGGTCTCTGAGCTCGAATCTTCATAGTAACTCTGATGCACTCCTTGAGCTCTAGTTACCCATTCTAAATGAGCCTCCTTATGTTTCATGTCAAGGTTTGTGGTCCTAGGAGATTAGCTGGTACTATCGTGGACTTGAGTTAGTTGTTAACCTAAAGTTAGATACGATAAGTTGGTGTGGTATTCTTGTAATTTCACAAGTTAATTTTGTGAGGTGGGGGCTCGTGTCTTCACGAGGTTGGCGTACACTTGCAGTTTCCTTCAAGATCTTGACGCACTTGCTCCAGATGGTGCATGAAGTCCATTGTCTGACTCGCCGGTTAGGTTACAAAAATTTCCGGCTATTTGGCTGAGGATCGGGGGTCTTTTGTATCTTGCAGAACTGTCAGATCTTAACGGGAGATGGTTTAGATGAGAGGGAAAATATTTTAGAAAGATTTTCCTTGGCGGTTTTACATCCGCAACAAGGTACACTATGGAGAAGAGGTCAAAATTGATTTTTGACAGGTGGCAAAAGGAACTAGACTTTTCTTTTTATAGAACTCCTTTTTCCATCTTACAAACAACACACAAGCAGAGTTCACACAAGCAAGGTGCACACAAGGTACGTCTAGTACCAACGGACGCCTAATACTCGTGGTAGTCGGGGTAACCAAAGTTCCTATCATAAGTTTTCCTATGGGTCGTTGTTAAACATGGTTGGTGAAGTCTTCATTTTATCGCCTTAGTCTTCCACTGGAGAAATTGAGGTCGTCGAGGTTGCAACTTGAGTAGAATTGTTGATGTTGAGCTGAGGTCTTCGGAGGTTTGTTGCTTTGTTGACACTGACGATCTTGGCATTTGCAAATCAACCACCCTGAGGTTGAATGTTGAGTATTTGTGATGGAAGCTTCTTCTTGTGGGTGCTAACTAATTAGGTCTCACTTGGGTTCATCGTCAAGTATACTCTTGGTTTTGAACGGGTAAGAGATAACAGAAGATTCCTTGGAAAATCTTAAAATAGAGGGGTAAGACATTGAAATATTTGAGGAGATGAGAAGAGCGAAGCCATTTTAGGACTCCTCTAGATAAAAAAAAAATATTTTGGTAGTAATATACTTTTGTCAAAAATATTTGCTTTCCTAACTAACGTCCATGCTAACTAAGGTCTCCTACAGTCAGGATTGCTCTGATACCAAGTCTGTGGGGACCCCGGACTAGCCTGTCCGAAATACCCTTGTGCCTACATCAGCGATCCCATGATCAGTGTGTCGCTGAGCACAATCAAACTGGTAATCAAGGAACATCCATAAATACCGAAGGAATATACTTACTTGATTGAAGTCATACTCTTCAATAGGTACTTGCAGCGGAAATCACCATACAGCGTGGAGCCCAAGTCATTCGCCTTAACCCTACAGGCAACTGACTGGGAAGCGCCCTAGTTCGCATTGACGTCATTTCCGTCTCCTTCTCCAAGCTGCTCCTCTTTAAAGTCTGGCTAAGACAATAGCCAGGGACGAAACCAATATGAGTACATTTGATTGTACTCGCAAACTACCCCCGAAAGAGCATGCACTACTCTTTTTATAGTTTTAGTAAAACTTTGCTTACTTTGAAAACTCTATCCTTATTGAAAAGAGAAGGATAGACTTTTGTTTAATAAAACTTTGTCTGAAAACTCTATAACTTTGGTTGAAGTAAAATAAGAGAAATTTTATAACTTTTCATAAACCTTGTATATTTTTCAAAATATCTATAGCCTTTGTTAAAGAAAACGAAAAGAAGGCTTTAGATTCCCCTTTTCTTTTTTTCCATAAAACTGTCTTTGTAAGGAGTTTTCTTTGAAAACAATTTTCCCGAAAAATAGTTGTTTGTTAAAATAAGAAGTCCCTTTTTAAAAACGTTTTTCCTGGAAAATCACCATTTTGTTTATTTATCCAAAACTCCTCCTTTTTCCCGACCATGTCTCATCATGGTCCAATTATTTCCAACAACTCATACCAGCACATTGGCATAGTTGCATAAAACATCCTTCACATCGTTTTCTCTTTCAAATCTCAAACCTTTTTCCAAAACTTGCACATTTTATCAAAACTTTTGCACATGGTCTAGTAGGGCCTCCCAACTGTCCATATCCGAGGACTCGGCTATTCGAATAGTTTTAACCCTCTGCAGAGGTAGCACGCTTTTCCCACACCCATCCGGTGGCTCATCGTGTCTGCCACGTCCCGCCATACAAGGTGTATGCGAAGTTGAGCCACCGACCATAGCCTGTCCTTTGCTCATGCTAGTATAGGACCCTGCCCGTACGAATTCACCATTCCTTCAACACCTAGTACAGGATCCTCCGTCGAGGAACCTAGATGTAAGGACTCGTAGTTTTGCCCGGCGAGCACGAAGCCCTTCAATCCCTCAATCCCTCAGATTGCCGGGACCCAGGTCAGGGGGTAGGTCGCCATGACCATCCCCTCATGCATAACGGAGTCGTCTCCATCGATGAGGTATCCAGTACTAACACGAGCAAACTATATGACTACGCCCGTTCCCATATTTGGGTAGATGTGGTCGCACAGATTATCGGCTGGTCGACGTAAGTACTAGGACACAATGTGCAATTTTTCATAAACATCACCATTCATCACTTCTCCGCTTCCACACCGACAATTCGGCATGTCATCATCAACTAGGTACTTTAAAAAGGAGTTTGGAATAAACCATATTTTTCCCATCCTCTAGTTTTAAATATCTCCTCTATATTTCTACATAGGGTGGCAAAATAGTTTTCATGTATTTGTAAAAAGGTTTTCAAAATCATTAATACTTTTGACTAATTCAGGTGATCCAAGTAAATGAATATAAATGCAAGCTCAGTGAAGTAGCTTGCCTGTTTTCAGCATAATGTCCCTGGACTTCTCCTCACTGATCAAATAAATAAACCCTGATTCTTCTCCAATGAATCCTTTCCAATATCGTCCAGGTAGCGTTTATATCTAGCGTCGCAAACAGGAAAGAACACAATCAACACACAGTAGGACACTCCAACAACAAACATCAAGCAACACTAACAAACAACAATCACGAGAGAGGATTATTATTTAACAAACAAGTTAGGCAATTACCAACACTACTCATGTTTAAAAATTATGATTAAAGTTGTGATTAAGCATCTTTATTTAAACAGGAAATACTTCAGACAAAAGTTAAGTTACCAACTCTTTTTTGTAATTCTAAATATCTTACCAAGCTATGGTAGAGATATTACTAGATACTCAACTTAAAGACCACCAAGTTTAACAAGCAAGGTAGTCATATTAATTACACAAAATGATCTAACAAGAGAATAAACAAGAAATACCTACCATTACCAAACTACTCAATCAAGCATCACAAAAACTCTCAAGCATCACACAGGGCTATTGCACTCACAAAGCAACACGATTTGATTTCGATTTAATTGAATTAACCATCATTTAATTGTGTCACAATTATGGCAGAAACTAGGGTTTCATGTTTAATTGCATAACTTGTGTTCTGTTGGGCACAAAAATATGAACTAAAATTCTACAGATAGCTACTGATGTATAGAAAACAACCCAATTGGATTTAATTCAATTTGAGTTACTAAACTCCCTGTATAAATGTTTTAATCCAGAAGGTTGGTTTTCTTCTTTTTGCTACAACTCAAGTTAATTTTACTCAAAAGTTAAATCCTCTTAGGGATAACTAGTATTGCTTAAATGTGAGCTAAAAAAATTGGTTTGACCTCATTTGGATTAGTAGAGTATCAGAAACAAACAAGTTTAGGTTTTATACCTTCTGTGGCATTTTGATTATCCTTATTTATTTATTAACCTAAATGGGGTGAAACCACTTTAGTGAGCTAGATAATTTCATAAGCTTTCCATAACATTTTCATTTGCTATTTTTAGATTCCTAGATCTCGAGATATTGATTTTCAAAGTTTTAGTCAATTTGTGACAGAAGTTTTTATCATTTTAAGTGTTAACAACTAGCTGGTTTGATAATTTCATTTTGACTTGACCACAACAGCAAATGGACTCAATCCAGTGGCATTGGGCAGATTAATTGATGTACTTTTAATAACATTTTAGTTTGGTATTTTTGGTTAAATCAAGTTCTTGGAAACATCTCCCAAAGATGGTACCAAAATAACTTTCCTGAGTTTTTCAGTTAAAACTAACACATTTGTCATTTTTATTTAAAATGGAGAATATGTCCAACAAGGATCATAGCCTGCATCTATGTGAAGATGGAATGTTATACTATCTACAAGATTTTAGTTTGCTATTTTTAGGCCTCTGGTTAAAGAGGAATTTGCATGGGATGTTGGCTGTCTCTGTTATTTCATGTGGTGGAATAATCCGACTAGCTATCTTCCTCCAAGCATATCTTTTCTCTAGGTTTTACTTTGGGGTTCACAATACTTGTTCATGGTATTACACTAACTATACTAACATGACATGCTAAGGAAAACTCCTAAATAAATCCAGATTAATGGCTAAGATCAGATCAAAACCCTAAGAAGTAATCTGTTTTCAGAAGTTTCTGAAAACAGACAGCACATAGCTTCTTTGCCTCATGTTTTCATTGAGCTAACCTAATTATTTTGTAAATATAAAAGTTGCATATGAACCTATGTAACTTGTTCTTTCTAACCATGCAAATATTTCAATTTTTGGTGGAGCAGATTTCTCAGAAAGTGCATGCAAAGGGTGCTACTCTATTCTGTTTTCTGGACTTAGCAGTTTTCAGTAAATAACCGAATCGGCATCTTGCCGTTGGATCTAGATCCAACGGCCCACGTTCAAAGCAACGGTGGCGACCAAAAATCGGCGGCGCCACCGCGCCGGCGGCACGGGGGTGGATGGATCCTCACCTAGGGGGCTCGGGAGAGGGCGGAGATGGTGCAGAACAGCGGCGGAGGCTTGGGGAAGACGCTAGGGTGAGTTGCAGCTCCTGGGGTGCACGGGTTCGTCGGCGTCGAGCTCCGCGTCGCGTCCGTGTCCTTGGTGCAACTCCGGCGAGCTCCAGGTGACGGTCCTGTGCAAATTACAGAAGGGACAAGGGTGCGGGTGAGTGCGGTGGCCTCGGAGAGTGCGATGGAGGGGTCGGAGGGGAAGAGAGGAGCAGCAGCACGACGAATTCGTGATCGAAGGCAACCTTCGGCTCCGGCGGCATGGTGACGCACCAGGGCAGCAGCGGCACCATGGCTGCGATTCCGCCCTCCTGGTGGTCCTCTAAGGGGTGTGGAGTGAGGGAGTGGTGCTGGGGTGGAGTGGAGAAGTGGCGAGGCGCGGGTGGCCATTTTATAGCCCGCCGGCCGGTCCATGGTGGACACGGCGCGGGGGTGGTCCAGTGGGCGAGCGGGCACGCCATAGGGGCGGTGCGGGGGCGGCTACGGTGTCGGGGTGCAGAGGAGCAAGGGGGCTGCGTGGAGACGAGCTGGGCGAGCTCGAGGTGGGGGACGGCCGCGGCGTGCTCTGTGCGAGCTCGGGCGGCGCACGGGCACGCACGGGTGTCGAGCTCTCGGCGGGTTTGGGCTCCTGCTGGGCGTGGTGCGGGCGCGAGAGGGGGCAGGAGAGGTGGTAGGGAGCGGCGTTGGGTAGCTAGGCCAGTGGGGGACGGCCTCCTCCACGGCGTGGCAGGGCGGCATGGCCACAGTGGCCGTGCTCCCTCGGATGGCGACGATAAATGCGACTGCTAGGGTTGTTCCCGTGCGGGTTTAAGACGCTGGGCGGGTCCGTGAGGTGCAGGGGAGTGGTGTGGCGCAAGGAATCGAAGAACAACAACTCGAATCCTCCAATTTGATCCGAAGTTCTTCGGTTTGGGGATGAACTCGGGCTCTGCCCTCCAGGTGTTCGACAAAATGTGTCACCGAAATTTTAATTCAAAATTTTGAGTTTTTCTTCCACAATTGGCTCCCTATGTATTAATAGAGATTTTTGGTGCCATGACATAATTTATTTGATAAGTACTTCATGGCACATTTGGTGATTTTTCAATGATAAAGAAAGAATTTAGGATTTTAAATTTAGGTTTTTGAAAATATCTTTTGAAGAGGGAAGAGGTACAAGAGTAGTGTGGAGGTGATCATCATGTCACCCCACTGATTTTTGGTTTAAGAGAAAATATTTATTTCTTACTTAGGGAAATTTTTGTATGGAACTTGTCCCATTATTTCATGTGGTGGTGTTGCTTTTATTTCTTTTCTTTTCATTCACACCTTTGCTTAGCAATCACACACATCAAGCAATAAAACACAACAATACTCACATCACAACCATGACTACACAATTCAAACCACAAGAATTAATCACACCACCATTTCCATAACTAATAGTATTATTTTGTATAAATGATCACACTCAATTATGGCAAGATGATGTTTTAAAGAATGTCTCAACTCATAACTTAATTGTTTTGAAAAAGGTTTGAGAAAGGAAATATGTGGGGTAATATATTTCCCACTAGAGTTGTTTTCAAATGGAGTGAAAATCAGGGTTTATAAAATGGGAGTTGCATATACATGCAAAATATCATGGTTGGCAATAGATAGGAGATAACATATAGATCTCTATATTTTTGGGAACACATAAGTTTGGAAATACTTTTACTTTCTCAACTAATGGGTATTTTATTTGTTGCTGAAATCAAACATCATTGAAATAGACTTTGGCCAAAATAAGATTGGGAAAGATATATGGAATCTACTCTTGTCATAACATGAGTACCAAGTTTAATATATTTTACTTGGGCTGGGTTCTTGGATTAATATTTACTAGTCAAACAACATAAACAACAAGTCACACAAGGTCAAACAGAACAATATAAAGAGAAACACAATCATTAGTGGAGAAATTTCAAAAAGTTTTTGTTGGTTCTGAATTTTGGGTCTCGTTAATTCTTATTATAAATTTGGGATGTTACAAAAACATCAAAGAAAAGAATAACACCCGGCCGGCCGCGAAAACCTTTGCCTCGCTCACCTAAGTCAAGCTCCTAAAGTCTCACTGTGTACTCGACTAGCCGACCCACTCTACGGTTCCGCGCTGCAGTCTCGCCGGCCAGAGCAGCGGTCATGACCGGCCGGGTGCACAAAAAATGGCTAAGGGGGTAAAACAAGGGCGAGCCGGCACCTAATAAACTAAAAGATGAAAAAGTAAAATTTCCAACCTTTTGGTTTATTGCACTAATGATTTAACGACATTTGTTTCCTACGTTATTTTTTGGGGAAACCGGCCGAGGCCCTCCCACTAAACCTGCAGGACCACGACAACTTCGGGGACTAGTGTCGGGGGAATGGTCCCCCGATATGCCGAAGTCCATGACTCAACAAAACAAGACGGAGAATCGGCAGCTGGCCGGCTACTCGACTCTGGCCGGCTGGGAGCTTGGCCGGCTGGTGCCTGGTCGGCTGCATCCTGGCTGGCTGGCCGTCTGCCAGCCGGATCGCCTGCGAGGAGAAGTCAACCCCCGCGTCCCATCGGACATACGCCGATGAGACAGCTGGACACTATGCTCAAAAGTGTGGCATGTTCCCCGAATAGTGTTGTTAGGCTCAATAGTGCGCTTTGTCTCCCGAATAGTGAAGTTAGGCTCAATAGTGCGCTGTGTCTCCCGAAGAGTGAAAGTTAGGCATGCGGGCCACCCCTTGTCCCCTGGGCTTCCCTTTATAAGGAGCACCAGGGCAGCCCTCATTCCTGAGGTTTTTTCCCCGCATAGCGGGCCAAGGCTGCTCCTCTCTCCCTCGTGGTCGGCTGCTCCATTCCCTTAGCCGGACCGGCACTCTGGCAGTCGGCCGAGCTCACTCCCCCTCATATACAGCTCAAGGAGCAACATTGTAACACCATACACTCAACCATATACACCAGATCATGCAGGAGTAGGGGTTTTACCTCCTCACGAGGGCCCCGAACCTGGGTACATCGTGTGTCAGTTTGCATGATTGTGTCCAATCCCGCCTGCAGATGCCGCCGGCTGTGTCAGCTGCTCCCACACACAAGCCTATACTTAGGCATATGTCCATACCACGACATTCTGTCTTGTGGTTACCCTCTCCACTATTTGATCCTTTCTTTTTTGCCTTCCATACCTCCATCATTGTTCTCTTTGCCATAACATTTTGGTGCCAAAGCCACTTCTTACTTGCACTAGTTGAGTAGACTTCGAAGCAGTTGCTTTGTGAAGGAGATGGATTAGGACACCTGACTCGAGCTTGGCTATTTTCATGAATGACTACTTGGATGCTTTGAAGAATGATTGATGCTTTACATTGGAGACATAATTTGCAATTCTTTTTTCTAAACCTTATGTATGGTTCCATGTCTTCAACGCACTTATTCATGAAAAGTTTCTAGCATTTGTTAGCTAGCGTATGTTAATCATTGTTTGCTTAATGTCAACTATAGAAAATTGTTTTTTATAACCTTATTCACATCATGTGTTGTATACTACTATCTTTATCATGATTGTATTGGTTGCATGTCTCATAAAAAATTATTTGTTATCACTTATCTACTCGAGGACGAGTAGGAGTTAAGCTTGGGGATGCTGATACGTGTCAAACGTATCTATAATTTTTTATTGATCCATGCTAGTTTTGTGATGTTGTCACATGTTTTCACTATCATATTACATCATTTTTATGCATTTTGTTGGACAAACCTATTGACAAGATGCCCAGTGCCAGTTCCCTGTTTTTGTGCTGATTTTGTTGCAGAAAGTTACTTCTGGAAATATTCTCGGAATTGGACGAAAATTTACGACAATTTTTTATTGGACAAATAAGGACCGGAGCCAGAAGGGCAGGTCCAGCAGAGGTCCATAAGGGCCCACGCGGGTGCCTGTCGCGGCCCAGGCGGAGGCCGCGGCCACATGTCGCCCCTGTCCTGTGGGGCACCTCTCGGCCGCCTCCGACGCTTAGAAAATCATCCCCGACGCAAAAACCCTACCCCCCGAAGAATTTTCCGAAATACGACACAGAGCTCCGCCGCCATCGCCGACAATTTTTGGGGGTTCAGAAGGTCCTGTTTCGGCACCCTGCCGGGACGGGGATCGACCGCCGAAGCAATCTCCATCAACACCGTTGCTTCCTGCAATGAGGAGGGAGTAGTCCCTCACCGGGGCTGAGGCTTATACAAGTAGCTATATGGTTATCTCTCTCTCCCATGATGTGATCTTCGTTGTGATCATGAGCTTTGTTAGTATAGTTGAATACATGATGTTTCCCTATGTGAATGGATATGTTGTTGCTCGAGTGGTGTTATCTAGTATAATTTGCGGAGTCACCGTTGTGATCACGATATCTTAGTGACAGTGTGGGTGTCGTGTGTGACTATATGCATCAAGATTAGAGGGATCTGCATCATGAGTTTGTTCTTTATTATTGTTGGATTGAATAGATCATGAGGTTTCTTGATGCTTGTGTTATTGAAGAAAGAGACTATTCAAGAAATAGATTGTGGTGTTTGTTAGTACTATCTTTGGATGCGGATAGTGACAGCATGAAGTGTCCATAGATGTGGAATACGAACTTTAAGGTGTGGTTTTCGTAGCCCTATGCAATTCTCATTCTATTTGATCCACAAAAGAATGATCTCCGAATAATGTCTAACATGCATGTGTTTTTTGTGGGAACTATCATGTGTTTAATTATGTTAATGTGTTGAGAATAGTCACTAGTGAAAATATGAAGCCTAGGCCTTGTTTCCAAGCATTGATACACCGTTTTTAGTCACTTTTGTCACTTGTATGCTTGCTGACACTTTTATTACAGAATTAAAATATCATCTTTTACCATCCATATCACTTGCATTTTACCATCTCTTCACCGAACTAGTGCACCTATACAACTGACAATTGTATTAGGTGTGTTGGGGACACAAGAGACTTCTTGTATCTTAATTGCAGGGTTGCTTGAGAGGGATATCTTTGACCTCTACCTCACTGAGTTCGATAAACCTTGGGTTACTCAATTAAGGGGAAATTGTTACTGTCCTACAAAGCTCTGCGCTTGGAGGCCCAACAAGTCTACAAGAACAGAAGCGTGTAGTAGACATCAGGTCCCACCGGCCGCCCTAGGGCAGGCCGCGGCTGGGGGTCATCCCTGTCCTGTGGGTGGCCCCCAGGGCTGCCCTCTGGAATCAAACTCTGTCTTGGCGAATAAAAAATCCTCGTAATTTTTCAGCGCATTTCGAGAATATTTCCTATGGTAAGTTTCTGAAACGAAAAGACAGCAAAAACAGGAAACTGGCACTAGGCATTTTATCAATATATTTGTCCGACAAAATGCATAAAAATGATGTAATAAGATAGTAGAAACATGTGACAATATCACAAAACTAGCATGTATCACAAAATTATAAATACGTTTGACACGTATCAGCATCTCCAAGCTGAACTCCTACTCGTCCTCGAGTAGGTAAGTGATAACAAAATAATTTTTGATGAGTGATGGCTCCCAAGTGTAGGAGATCAGTTGTAGCACCTTTCGATTAGAAAAGGTTGTCGAACCCACGAGTAGCTGAAGGTATTGGTTAGAAAGGATGATAAATAAAACAATAAAAGATGCAAATGTTTTTGGGATTTTTGGTTGTATAGTTGCAAAAGAAATAAAAACGCTTAAGATAAATGGTAGCAAATAGAAAGCTCTCAAAGAGAGAGAAAGCCCAATCCTCTATGTGGCAAGAGGACAAGCTCAAGTGATGTGTGTCTTATATGTGGAAAATGTTCCCGAGGGCGGCATGGATATCACTAGGCATAGAGATTTATTAAACAACACGTTGCATATCTTGTCAAGTTTTAATCTTCTTTGGGGCGGAGCCATAACTAGGCATAGCTAAATAATTAAACTACAACCCCTTATGATGGATCATGTGGCCAATTTAATGACTTGCACAAGAATTATTAAGACATAAAGTCCCACCATAGCATTACACTCTAAGGTCCCCGACATTACTACCCACATAATCTAACTGCATGACTCCGGCTTGGGCTTAGTTGTCCTCCCATGTCTTCCTCAATTCATTACACTACGTTGTTCTCCTATGAGCCCTTTAAAGGTGAAGTGTTATGCAGTCGACGTTCGCACAACACCATCATAGAATCACATAAAAGATAAACTCTTGACAAAATACCAACACATGTTATATATAAATCATTGCCAATTCATCCTATGCCCTCAGGAACATACAGGAACTACTCACAACGTGCAAACATGATCATAATCAGTGGCATAAAGGGTACAACACAATCTGAAATAAATACTTCACCACCAAATAATGACAAGTACCCAATCACAAACATGAATAGGAGCACAAGGCAATGATCTAGGGTATAGCAACTCTCAAACTATGAGGGGAACGGAGTGGATCACGGAGATGATGATGGAGATGGTGCTGGTGATGGTGATGACGGTGATGGAGAGGCCTCCTCCCACGCCAAGGAGGAGAGGTGATGATGATGGCGGTGATTTCCCCCCTCTCCGGAGCTCCGGAGCAGCAGGATCTGACCCCCTTCGGAGAGAATCAGGAGCTCTGCCGCCGCCACGGCCTCAGATAATTCGGGGAAAATTAGGGCGTCCCTTTTCAGCGAAGACGAAGGTGTCAGTAAAAAGCCCCACGCGAGGGGGTGCTCGAGGAGCATTTTGGTGGGTCCCACGCGGCCAGGTACATGGGCCGCGTGGGCCTACCCCATTTGGCCCTCGTGGCCCTCCTGCCTTCGGTCTTCTTTCCTCCACCCTTCTCCTGATGAAAAACTGGCGTGGTATTTTTCCTTTAATTATTTGAGTTCGCAAAACTCCTGAAACAATAAAAACAAGAAAAGGGGGTATTCTGCCTCCCAGATATTAAATGCCAAAAATAGGGACTTTGTATGAAAGTCCCATAAATCATCTAAAACATGCAAAAACAACGATATAACAATGCAAATAACATTCCAATATGATAATATAAGATATAAAAATGATGATATAAAATGCACGTATGATGGCTGTAGTTGAAGTCTCCCTCAGCTATGCCAACAACACTCTTGATATCCTGAAAGGAAAACAATCTCTACTATCTAAAAAGAACGATTGATTCTGTCGTACGTCAACCCAGCGTCCTCTTTCGTCCGACATCGTCTGACGCTCCTCTCCGCTCGCTTCGTGGGCCAAGCCCACAAAAATCCATCGTCGGGACCCTGTCGGCGCCCCCTCTCCCTCGTGAGTCTTGCCCTCCTCGCCCTCTCTCTCTGGCGGCTGACCCCAGGCTAAACCATGCCATGCCAGCGCCCTGCCGCACCGTCCTCCACCACACGAGTGTCGCCTCCCCTGGCCTCCACCTCGCACTGGGCGCGTGCCCTCCTTCGCCGAACCCGATTAGCAGGGGCCGAGCGCGTCGAGGACAAGGAGCCACGCGGCCGCTCCCGCTGTAGGTTTCGATGTCGAGGTATGGCACCTTCGTTCCAGCCGGCCACGGCCGGATCGGCGCGGTGTAGGACGGGGACGGCTGGACCAGGTGGCTTCCTTGCTGCTGCGCCGTCTTGAAGGCACGGGAGAGAGCCCCGGAATCCCAACGGGCTCCGACTCTCGATCTGGTGTCGGACCGGACCCTGACGACGTCGTCTCCTAGGACGCCGTAACAGCGACGGCGCCACTCCGGGAGTCCATCCGGCTTCTCTGCTGGCTGCTCCTTCGTTCGACAGCACCGCCAGGTCCAAGGTCCGGCGTCCGTCTTCACTTGCGTGCGCTGCCTCTCGCGGAAGGAAAGGAAGACACTGCCCTGCAGCGCCGACCCGAAGCACCAGGTCTGCAGTTGTTCTGAAGTTCGGTTCACTTGTTTCCCTATCTGAACCTCTGTCATCTGCATTGTTCCATTGCCTATTGGCCTCTGGCGTCCACTGTCACCAACAAGGCAATGGGCATGCAGCGTCAATCAGCTGTGAAGACGATAAGGAGCCGACAGGTTTGCTTACAAGTTTTGTTCTAAATCAAGCCTGCTCGATATTCCTACGCAAATTCGTGAATGCTTTTTTTCCTTTTTGTTTTGGCAGTTTGATTGTGAGGAGCTTTCTCAATGTGATAATTCTATTAATGTGTGTTTCCATTGCCATGGAGGGTTAGGTGTCAAAAGTTGAGGTAATTAGCTATTCTTTTGCTTCTTATTACCATGTGTACTACCAGAATAGTTGTCTATGGATATCTGAAACTGCATGCTATGCCATTGATTGAAACTTGCTGGTAGGCCATGGTTGCACATCTGTTGTGTTGTACATTCATTAGTTCAATATGTCAGCTGGCAGTACTAGGGATGATAAGAAAAATTACTATGTATAGAAGGATGTACATACATTTTTGGTATGGCTAAATACTTCTTTTTAAATTCTGAGAGACATGATATCTCTTGTTTTCTTATGGTATGGCTAAATACAACAGCTCTGATTGTGCCTCTCATCCCTCCCTAAACTAAGTTAATCATGTTAGCAAAGAAGAGTGTGCGATTTGAGCTTATTATTTATGGTAAGTAGTGCTGCTGTTAAATTCGCTTTCTTATTTTAATGGACTCCAGGTAAAATTTGTTGACTCAACTGATGGGGAATGTTAATGGACTCCAGGCAAGTATGAGATGGTGTTGTCAAGTATGGACAAATGTGACACAGTTGGTGTGTTTGATCTTGGCGTTGGATCATACTAAATGGCATATGCTATCTTAGAGAAGGACGCCGAAAAGGCTCCTAAACCAGGTGAGGAACTTCTATTAGCTTTTCGCTGTTGCTTCTGTATAACCAAAATATTGTCATGGTAAATTCTGAACTCTCTGCTGAATGTTAAGCATAACACGAAGTAACACTTTACATAATCTATTTAAGAACCTGATTGTGGTACAAACTCTTGTTTATAAACCACTGAAAGCAGAGAAGTGTGTAATTCTGTACAAAGCTATTATCACAAGAAATATTAATATAGCATAATGCAAGCATGATCAACCCAAGTTATAAGTGTGTAATTCCCTGCTCCGCACCAAGACGCTGCAGAGATTCGCGAAGGTGGAGTCAGGCTCGGACCCGGCCGACTCGTTCAGCGAAAAGCTAATCCTCATGGGGCTCCTGGGCTTCCAGGTCCCGCTGGTCCTTGACCTCCATATCTCCCCAGGAGCAACGACAGCGCCGTGGAGCTGCTCTCCTGCAAGGTATGAGGATGCTTGATCAATGATTTCATGGATCTATCTGCATGTGATGCAAAATAATGATCGTCTCATTGTTGTTTATTTTGTGTTTGGTGACAGTTTGAGGGTTCAGACTCCATCAAGCAGCAGAATGGACTTCTTTCAGGTCATGCTTAATTCTTTTTGTGTTTCTGCTAGCTAGCTAATAATATTATCCACAAGCAATTTATCTCTGTTCATGGGCGATAGTTCATCAGTTATTAATTACCTAAGTTTCACCACAAGAATTTATGCGAGATACATTTGGTGTCTCTGCCCGATAGTGATCTATATTGCCCTGTTCAGTAAGTTGTTCCGCCAAATGAAATATTATTGCCCGCAGTCTATACACAACTGCATTGGAAGAATGAGATGGAGTTTTGATTAAGTTTGAATTGAAACAGCCTGTCTAGCTTTGAGTGGACAAATGCTTGAGCTGCAGAACTGGAAGTCCCAAACTCCCAATTTCCTATATCAAATGCTTTGGGTGTAAAAATGTGAAGTATTTCTGTACTCCGTGTCGGCATCAGCTCCTATATGCTTTGTGTGATTTTATTAATTAATGACACTACAAGTATTAGGCTGCGCATTATGTGTTATGTCGTGTTTAGGTTAACTTAAACCAGGTTGTCATCTTCTAGGCACAATTTCTGATTAATATTACCCTTAACTTTGTTTTATTTTTCCGGAGGAGAAAGCCCTATGCCTCTCTGGACAGCCTAACGGTACCTGGGAAGTGAATCTGCCACTTGAGGAAGTTCCTGTTGAACTTTCTGAGCAAGTATGTGGGATAAACTTCTCGTGATGGAACACCCAAGAAAGTTTGGCTATCTCTGATAGCTATTCATTGTGATGCATGCTCCACGTAGGTCGTGTTGGATTTGATAGAGATGAGGGGCATTTTTTACATATGCTTTTAACTTTAAGTTTCATAACTATTTTGTCCATCAGGCCACTTGTTTCTCATGGATGAAAAAGGATGTGCATTGCACGGAGGAAGAGAGAACCCGGGTGGGAACCACATGATTTTTTTGAACCTTCGTGGGAAACACATGAGCAGATCCAACGGTTCACTATTTCAACCTCCTATATCAGGTGGAGGGTGCTCTTGAGTAATTGGTAATGCTTACCAATTCGTATTGTAGGTCAGGTAAGCTGGACCTGCTTTTTGTTTGTCAACGTGGTTATTTAGGGTTCTTATATGGACTGATTAGTACGTGTTCGCAAAAGAGTTCAGCGTCTTTGTTGCATTACTCATTTTAGCACTTCTGTGTTGTCTCTTTGTTGCATTACTCATTTTAGCAATTTTGTGTTGTGACATTAAATTTCACAGACCAGATCCCAAACTCTATGAAAATCAACATATATTGTAAGATCTGTATTTAAATCCAATGGATAATTTTGGTATTCTTTTATGCAAAACTATCTCTTTTACTTGATACTCCGTATAACAAAATACTGTATTTTTTACTTCCATTACATTTCCACTCAATAAATGCATGAACATATGTTAGCTTATTGAGGTTCCGTGGAAACACATGGGCTCCTTTGTCGCTGCGAAGGTCGCTGTCAATAAATCTGTCATATGCACACCAAGTGTGGTAGGTGCTTCGGTGAGAGATTATGAACCTTGAAACTTAATCCTTCAAGAAGCATTGAGCGGGGCAGGTGCTGGACCAACGTCATCGCCAACCCCGCTAGGTGCTGAAGGCAGCAAGGAAGAGCGGGAGCAATGGAGGCGTGTAGAGAGGTCAGATCGTCCGTCGCATTAGGATTCTAAATTGAGCCAAGAGCTGGAAGAAATACGCATGTGTAAAAATTTGTGCATTTGTGTGACTTGTGTATGCTCAAGTAAACATTTACATTTAAACCAGAAGCTTATAAAAAGTCCTCACTAGCATGTTGACGAGTAGTGGACTCGGCAAATCCCAAGGTTGTGTACCCCGGGTTGATTGAGGGAGAGAGAGTATGAATGTTGGTGGCTGTGACGGCTAACAGGGGGCGAATTTACCCAGGTTCGGCCCCTCGAGGTGAGGTAAAGACCTACTCCTGCTTGTCTGGTATTATCGAGGTGGCTACAATGGCGAGATGCAATCTCGCTAGGGTTTGTGTGCTGCTTGCTTGACCTAGATGACGCACCCTCCTGGCCTTTATATCACAGGCCAGGTCTCGGGTGGACGGTGCGGATTGCACGTTACAGAATAAGGAAGATCATCACCGGCCTAACCAGCTACTTGGGCCACATGGTACACTTCATGGGCCTCTCTTGGCGTGACCCAGGTACTACCACCGTGGGGTACCCGAAAGGTAGCCCCACGATAGTAGCCCCCGAGTGCTTAGTGGAATCGCAGAGTCGAGTAAAGGACTCCTTCCTCCGGGCACGCCACCTGACTCCTTCACGAGCCAATCTTCGGCTGCTACTGTCTTGAATAATCGAGTGCGCTTCATGATCTTCTTGACTCGCCAGCTTTCGACTGTCGTTGTCCTTAGTCATCGGGTGCGCGAACAGCGCTCCCGATGGGAGTAGCCCCCGAGATTAAGCTGAATTGCTTGCAATTGAGGTTAAACTCAATTTTTCTTCAGTCGAAAAGCCCGCTCCCGATGGGAGTAAAAAGATGACTCGAAATGCCCAAGTCAAAACTGGCCTTGCTCGACTTACTTTGTACTCAGCCTTGATGGCCTACGGAATCGACTTAAACTCAGCTCTGAAAGCTTACTGGTTGGAGTCCACTCGAATGATGAATTCGGGTGTCATCAGCTTTGTAAAGCTTACTATGTACTTGTCTCACTCGAATGGATTATCGAGTCGACTCAGCTCTCAGAGCTTACTGTTCCTTGTTGCACTCGAAAAAACTGTCCGGGTGCTCCATCAGCCCGTTAGCTTACTTGACACGCCTCCGCTGATGACGTCAGGGCTGACGTTTTCGGCGTGCTCTGCATCCGATGGGACGTAACAGAGTGGTCCCGGTGTCAGTATTGACTGTTCTGACCGTTGGGCACGAAATTTTCGTGGTATGATGATGGCGCCTCGATTCCCGCGCGTAGTGGGCGGCGTGGCCGGCGACGGTTGCTATCTCCGCGCGACACGTGGACGGCCGGATGTTGCCTCGATTTGCCGCGTCGTGGAGGACGGCCAGGATGAACTGACCCCGCGGTACACAATTTTCACCGCGGTGGGGAATAGTTCACGCCTTCCTCATTTCGCCGCCATCTCCTCTGCTTTCTCCTCCAGTGCTGTTCCTCCATTGCTGCCCTTGCGCCCAGTTCACCAGAAACTCTCTCCTCCCCCGCTAGCACCATGGGCCAGAAGAGGGTGAAGGGAGCGGAAGGCTCCGCCGCCGGCGACGACGCCGGCATGAAGAAGTTGGAGGGCAACTGGGGGAAATCGTCCGTGAAGGCGGCGGAGCTGGACACCCTCCGCGAACAAGGATTGCTGCCGCCGACGAGCACGGCGACGACGCGCGCCCCCGGTAAGGATGTGATCCCCTCTCCTCGCGATGGGGAGCGCGTGTGCTTCGTGGAATTCCTTCCACGGGGCTTCGGGTTCCCCATCCACGATTTTGTTCGTGGTCTTCTTTACGCCTATGGGATTCAGATCCATGATCTGAATCCCAACAGCGTATTGAACATCGCAAGTTTTATTGTGCTATGCGAGTGCTTTTTGGGGATCGCACCCAACTGGAACCTGTGGAAGTCGCTCTTCATGGTGCGACGGATGGTGGGGCGGTCGAAGCAGACATTCCCCGTGGGCGGCATCGGAATCCAGCTGCGCGGCGACACGTGCTTCTTCCAGCTGAAGAAATCTGACTCCGTCCAGAACTGGCGGAAGAAATGGTTCTACATCAAGTGGGACCAAGAAAGCCTTCCCGAGTTCGCCGCTGATCGACCTCTGCGAAGGACCAAGGCCTGGTCGCACCCTCTGTCAAAGGAGGACAAGGAGTCGACCAAGCCACTGCTGGCGCTGCTCCGCGGGTTGCTGACGACGCTCGGACGCGAGACAGGTGGCATTCACCTTATCGCGACTTTCCACAAGCTGAAGGTGCAGCCGCTGCGTCGACGCGAGCAACCAATGTGGGAGCTCGCAGTCGACACCTCGCTTGATGATGCACAGATCGCGACTAAGGTGAAGAACATCACCAGCCTTCGGGCCGCCGATCCGTGCAACGTGAACTGCCCAGTCGAACCATACGGGCCAAACAACCCCGTACCTGAGGTAAGCACCTTGAACTCTCTTTGCTTTGCTTTAGTCGACTGTTTTTCTTGACTCGCTTTTCTCCTCGCTGCTCGTCAGGATCGAAGGGCTTACGTGAGCCTTCCTCCGCTGATGGAGAATGGACCTCACGACGAGGCCACGGTCGTCGAGCAGGACGACGATGAAGACGAACTCCCTTCTGCTCACTCGCCAAATGAGGAAGTGGAAGAGGATGAGCCGCTGCGGAAGCGGCTAAGACGAAAGATTGTCGACTCCACCTCTGGGTCGTCACCTTTGAAGGAAGTGGTTGCAGAGGACAAGGAAGCCCGCGACTCATCCTCCGATGCGAGTGAGCCAGTAGATCCGCTGTCCGTGCCTCCACTGAATTCAGCGCCACCCGCTGGGTTTGGGGGGATGGCATCTCCTCCCATGAGCAGCGAGGATGAAGATGTCAACAGGTAAGCCTCTGCGAGTACGCCTTTTTATCTTTGTTCTTCTTTCGACTCCTCGGACGCTTTTCTGAAGTTTTGCTTCTTTACACAGCCATCACACTGGTGGAGATGGCTCTTCGCCTCGAGAAGAGGAACATCAATCCGCGGCTGTCCCGGAGCGAACCACTGGGACACCCGAAGAGGCGCCTGAGGCCAATAATCCCTTGACGTTGAAGACGTCAACCTCCAAGGGGCCAGAAAGAGCTGCTGATACGACTGCAGTGGATGCTGAGCTGCTTGGGCACGTAAGTATATTCTGTCTTGACCTTGCAGATTCTTGTGTCGGGTGCGCGAACAGCGCTCCCGATGGGAGTAGCCCCCGAAGATGTGCGTGACTAGGATAGTCGGGCGCAGATTGACACTTTTGCTCCTTTGCACAGCCTTTTTGTCGCCAGCTGCTGGAGGGAGCCAAGTCCTTCATGCGCATGGAGAAGGAGGAGGGTCGACTCCGCATTGCTCTGGAGCGAGCCAACAGTGAGTACCAACCCGTGCATTCAGGAGGTGTGTCGACTATCTTTGTTTTTGACTTTGATCCGGTGATTCACAGGCGAAAAGGAGAGTCTGGCGAGGCGGGTCGCCGAGCTGGAGAAGTCCCTGGGTGCAGCTCAAGAGCGTGAGCAAACCCGGGGTGAACTAGAGAAGACCCAGGTTGAATGCTTGCTCGGACTCGCCCATGTAATCGGAGGTAAGTATCTCGGCTCACTGCCTACTTTGTCTTGTGTTGACTTCGGATGTGTCACAAGTGTGGTCATCTTCGTTGTTCAGAGCCGTGCGGAGGCGCTCCTCCAGAGGATACTTCCAGTGAGAATATCGACCTGGAGACGGCTGTTGGCTTCGTTGACCGCGCCCATGCGTATGCTTCGACTGCACTGCAGCAATCTTCAGCGGCGCTGCAGAAGTTGAAAGATGCCCTGGCGAGTGTGCATCGGGGCATCTTCCCCAACCAGGCGTTGCCGGCCGATGTTGATGAACTTGCGGCCCCGTTTCAAGGCGAGGCGACCACCTTAGCGGACTACACGCGTGCTCAGACGGTACGCGGCTCAGAGTTCACTTTCCGGCTTTTGCTTGGTCATGAGGTTGCAGGCGACTTCGAGGCAGTTGTCAGCGACTTTCCTCGAAAGCCCGATGGCAAGACCAAGTCGCTAAACAGCGTCAAGGCGAAAGCGAGTCAGTTAGCTGTTAAGCTAATTGATACCTTTGAGAAGAAGCTTGCCAGGGCTGCAGAGTTAGCCTCCAAGAAGAGTCGCTCGCAGTCGGAGTCTGCAGTGTAGTCTGTGTAGTAGGGTTCCCTTTTGTCTTAGGGTTCTTCTTTTGGTCATAGCCTGTAATGAACCATACAGTTTGCGGGTCTTCTGGGCGCGGACAAACTGATGCTGAAATGTGAATATGTGCCTTCGAGTCTTTTGTCATACTTTCTTCTAGGATGTGATCTTTTCCTTGCTTGACACTGTCGAACTTGGCAGCCTGAGATGGGTGAGACTCCCGAGGTTGCTGTGGCCGCTGGTGTGGGTGAAGACGAGGATACTTCTTCGGCTGCACCCACTCGCCCTCGTCGTCGAGCTCGTCCAGCCCACGCGCGGAGCGCCAATGACCAACGAGTGTTCACCTATATGAGGAACAAGATTGTTGAACTTGAGTCGAAGGTGAGGACTGCCAAGTTGGAGTTGGAGCGCTTGAAGTCACGGCCTGCTGTGCCGTTCTCACAGCGTGAGGAATTCCTTTTTGGCCAGATAGACCTGATCAGTCGACAACTGCAAGGTTGGTCTTCTGACGCTTAGCTCTTGTTTCTTTACGCTTGCACTGTTCTAAGTGCTGGGTCTTCATGCAGATGTGAATGCTGACCGGACGGCCGAGCAGGGTCGAGTGGACGAGCGAGTGGATAGAGAAGCCGCCGGTGACTCACTCGAAGCTCGTCAATTTTGGTCGGACAAGTCTAAGGGCAGTATACTTGCAAGAATGCTGGATCGCACCTGGCGGGCTGCTTTGCTCTTGGAAGGTTGCAGAAACACTCTATTGCAGGTCAACAAGGTGTTCTTTCCGCACAACGAACAACCTAGCGGACTGGCTGCGCTGCTGGAGAGGTACCGTGAGGGTAAAGTCAAGGCGTTGAAGGAAGTCGTGCACACCCAGCTTGTTGCCGGGGCAAACGTGGCGCTGGCGTACGTTCGAATGCATCGGCCCCATCTTCCCTTGGACAAGGTGCTTGACGGCTTGCCTGGAGCAGGTGACTACGCCGATACTCTTGCGGCTGCGCGTCAGATGATTCAGCAAGTCCAGGCCTTCAGCGAGCAGCTTGTGGGGCCGCTTGATGCGCCAAAGGAGGAACCTATATGGCGCGAGCCCCCGAGTGGTTCGAGCGGCGGCCTAGGATTTTCGAGTTATGCCTGTGCGGCGCAGCCCCCGAGTGGTTCGAGTGGCGGCCTAGGCTGGACTTAGACCTGTATGGCGCGAGCCCCCGAGTGATTCGAGTGGCGGCCTAGGATTTTCGAGTTATGCCTGTGTGGCGCAGCCCCCGAGTGGTTCGAGTGGCGGCCTAGGCTGGACTTAGACCCGTATGGCGCGAGCCCCCGAGTGGTTCGAGTGGCGGCCTAGGATTTTCGAGTTATGCCTATGTGGCGCAGCCCCCGAGTGGTTCGAGTGGCGGCCTAGGCTGGACTTAGACCTGTATGGCGCGAGCCCCCGAGTGGTTCGAGTGGCGGCCTAGGATTTTTGAGTTATGCCTGTGTGGCGCAGCCCCCGAGTGATTCGAGTGGCAGCCTAGGCTGGACTTAGACCTGTATGGCGCGAGCCCCCGAGTGGTTCGAGTGGCGGCCTAGGATTTTTGAGTTATGCCTGTGTGGCGCAGCCCCCGAGTGATTCGAGTGGCGGCCTAGGCTGGACTTAGACCTGTATGGCGCGAGCCTCCGAGTGATTCGAGTGGCGGCCTAGGTTGGACTTAGACCTGTATGGCGCGAGCCCCCGAGTGATTCGAGTGGCGGCCTAGGATTTAGGTAGATTGCTCGGAAAGGAAGAAATGACAAGTCTTTTCCTTCAAATATCTTTATTTATTCTCGCAAACAGGCCGCCTCGTTAAAACCCTTCCAGTCCCCTTAGGTACCCTGGCGAGGGAAAGAGTGCGTAAGAAACCTGCTGCTACTTAACAAGGTGAAGCTTACAAGCTGGGGTCGATCAGGCATAGAAGCGGCGTAACTGTGCCACGTTCCACGGATTGCTGCAGACTTTCCCTGTCTTCGAGTCCTTCAGGCGGTAAGCTCCGTTGCCGATTGCCTCTGTCACAATGTATGGCCCCTCCCATGGGGAGGCGAGTTTGTGCACCTTCTTCTGCTTGAGCCGGAGAACCAGGTCCCCTGGGACGAATGCTCTAGGCCGCAGTCGCCGACCGTGGTAGTTGCGCAGGTCTTGCTGGTAGACAGCTGTGCGGCTGAGGGCGATGTCGCGTGCTTCATCTAAGACATCCACATCATCTTCAAGTGCTTCTTCCGCATCAGACTCGTCGTATGCCACCACTCGTGGAGCGTCAAATTTGATGTCGCAGGGCAGGACTGCTTCCGCACCGTACACCATGAAGAATGGTGTATACTGGGTAGATCTGTTTGGCGTGGTGCGTAAGCTCCACAGCACACTTGGTAACTCCTCCACCCAGGCTCCTGCGGCTCGCTTCAATGGTACTCGCAGACGCTTCTTGATGCCTTTGCTGACTAGGCCGTTGGCCTTCTCGACTTGCCCATTGGACTGCGGGTGTGAGACGGATGCATAGCTGAGCTTGACGCCTTGTTCAGAGCAGAAATCCCTGAATTCTTCGGCTGTGAAGTTCGTCCCGTTGTCGGTGATGATGCCGTGTGGCACACCGAACCTGAAGATGATTGACCTGATGAAGTTGACCGCTGAGGTTGCGGTTGAGCTTGTGATTGGGACCGCCTCAATCCACTTCGTGAACTTGTCGACTGCCACCAGGAGGTGAGTGTGCCCGCCTAGGGAGGATTTCTTGAAGGGACCTACCATGTCGAGTCCCCATTGCGCGAAGGGCCACGCGAGTGGTATTGTCTTCAGTGCCGACGCTGGTGCATGCGGCTTGTTGGCGAACTCCTGACAGCCAACGCACTTTTTGACCAGTTCTTCTGCGTCTTGCATTGCGGTGGGCCAGTAGAACCCTGCTCGCAAGGCCTTGGCCACCAGTGCTCGACTGCTTGCGTGGTGCCCGCATATGCCGGCGTGTATGTCGAGTAAGATTGCTTGGCCGTCGGCTGGATCGATGCACCTTTGGAGGACTCCTGAGATGCTTCTCTTGTAGAGCTCGCCATTGATGATGGTGAAGCCTTTGGAACGGCGGACGATGCGCTTGGCTTCGACTGGGTTCTCCGGCAGCCGCTGGTGCAGCATGTAGGCCAGATACGGGCTCGTCCACGTGGGCTCGACTAGCATTATCTCCATGACCTCCTTCTCCGTGCTTGGCGGGTTGGCGGTGCTTGCTGCCGATGTAGAGGGTCCTGGCGGGGGCCGGACCTTGATTGAGCGCTGTGTGATGCACTCGAGGAAGACTCCGGGTGGCACCGGAGCTCGATCCGAACCTAGGTTGGCCAGGACGTCAGCTTCTTCGTTGCTTTCGCGGCCGATGTGCCGCAGTTCACAGCTGTCGAAGAGGCCTTCCAGTTGATTGTACAGCTCCCTGTAGGCTATCATGTTGTCAGCGATGGCATCACACTGCTTCATGGTTTGCTGCACAACCAGATAGGAGTCGCCGTAGATCATGAGGCGAGTGGCGCCGCAGTTCTGGGCCATCCGCATGCCGTGGATCAGGGCTTCGTACTCTGCTTCGTTGTTGGAAGGAGTTGGGAACTTCATCTGCAGCACGTACTTCAGCTTGTCGCCTTTAGGTGAAATGAGCACGACTCCTGCTCCGGCTGAGTTGAATTTCTTAGATCCATCAAAATACATTGTCCATGCATTGGACAAGTCGGGCTCGTCGGGCAGTTGTGCTTCTATCCACTCTGTGGTGAACTCTGGGAGGACCTGGGCCTTGATTGCCTTCGGGTGTGCGTACTTCAGCCCCCATGGCCCTAACTCGACAACCCACTTGGCGACTCTTCCTGTCGCGGCTGGGTTAGTGAGGATGTCGGATAGGGCAGAGGAGCTTACCACCGTGATCGGGTGCTCGGAGAAATAGTGGACCACCTTCCTGGACGTCATGAAGACTCCGTATGCCAGCTTCTGGTAGTGCGGGTATCGCTGCTTGGAATCAGTTAGTACCTCGCTGAGGTAATACACAGGTCGCTGAATAGGGTGACTCTTTCCTTCTTCCTCCCGCTCGACTATGAGTACGGTACTGACCACCCTGTTCGTGGCTGCCACATATAGGTACAGTGGCTCGTTCTCATGTGGTGCCACCAGCACTGGAGGGGTTGTGAGGGTCTGCTTCAGTTTGTCGAATGCATCTTGTGCCTCCTCTGTCCACTCGAACTTGTCTGCCTTTTTCATCAGTTGGTAGAAGGGCAGGGCCTTTTCTCCCAACTTACTAATAAACCGACTGAGTGCTGCGACTCTGCCGGCTAGGCGTTGTACTTCATGAAGTTTGGTCGGTGCAGGCATGTCGAGTATGTTCTGCACTTTCTCAGGGTTGGCTTCGATTCCTCTCGCAGAGACAAGATACCCCAGTAATTCTCCGGCTGGGACGCCGAAGACGCACTTTTCTGGGTTTAACTTGATCTGGTACTCGTTAAGCGCGTCGAAGACCTTGCGGAGGTCGTCGATGAGGCTGTCCTCTGTGCGGGTGGTGACGACTATGTCATCGACGTAGACCTGGACGATCTGTCCTATGAGCTCTTTCAAGCAGGCCTGCATCGTGCGCTGGTATGTGGCTCCAGCGTTCTTCAACCCGAAGGGCATCATCTGGTAACAGAATACACCGTGTGGTGTGATGAACGCCGTCTTCTCCTGGTCCTCGACTTTCATCCTGATCTGCTGGTATCCAGAGTAGGCATCCAGGAAGGATAGGCGTGCACAGCCTGCAGTCGAATCGACGATCTGATCAATCCGCGGGAGCGGAAAGTGATCCTTGGGGCAGCATTTGTTGATGGCGGTGAAGTCGACGCACATGCGGAGTTTCTTCGTCTTCTTCTTTTCCACCAGTACCGGGTTTCCTACCCACTCTGAATCCTTTATTTCCCGAATAAATCTGGCGTGAAGCAGCCGGTCGATCTCCTTGCTGATAGCATCTCTCTTAGGACCCGCGAAGCGCCTCAAGGTCTGCTTGACTGGTCTAGCGTCTTTACGGACGCGTAAGGAGTGCTCGGCGAGTTCCCTTGGTATACCTGGCATGTCAGAAGGTTGCCAGGCGAATATCTTCCAGTTCTCGCGCAGGAACTCGACGAGCGCACTTTCCTATGCGCTAGTCAGGCTTGATGACACCCTGACCGTCTTGTCGGCGTCCGTCGGGTGTACCTGATGGGCCCTTGTGTCGTCGCTTGCGTTGAATGCAGATTCCTTGGATGATTTCTTCCGTGGTGGAAACAGAGTCCTGTCGTTGTCGACTGCCATCATCTCCAGGTGCTCGTCCATCCCAAAGAACTCAGAAATCCTGCTGAACTCGCGGTCGCAGCTGTCAGACCGGTCGAAGTCGCCTTTCACCGTGATGACACCCTTTGGTCCCGACATCTTGAGCAGGAGGTAGGCATAATGGGGCACTGCCATGAATCTGGCGAAGGCCGGACGACCCAGTATGGCATGATATTGTGACTTCCAGTCGACTACCTCGAAGTCGATCGCCTCTCGCTGGAAGTTTTCGGGTGTGCCGAATATGACGTCGAGTGTAACTGTTCCCATGGGCGTGACTGCTTGCCCTGGTACAATACCGTGGAAGGTATTTGCTGATGGCGTTAGGTTGGATGTTGACCTGTTCATCCTTCTTAGGGTGTCGGCGAAGATGATATTTATGCCGCTGCCTCCATCCATGAATACCTTCTTCAAGGTGTACTCCCCGATCTGAGCTTCGACTACCAGAGCAGCGTGCCCGGGTCGTGGTATCGCCGGCGGGTGGTCCGCTCTGGAGAAAGTGATTGCTGTTTCTGAGCCTCTCAGGTAATCGGGTACTGCAGGTGGATTGGTGAGTGCTTGGTAGACCTGGCGGGTGATGATTTTCTGGGTCCTGTTGGAAGGACGTCCCTTCTGTATCATGTTGATCTGCCCACGTGCTGCCGGGAACACGTTAGCAGGATCCTGCGGCTGTAGCTGTGGTTGTTGTTGCTGTTGCGGGTAGAAGGCCAGCGCTGCTTGCGCTGGGTTGGCCACTGGAGGAGGAGGTGGCGCCTGGAGGGCCAGCTGTGCGGCTGGCTGTGCCACGGGTGCCGCTTGATTATCACGCTGTCCGTTCTGAGGGACTATTCGCGCAAACGCCCTGTATATCTTTCGCGCCTTTCTGCAATCCTTCAATAGGTGGCGGGATCCCCACTTGCCTGTTTCTGGGTCCCTGAACATGTGATGCTTGCAAGGTTGCTCTAACTCTTCTTCCTCAGTCAGTGGGCGTCTCCGCCACTCGCGCTTGCGACTTCCGTCTCTATGGTAGCCACTGCCACCGTCCTGATTGTATTGCCTTTCACTCTCACGGGGGGTTTCGCATCCCGCCGCTACTAACTCGATCGAGTCGTTGCCGACGTAACGCGGCTTCTTCTTCAGGCGCCCTTCTCGCCAGTTGCTGGGTCCTGCTTCTTGCCTCGGAGATCGTGGCGCATCACGAACAGAGTCTTCTCCATCTGCCCACTGGTTGGCTATCTGCATGAGCTCGATCATGTTCCTCGGCCTAAGCCTACCAAACTCCTCACGGAGGTCGCGGCGGTAAACGTCGTGCATGAATGCATCCATTACCCTGTCCTCTGAGGTGGCTCCATCCATGGTGTTGCGAAGCAAGGTCCACCGCTGGATGTACGAACGGAGTGGCTCGTCTCGACCTTGCTTGCACGCCTGGAGCTCAATGAGGGTTGTTGGCCTTGCGTATGTCCCCAGAAAACTCTTCACGAAGGCGTTCCTGAACTCGTCCCAGGTGCTGAAAGCGTCCCTGGGCTGAGTGTTGAGCCACCCGCGAGCGGATCCCGTGAGCATCAACTGGATGTACTGCATGGCAGTAGTCGAAGTACCACCTTGACAGCTGCACGCGATGAGGTAGTCTTCCAGCCAGTCCCTTGGGTCTTGCTTCCCGTCATACTTGGGTGTCTCCGCTGTTAGCTTGAAGCCTTTGGGCATCTTCGTGTCGCGGATGTTGAAGCTGAAACATGCGGCTCCGCGTGGCTCGAAGTCGTCGTCGTCGTAGTCGTTGGCTTGTGCACTCGCCGCTCGCAGCCGTCGACTGCGGTCCACCCTTCTCTGTGCGACGACGTTACGGACATCTTCGCCTGGCTGCGGCTGTCGCAGTCGAATTGGGGCTGGGTCTGCAAGTGGTGCGGGTTCACGATCGCGGCGGCCTCGATTCTCGTGCACCCTTTCTGCTGGTGCTGATTTTGCCAGGACTTCCTCGACTTCCCTGAGGGATTGAATTTGTCGCCTGTGGAGGCGGGCGTGGGCGTCACCCTCCGGCGGCTGTGTTAGTCGTAGGTAGGTTTCGACCGCCATGAGGGCCGAAGCAGGTGTCTTGGGGACGGGGATTCCGTCCGCATCTTCCGTCATGAATGACGACTCCAGATTGCGAGTGAGGTGGACGCGATCAGCTTCTGGCACCCGTGGCATGCGAGCCCTGTGACGTCCTCCTTGCGAGACTTCCTCTGATCCGGCCAAAAACGAGTGTGCTGCCCTCCTGGCACTCGACGCGTCGGCCAACTCTTTGCGCCGAATCAGATCGGCCTTCTCTTGGCGGACTCGCTCGGACTCCTTCCAAAGCAAGTATTGGACTGCCAGTTGGTCTTCTCGGGGTTCATCTGGTGAAGGGAACGTGCCTTCGTCCACGTGCTTCATGGCCTGGATCGCCATCTCCCGAGTGATGGTGAGTCTTGTCACCCTGTCCGGCATGGTCACCTCCAGCGGGTATACGGGTTCCCCGCCATTGGATCGTGCTGGGCTGGCCATATAGACTTGCGCGGGGTAAACCCGCCGAGTGGGGCTGATGCTCCCAGTCCTGCTTCCTTCGTCTGAGCTATGCTCAGAGTCGAAGATCACAGCGACGTGGCGGGTGCCACGGCCGCTGCTACTGGCGACTCCGCGATGCGGAGGCGCGATTGGCGTAGATTTTGGCTTCATCCGGGGCGCGGACAAGAAGGTCGGGGTAGACTTGTTTCGCGCCGGGGTTGCAGTAGATGCGATTTTTCTGGTGACCGCGGGTGTGGTCACCGCAGTCGCCGTTGATGCGGTCGTAGATGGTGCTGATGCAGTCGAAGTGGACGCGATCTTCGCGGTAGTCGATGACGCGATCGCCGTGGCCGCAGTAGATGCGATCTTCGCGGCGGGTGAAGCCGCGGTCGGTGCAGTCGATGTAGATGCTGGCGCGTCCGTCGCGCGCAACGTGGCCAGCGTGGGCCGGAGCGTTCCGCGACTGTCCACCAGATAGCGCAGACTACCGAAGGTAATCCACGTGCTCTGCTGCACCTCAGCGTACGCCGGGAGATCCGCCGGCGAGTGGTGGACGAACTCGAGGAAGCCGGTGTAGATCGACTCCCTGGCGCTGATGCCGTTCTTCATTGCAGATGAGGCCGGCGCAACCATGATTCCAACGATCTGTTCTTCCCACAGACGGCGCCAGTTGACGAGTAGTGGACTCGGCAAATCCCAAGGTTGTGTACCCCGGGTTGATTGAGGGGGAGAGAGTATGAACGTTGGTGGCTGTGACGGCTAACAGGGGGCGAATTTACCCAGGTTCGGCCCCTCGAGGTGAGGTAAAGACCTACTCCTGCTTGTCTGGTATTATCGAGGTGGCTACAATGGCGAGATGCAATCTCGCTAGGGTTTGTGTGCTGCTTGCTTGACCTAGATGACGCACCCTCCTGGCCTTTATATCACAGGCCAGGTCTCGGGTGGACGGTGCGGATTGCACGTTACAGAATAAGGAAGATCATCACCAGCCTAACCAGCTACTTGGGCCACATGGTACACTTCATGGGCCTCTCTTGGCGTGACCCAGGTACTACCACCGTGGGGTACCCGAAAGGTAGCCCCACGACACATGTACTTAATGTTTTTATAATTTCTCTGATTAGGAATACATGTTAATTTGTACAGAATGAAGGTAAAAATCCAGTGAGAAAAATTACATGGTGTACATGCTAAATCTTTGTCTTTGAAAAAGATATACTCTTACATCTGAAATGCTTGATATAAATACTTGATATAGTGTCAACCAGAACCAATTCAGCTCAATAACAATGCATTGATATTATCAAGATTTTTGTATCTCACTACTTGACAAATTTTGGGAGTTGAATATTATCTAATTAGATGAGAATTCGTCGGTGAAGGATTTGGTGTTGTTGGTGTTTGAGCATGTGATCAAATGGGCGTCGCACGTCTAAATCCGGACTCCTCCACCAACAGTGTCTTCTGCTGTTAACTCTACTCCCTACCTTGGAGGTAGGTGAATGTCTTCATGTAGTGGAGTGAGATCCTCGGAGGAAGGTGAATGTCTTCATGAAGTGGGGTGAGGTCCTCGGAGGAAGGTGAATGTCTTCATGAAGTGGGACACGGTGGCAAAACCACAGCGTGCCGGGTTCTGTGACACACTATGGCTGTACCAAATGATAATTTATTTACTTTGTAAGACTCCACAACGCAGTTTTTTCTCACCCGTTGCAACGCACGGGCATATGTCCTAGTAAATATAAGGGATAGGTTGAGCCTCCAAGTGCAGAGTATGTAGTAGTGGAAGATCTTCCCCAAGAAAGTGACTCGAGGGTTTAATATCGAACTCTCGGGGAATCAGTACTGTGGGTTTTATCTTCTTGTCCTTCTCTAGATTTCCTACAAACAAATAAATTGCTTTGTGCCCTCAACCTCACCAAGTGGTTGTCAAGCACAAGGTGTGAGAATGTTATTAAGATAATAATGAATGCAAAACAGCAAATAAAAATGCAATGGTGATGAATAACAATGCAAGGATGATAGCAATGATGATTGATGGTATTTTTGGGGTTTTTATATGTGAATGCAAGAAGTAAAAGTGTTTTTGTATTTTCTGATTTTAAAATGGCTGAATGTAAAATATGCTTGAAAGTGGTTGGAAAAGTGTTTCTTATGATTAAAAATGGACCGGGGTTCATGGTTTCACACATGCACTCTCTCTTTAATATAGTGTGGCAAACAAGTAGACATAGACTTAACATATGAGATTGCAAACAAGTTCTTTCAAATTACTAATTATATGGGCATCACGTCCTAACATAGAGATTATGAGTCTCACTTATACTCCACCAAGATGTGAAATAAATCATGCACCTTAGTAATTAAGATAACATCAGAGTATAACTTTAAGATCAATGACATGAAGTTAAAATAAACACATGATGGATCTAGTCTTAGGTAGAGGCATGTCACTCCTCCTACCCTTCAACATGGTATTTTGGTTTATCCCTAGTGAGGCAACAAAGTAAGGTAAACACCCAATGGATCATGATATATCAAGTTGTCAACTTATCACTTCACCACCCCCGTTACTCCAACTAATGCACACGTTCCCCCACACACGCTCTCATAAACATGCTTGATCATAACAAGGATATAAGAACGGGGTACATAATATGCATCTACTTTCATAACTGAAACAAACATTGCAATCTCAACATATATTAACTCATAGAAAGATCCACCACAACGGTGACCGTAATCATGTTCGGCAGCTCATACGGTGCTAACTAATAGAACTCAAGAGAGAGAGATACATATGCTACTGCCACAAACCCATAGTCCAGCGGTGGACTACTCCCTCTTCATCATGGAGCCGGTGGAGATGTCGATGGAGAAGGTGGAGACCTCTCCGGCAGGGCTCCGCCGGAGTTTTCCCCCTCCGATCTTCAGCCTCCTGATCTCTGTTTTCTGGTTTCTCTCGTGTGGCGGCTCTCCTCTGGAAAAACGTCGGGGGACCTCTTATATAGTTGTTTTTAGGTCATGAGGATGCTTAGGGGTGAAGGATCGATGCAATTGGGGCCACGAGGGCTAAACGGGGTAGGCCCACGCGGCCAGGTACAGGGGCCGCATGGGACCCTCCCTCTTGGCCCTCCGGCCTCCGTTCGTTGACTTCTTTTGCTCCAAAATCTTGTCCTTCCAAAATAATGACCCCCCTAAATTTATAGCTCATTATGACGTCGTTAAGGTCCTGAAACAACTAAAGAAAGAAAAAGGGGTTTTCTGCCTGCGCGGGATTAATTCCATAAAAAGGGTAAATCATTATATATTATCAAAAATCATTAAATAACAGTAATATAACCCTTATATGATGCAAATATGATTGGAATATAACAATTATAGTGCAAAGTTCATGTATGCATTTTAGATGCATCAACGTATCAATGAGACATGCAACCAACACAATCTTGATCAAGATAGTAATGTAAAGCATAGAACATGAATGAAGTGATACAAAACAATTGTCTATAGTTGATAGCAAGAAAGCAATGAATAACCAAGTTGAATCATTCAAGCAAAACCTTTCATAAATAGTACGTTAAAGATATGAAAGCAATGTGACCCACATATTTGACTAATTCTCAAAGGTAATGGTTCCACGACAAAACTGTTTGACAATCAACACAAAGGAGGATGTAAGTATTAGCAAAAAGCTTCAATTTCCAATGGCTTATCTTATAGATAAAGTCAATATAAAGATTCATGTTTAATCTGACGATGCAATATGATCAATGATACCCAGGGTCAATGATGTATGTTTGCTTTGGTGGAGATAGAAGGAAAAGGAAAACTGACTCAACATTTAAAAGTAAAAAAAGGCCCTTCGCAGAGGGAAGCAGGGATTAGTCATGTGCTAGAGCTTTTTGATTTTGAAAAAATTGAGATAAAAGCAATTTTGAGATATGTATAATTCCGTCAACGATTCCTTAACTCAGAAGCTCATTAGTCCCCTATGTCAAGCAAGGTCTTTAGAGTTGTGAGAGCGACTGGTTTTAGAGGAACGAGTACATTCCTCTTTCTCCTTTGTTTCACCACTAACCAATGTTTGAGCTGATTTCTCCGATTTGCATTGTGCGGAGGAGAATGGTGAGTTATATTTATATTTTGCTTAAGCCGCTCTCGGGTTGATTCAAGTGAGGATTTAAACCATCAACACCGGGTGAATTAGAGGGGAAAAAAGAAAAAGAAAAGAAAAACCTTGCTCGACATAAGCTATAACGAACCCACTCCTTACTTCCTCATGAGCTTGAAAACAGAGGCACCAAACGAGAATATTTTGAAGGTTTTAAAGGTATCACATGACAAATTTACTTGGAATGGCAGGAAATACCATGCATAGGTAGATATGGTGGACTCAGCTGGCAAGATAGTTTGGCTTTGGGATTTGGATGCACGAGTGGACATCACACTCAGTATAGAGTTTTTTTTGGCTTAGCAAAAATGATATTTGAAGCAAACATCCAACATTAACCGGTAACAGAGTAACATAAGACATCAGTCAATCATAACCATAAACACTCCACACTGTCTCCCTTGTTGACCAAATAGTTCTTTTGATGGAAAGATTAGCTTTATGAATTAACAACTATGAAACACCACACAGTTTCAAGCTTTTAACTATATTTCTTTACTAATCAGTTTCCACTCAAATAACCAACAAGTTTAAGCATTCATCTTAATATCTCAAAATAATTGAGAAGCATCAAGTATCCACACAATGATCTACAAGACTATGTAGGCTTTCATTTCATTCCAATATCACATGGATAGCATTTTGTCACTTTGACAATTCAAGCAATTTATCAATAACAACTCTCCAACAAGTATAAGTGAAGAATAAGAGAGTTTAACATCAACAACTAGCAGCTCTAAACAAGATAAAAGCTAAAAGTGAGAGCTTACTAGCAAACAAACAGTAGCTAAGAATACTCAACAAGATATAAGCGAAGCAAAGGAGTATTCAAATGAAAAAGCGGGGCGTGCCTCTCTACCACACAAATAAAGCTAGGATCCAACAAGGATATGACCAGCAAACAAACAAAACAAAAATGAAAGCAAAAAGATGCTCCAATCATAGCACATAACATGTAAAGTGATAAAATTGTAGTTCAATGAAGACGACCTTATGATAGTCGATGAAGAGGAGGGAATGCCTTGGGCATCCCCAAGCTTATACGCTAGATGGTTCTTGATATTCAGAGGGGGTGCCATGGGGGCATCCCCAAGCTTGAGCTCTGATCCATCTTCAATTTCTTCATTATCCTCTCCTTTGGAACTTAAAAACTCCCTTCACACAAAACTACTCATAAACTGATTAGAGGGTTAGTGCTCATAAATTAAAATGCACATGTGTTTAACTCAAGACAAATTGCAAACAACTTTATTGGGCATTATCTACTATTTACTAAGCCTCAATATGACACTCCACCTCTAGAGTATCACATTTGACGATAGTAAAAGAGACGAATACAAAATAAAAGCAGAATCTATAAAAAAAACTGAAAAGTCTGTAAAGATTGAATTTTTCAAGGCACTTCTGTAGCTCAAATCAGAAAACTCAAAACTAATGAAAGATAGATAAAAGTATCAGGCTTGGTTTCTAAAAATTTCAGAAAAATATAAAATTCAGGGATTGTTCGAGATTTTCTGCAACAGGCACATAGAATCTATTTCTGGACAGCAAAACAATACCTCACACTTTCAATGCATTAGAGGCTAAACTTGGCACAAAAAACCAAAACAAAAATATACAATGAAGTTGCTACATAGGCAACAACTCCATGACTCAAGAAAATAAAAAAAATTTGAAAGTACAAGATGGGCTGTCTCTCAACAAGCGCTTTTTTAACGCCTTTTAGCTAGGCGCAATGCCAAATATCAAGTCTTTTCAAAATCCGTTTCAACTTTTCCTTCAATAAGCACTTCATTCTCTTTGAGGGGAAAGGAAAACCTGCCCTTAATGGGAAAACGAGAGCGTATGCTGCCCTTTTTAACATCAATAAAAGCTCCCACGGAACGAAGGAAAGATCTTACAAGAACAATATTAGCTTGAGCTTTTGACTCCAAAACCAATAAATCAACCAAAGTAGTCTTATTTTTAAAAGTGACAAGGAGTTCATTAACTCTTTTATAAATTTTTGAAGAGCTACCATCAGAATGAGAGTGACAAAGAGGATAATCAAATAAGTCTCCAAAATTCATAGTATCGAAAACCATTCTAGGCATAGTTGACATCATAGAACCAATATCACAATAAGCAAGGAACCTTCTATCATTTATTTGAATAGGAATATAAGGTTCCCAATCTCCATCTATTTCAAGAATTTGATAATTTTTAGAGCTCTTGTCTATTCCATTTAAATTTAGATCACACAAAATATTTTCTATTTTATCCAATCTATTAAGTATTCCATTAGTTTTCTCATCCTTGGGAAAAACAACCAAAACATTATAATTCTAAGAGATTCTAATTCATCAATTTCAAGAAAGTCTCCACTAGTAATGATGTCCAAAGCATGCTTACATGCATCGGATAGTCCATAGTAAAAGCATCTCAGTAAAACACACATAGCAAGCATGGGTTGGATCTTTTGATGTAATTCTGAAATTCTATCCCAAGCATTTTTTAAACTTTTGCCACCCTTTTGTTTGAAGGTGAAGAACTCAGCCAAGAGAGGCATAACAAGAGTGGTAAAGCTAGACATAACGACAAAGCAAAATAACAAGACATAAATAAAGGCTACACTAATTTTTGGGGGTTTTAAAATTTTGCAACAAGAAAAATAAACTAAACAAGAAATAAAGCAAGCAAGACAAAAACAAAGTAATGTGATTGAGAGTATGAGACTCCCCTTGCTGTAACTCCAAAGTCTCCGGCAACGGCGCCAGAAAACTGCTTGATGATCGGTGATGGTAGCGTTGGGTTGTGCCCCAAGCGAAGGCGTGGATGTAGTAAGTAGCAGTTTTCCCTCGTTAACGAACTGAGGTTTATCGAACCAGTAGGACTTTAAAATCAACAACAGAGCGAATGTTGAAGATCTCTGGTGCTTAATCTTCAACAGACATGGACCTGCACACGCTCAACCAATTACTTTGCCCCCAATGACGGAAATGTTGTCAATCTTTTCGGCCTCACAGAAAACAAAGCGGTTAATTGTATAGTGAAATAGATGAAAATATGAAAGTGGACCAGAGGAGTAATGATGATGAAAAGTGATGAATAAAGGTTGCAATCAATATAAAAAGATGGACCGGGGGCTATGGGTTCACTAGTGGAGTCTCTCAAGTAAATAAAACACTGATATGATGGATAAACAAATTATAGCTATGCAATTGACAAGATTATAACACAAACTTAATCTAGCTATAACATAGAGAACATGATAATATTTATGTAGGCATCACGACAATGAACAAAGACCGTTGATTCCAATTGCATCTTTGTCTAAAAAGTCCATCGTGAGATCGCTATCCAGCCTGTTTGTCGCAATAGTGGAACATGGGGTTCCCCTGATGCGGTCAAAGTGGGTCCACCACACGTGGGCCCACCAAGGAGGCACTCAAGGCCAAGGCACAAGACTAGCAGATGCCCCCCCCTATCTTCCCCGCGGCGTCCAGACAAACACGACATCGACAACCAAGGCAAAGGACCGGGGGACCCTCCGGGGCCTCCTCAACCCGGAAGAAGACACGGAGGTCCCGGGGACCCCGGTGCCTGGCAAGAGGCCAGGCTCATCCCCGAGAGCCAACCTCCAACGCGCGAAGAAGATAAGCTTGCCAGCCCTGGCTGGAAGCTCCCAAAAGACTTGGGCGCAAAGAAGATGGAGGCGCCAAGGGGGGCAGTGGCAGAAAAGCTGTCAGTCCCTGTCCGCCCTCCCTGGAAAAGGTGGGCGACCGCACCTACCCCCCTCAGAAGAATACTTGGACGAGAAGAGGCCACGTCACCTCATAAGAAGAACCCAGAGGGGTTTTCCTGCCAAAACCCCTCCGGCCCCAAGGGTGCACCTGTGGTATCCCCTTAGCCTATAAAAGGAGGACCAAGGCGCCCAAGGGAAGGGACGGAACCTCAGAGAGTTGGAGGCTAGGCTAGGTAGCCCACAAGTCCAAGAGTAGCTTAGATGAGAGGTGATCTCCTCTGGGTCAGGATCTGCTCGTCTTCAACCTCTAGCCGACACCTCCCGGGTTCGCACCCGCAACCACCATTGTAAGGCTCCACCATGATATACCACTCAATCCAGACATGCAGGAGTAGGGTTGTTAGCCTCTGGGCGGCCTGAACCTGGGTAAACTCCTTGTGTCTTTGTGATGCTTGCTAGTACGTAGATCTCGAGCGTAGACGAAGCCCCCTGGCGAAAGACGTTTCCCGGCCTCCTTCGCGCCCCATACCGAACCTAAAAAGGGGTTATCCTTTACTCCCGGTGTTCATGATCCAAGACATGACATCTGACGCGCCAGGTAGGGGGCGCAAGCGCTGGATCCATCTTCATCGGCTTCGTGTTCTTCGTCAAGATCTACCTCAAGTTCTTCATGGGCTTCGTGTTGTTCGTCGAGATCTGCTTCAAGTTCTTCGGATCTTCCAGCAAGATCTCCCTCAAGTTCATCGACAAGGTCTGCGTCGACCTCAAGTTCATCGACAAGGTCTGCGTCGACCTCAAGTTCATCGACAAGATCTGTGTCGACCTCAAGTTCATCGACAAGGTCTGCGTCGACCTCAAGTTCATCGACAAGGTCTGCATCGACCTCAAGTTCATCGACAAGGTCTGCGTCGACCTCAAGTTCATCGACAAGGTCTGCGTCGACATCAAGTTCATCGACAAGGGTCGGTGTCGGGGATGGCACGGAAGAAGGCCAAGTCCGGCATGGAGTACCTGCGGTACCCGGGACTCAGCTTCGACCCCGAGGAAGCTTCAGCGACACCTTCCGCCCAGAGTCTCGCCAGCGGGGTTCGGTTCGTGTCTCCGGTAGCTCGTGCCGGTGCGGATGTTGGTGGGGAGTTGCCCCCGGGAAGTAGTACAGGCATCGACGCTCCTTTTTTCCCACGGACGCGCGTGGTGAAGAAGGAACTCTGCTTAGAAGCATCCCCGCCGTCTCTCCCCCGGGAGGGGGAGCGTCAGGTTCTTGGCCAAGAGACTGAGATCGCAAGGGACGACCCGTACGTGCCGCAAGAAGTCCAGATCCCGTTGGGCGAAGATGGACAACCAGGACCCTGGTGCTCGTTTCACCTATCTGACAAACACAATATAGATGACTGCCGTGAACTCAGAAAGCGCCCAAAGAGCGACGGGTGTTTATCTGTGGAGAGCTTGGTCACCTCTGCTGGGATTGTCCTCTGAACCCGAGACCAAGGAAAGCCCTGAAGAAGAAGAAATCATCAAGAATTGTTGTGGACGCCTCCACCCAAACCGACGATTCGTATTCACCACCAATAACACCAACGAGTCAATCCACAACTACCTCCAACTAGGATCGAGCTTACTTCAATGAAGGCCAGCCAGGAAAAGAATGGGACCTCCCGGGTCACATCGTGACAATACACCCGAGACCGAGTGGACCTCCACAGAAGTATTGGATTGCAAAATGGTTGGCCTCCGGGCAGCAATGACAAAGAGCCAGGAAGGGTCTCCGGACCGGCACTGCAAGGGTGTCAGCAAGGCGGGCGTGCTTTCAAGCGGCACCGGGAACTAAGGGGTCTACGGACCGGCATCACGAGAATGTCAGCAAGACAGACATGCCCTCACGCGGCGTCGGGAAAATGAAGGTCTCAGGAACGGGGCCACGGGCCCCAGCCATAAGGTCCTGCGCCAGTGGAGATGGCTGGGCAGGCGGCTATTTCAGCATGGATCCCTGATCCTGCGGGTAACCGTGGGCGGGGAAGAGTTATGTCTTAAAAGCGGCATAGAAGACCCGCCATGGCGGCAGCACGACGAAAACAATTGCTGAAATAGCCTAAAGGAGGTCGACATTAATCTAAGTATAAACGTGCTTGCACGGTCTTTTCCTTTGTTGCATCTGTTTTATGCATCTTGGCTAAGACGAAAGCGGGCGTTGTTTTGGGGTGGCGCCTCCGCGACTAAGCTGTCTGTTTCCCTCGGGCAGTGGAATCGTGGGCTGAGGTCCGTGCGGTCAAAAAACGATGAGTTCTTGGGGGGGATGCGCCCTGTGTCGGTGGCTCAGATTCGTCTGAGTGCCCACGGCTGGTTAGCTCTCACGCTCATTAACTCTTCCCGAGAGCGTTAAGCCTCCACGGGTGCATTAAGACGGATAAAACTTGGGAAAAGTTATTTACATTCAGAAAAGTACAGAGTTTGCAAAACACAGTTCACGTTTCCTGGTGTTGCCCCGTCTGCTTTTAGGACCGATTGTCGTCCTCATGGGAGAAGTGCTCCATGATCTTGTCTACTTGGAGGGTCACCTCGGGATCGGTCAACATCTCGGGAGTGAGGCCCTCCAGGTCGGGCAAAGAAGGAGGTGGCTGGCGACGTCGTCGGAGGGCTGCGACGAATTGGGTGGCCACCTGCCGGGCAGCAACCCTCCCTTCCTGGAGGGTGGCTCTGCTCACGCTGTCCCTGAGGCCACTGATGCGCGAGGCCACGAGCTCCAAGAATGACGGGTAACACCGGAGGGAATAGGAGCGCCCCGTCGGGAGGGCAGGCAGGCCCTTCACCTTCCGCGCCGACAATGCTGCCAAGATCTTCAAGGACAAGGAGTGCATCGTCGTTCCCCCACCGATGCTGGCGGAAGTTGCTCGCCTCTGTGGCATGCGCCTCCTTGGCCTTTGCCAGTTCACCTTGCACCTCTTTGAGCTGCTCGGACAGTTTCTCGTGGCGATCCCAGGAGATCTGAGCCTGCGACTTGCTCGTCTCCGCGGTCGCCAGGCTTTCGGCACTCTTCTTGGCCTCATCCCAGCGCACGATGGCCATACGCTCGGCGGCTTTGTCCCGAAACTTCAGCGCGTCCTCCAGGTTCCGGACCCTCTCCTCCAGCGCGAGCCGGCGGGCGCCCGCGCTCTTATTGAATTCTTCGGCCTCGGCGAGGGCCGCCTTCTGTGTGTCGATGGTGGCCACCAGGGCTTCTATCCTCGCCGCATGGCCATCCCGTTCACTTCGGATCCTCCGGAGGTCCTCTCGAGCTTCTTCCCGGCATTTCTCTTCGTGGGCAAGGTCCTTCTTCAGTCTTGAGATCTTCTGGTCCCTTGACTTGATGGCCTCGTCCTTCGCCCGGATGGTCTCCTTTGTTGCCGTTTCCATCTCCATGCGAGTCCACCCCTCCACGTTCAGCATCCCTTGCTCCAGGTGTTCCTCGTCGAGGGCCACTCTGGCCTGGTATGCCTCCTCCGCTCCGAGGAAGGTCCTCTTCTGAGCTTCAAGCGCACAGAGGCGCTGCTGCATCTCTTCTTGCTGGTTGGATAGTCTATGCTCCCGGGCGTTGAGCAGTTCTTCCTCTACCGCCACTCGTTCTTCGCGAGCGTGCACGGCCTCCTCCCTAGAGGAGGATGAAGGCTCCTGCTTCTTAAATTCGGCCTTCGCGAAGGCCAAGAACTCCTTGATGTTGGGGAACGTCCGCGTGAACCCCGGCTCCGGGTTCGCCGTCTGCTGGTCAGGCCGGGGGCTCGCGGGCCTCGACGCATGGGCGTCGCCGGGTGCCTGCTCGACTTCTACGTCGGGTTCGGACCAGGCCGCTGGAGGCTCAACGTCGTCCTCGCCCTCGGCATGGTTCTCCGTCCTATCAGCATCAACTTCTGGGCTGGCCGCTGGGGGCTCAACGCCGTCATCGCCCTCAGCGCGGTCCCCGCCTCAGGATCTGCATCAATGGACAAAGTGTTAGCTTCTGGGGACCTTCCGGTCCCCCGGGAACAGTGGTGGTGACACCGGGTGATGTTACCTGGAGGTGGCGCCGAGGCCGCCGGGTCCCGACCCGGGGCCGCTCGCTCCCGCTCGTGGATGGGTGACATCCGGGCCGCCATCGACGGCGACCCCATGTCCCCTGCCTCCGGGGCTCCTGGCCCCGGAGAGGCTCTGCTGGGAAGCGGGAGCTCCCCCGCAGCTGTCGCGGAGCTTTCTGCGGCCTCCCCCGCTTCTACGTCATCGTCCACTCGAGCGCGCTTCCGGGAGCTCTCGGACCTGGAGGACCTACAACGCGCGTAATGGTCAGAGCTGTCGCGGCTCCTGTCAAGCAAGGAAGGATCAAAGTGGGCACCGGGATTACCTTCAAGCTCGTTTGGCACTGGAAAAGCCCCACCGCTTCCCCACAAGGCCTTCGAAGGGATCCGGCATCGACACGCTCTTGTCGTCTCCGTCTCCGGCAGGAATCGAGGGCGGAAGGTTTTCGAACTCTCCGCCTGATTTCTGCCCTGCCGGCGGGTTTTGAGGAGCTGGCTGCCCGGGGGGGGGCGGCTCTACGCCATCATCTTCACCTCTCGTGGGCGTCTCCCTCCCGCCTTGGGGAGATGCGGAGGGAGGGGTGCGGCCCTGCTCCTCTGGGCCCTCCTCTTCCTCATCTTCGTCGTCAAAAACCCCGTACTCGTCCGGGGAGAAGTCCCCGAAGGGCGGTCCCACCACCATCCAAGACCTCTCTCGGGCCATCGCCCGGGGCACCGGAGGCGGGTCTAGGAACTCGGTACCCTGGAGCCCATAAGCATTGCACCGCGGCATGGGAGGCACGACGTCTCTTCTCGCGGAGTGGTCAAGTAACGAGAAGTCTTCGGGCGGAAGGTCATATCGCTCCCCCGGCAGCAGGAAGAACATCTTCCCCTTCAGCATCTCTGGCGATATTCGTGACCCTATATCCTGGCGGGTCTCCCGCAGTAGTTGGGACCTGCATTGCAGAGGGGCAATCCCCCTCCGAACAAATTCTTCGGCGATCATGGCGCCAGTTACCTGACTCTCACGGAGCTCCGTGAACCTCCTGATGATCGGCAAAAGGGCCTCGTCTTGGGAACTGATGTCTCTTGAGTTGTCCAAGCTCTCGGCTGGGGCAGTTGGCACCAGGAGGTGCGGGCTGAGGCTGCCCGCTTGAGCGAAGTACCAGTTCTGCCTCCACTCCTTCCAGTCGGGATGGATCTTGGTTTCTGGGTACTGGCGCGCGTTCTCCTGCTTGAGGCAGAAGGACACTCCTCCCGCTATCCATCTTGATCTCCCCCTTCGGGGCATGAAGAAGTGTCGGAACAATGCCATGGAAGGCATTACACCGACAAACGCTTCGCAGGCGTGTCCGAAGGTTGCCAAGACCAACACCGCGTTCGGGTGCATATGGAGCATGTCCAGCCCGAACGCCTCCAAGACCGCCATGAAGAAATCTGAGAAGGGGGGAAGCAGCCCCATCACCGAGAAGTCATGGAATGTCACCACCTCACCGTCCTGCAGGGGGGCGGCGTCCGAGCGGATCTCCAGTTGGTTGCCCCCAATGAATTCCTTGGCGAGCGTTTTGCGGGCGGCAGCAATCCTTTTCTCGCTCGCAAACCCGCTCGGATCGTACAGAGCTTGTGTCACTCTCGGTGGGGGAAGATCGGTCCGGGCAGGGCCCGCTGCCGCTCTCTTCTTCCCGCCAGCCTGCTTCACTTTCTTCACCGCTCGCTTCTCTTGCCTGGGCGCCATGGGCGAGGGAAGGGGGGCTAGTCTGCGGCGCGTTGCGAGGAGGACGAAGATGAAGTGCACTCCGGCGGCGCTTCGGGATCTCTGTGTTTGGGGAGAAGTAACAGCTACAGTTCCTTGGAACCGTGGCTCATAAGGCTCACCACGCGTCGCTCCGTGGCCCCACCACTCTGGCCGGCACGGGGATCGAGGAGGCATTCCGTTCAGCCGTATCCTCCCATTGGATTCAAGGCGAGCGTTGGCGATCCGCGCGAATCGCAACGTTCAGAAGACCCGTGGGGCGCGCGCCTCCGCGGTGCGCGGCTCTGACAGATGGGACAAGACTCTCAAGGCCTGATGTCGGGGACCCACTTTGACTCTTTTGGTCATAGCCCCGGCGGCAGAAGGGCGTGGCCGCCGGGACTATGCCCGGGGGCTACTGTCGCAACAGTGGAACATGGGGTTCCCCTGATGCGGTCAAAGTGGATCCACCGCACGTGGCCCACCAAGGAGGCACTCAAGGCCAAGGCACAAGACTGGCAGATGCCCCCCCATCTGCCCCGCGGCGTCCAGACGAACACGACATCGACAACCAAGGCAAAGGACCGAGGGACCCTTCGGGGCCCCCTCAACCCGGAAGAAGACACGGAGGTCCCGGGGACCCCGGTGCCCGGCAGGAGGCCAGGCTCATCCCCGGGAGCCAACCTCCAACGCGCGAAGAAGATAAGCTTGCCAGCCCTGGCTGGAAGCTCCCAGAAGACTTGGGCACCAAGAAGATGGAGGCGCTAAGGGGGGCAGGGGCAGAAAAGCTGTCAGTCCCTGTCCGCCCTCCCTGGAAAAGGTGGGCGACTGCACCTACCCCCCTCAGAAGAATACTTGGAAGAGAAGAGGCCACGTCGCCTCATAAGAAGAACCCAGAGGGGTTTTCCCGCCAAAACCCCTCCAGCCCCAAGGGTGTACCTGTGGTATCCCCTTAGCCTATAAAAGGAGGACCAAGCCACCCAAGGGAAGGGACGGAACCTCAGAGAGTCGGAGGCTAGGCTAGGTAGCGCACAAGTCCAAGAGTAGCTTAGACGAGAGGTGATCTCCTCCGGGTCAGGATCTGCTCGTCTTCAACCTCTAGCCGACACCTCCCGGGTCCGCACCCGCAACCACCATTGTAAGGCTCCACCATGATATACGACTCAATCCAGACATGCAGGAGTAGGGCCGTTAGCCTCCGGGCGGCCTGAACCTGGGTAAACTCCTTGTGTCTTTGTGATGCTTGCTAGTACGTAGATCTCGAGCGTAGACGAAGCCCCCCGGCGGAAGACGTTTCCCGGCCTCCTTCGCGCCCCATACCGAACCTAAAAAGGGGGTATCCTTTACTCCCGGTGTCCGTGATCCAAGGCACGACACTGTCACCCAACGGTATTAGGTTGCAAGCAACAGACATTTGCATTAAGTAAAGCGCATGAAGTAAGCAATACTAATATCAAAAGAGACATTAACACCGTTGTTTTTACCCTTAGTAGCAACAACACACCCTCGCCCTTAGACGTTTCTGTCACTCGTGCCCAGGAACAAAAGGGGCATGAACCCACTATCTAGCATAAATACTCCCTCTTGGAGAAACACACAATCACTTGGCCGAAGTAACTACGCACATCGAAGAGCATGCAAGAACATAAATCAACATATAAGAATCATGCACAATCTGATCATAACTTTATAATCCATCAGATCCCAGCAAACACATCACATAGCAATACAACAATCGATCTTGATCATGTTAGGCAGCTCACAAGATCATAATACATGAAGCACAAGGGAGAGAGACTACCATATAGCTACTGGCATGGACCCGTAGTCCAAGGTGGTACTACTCACAAATCATCCCGGAGGAAGGCATGGCGATGAAGAGCCCTCCGGGATCGATCTCCCCTCCGACAGGGTGCCGGGATCAGCTTCAGAATCACCTCCGAACTAGGGTTTATGGTGGCGGCGCCTCGGGGTGACTTCTCTAGAAAATAATGGCCGCCTCGATGTTTTTGGGATTAATCTGATTTTATAGGCGTCGGGGGGGGCCGAGGGGACCCACCAGGAGCAGGGGCGGGTCCCACCCGTCGCCCTAGGGCAGGCCGTGGCTGGGGGTCGTCCCTGCCTTGTGGGTGGCCCCCAGGGCTGCCCTCTAGACTGAAACTCCGTCTTGGCGAATAAAAAATCCTCGTAAATTTTCAGCGCATTCCGAGAATAATTCCTGTGGTAAGTTTCTAAAACGAAAAGACAGCAAAAACAGGAAACTGGCACTAGGCATCTTGTCAATAGATTAGTCCGAAAAAATGCATAAAAATAATGTAATAAGATAGTAGAAACATGTGACAACATCACAAAACTAGCATGGATCAATCAAAAATTATAGATACGTTTGACACGTATCACGGACATAAGATGTCCCGAAGTCATAGAAATAGTTTCTATCACTATCGGATTTATTCCAAGATTTTTATAGAGGGAATACTCTTCCCGAGGTTGGATATGCGGACATCTAATGTCCCAGATCATATAAATGGTTTCATATAATGTTGGTTTAATTCCGGGAATTTTCTGTAAAGTGGAAATACCAGTTCGGGATTTAATCGGGTAAACTCCGGAGAAGGAAGGAAGTGTTGGAAGGGGACCCGGGCTGCCCAACGTGGCTAACACCACATGGAAGTAGGCTCATGCGCCAATAGGCCCACCTAAGGGTGCGAATAAGCCCTCCATGGGCTGCCCCCACTTGCCTTGGCTGAATTGGGCCAGAAAGGCCCATTAGGGTTTGGCTGCCCCCTTTCTTGGGGGGCAAGCCTCGCTGGTGCGGCCGGCCATAGGGGAGGGCTGCACCCCACCTCATGCCTCCCCCTATATAAGGAGGGGAGGGGCAGGCCCTCCTCCCACGCATTGGAGTTGTGGAGGTGCCCTCCCCCCTCCTTCCTCTCTCTCTCTCTCTTTGATGAAGTCTTGATCTAATGGGTTTTTTAGGTGTCCTCTACGTATTAGATCTATATCTACTCTCTCCGTCCCATGTGTTGGGAACTCCGCCATTAGCATACACTAGTAGTAAGCTCTACTAGACTGGAGAAGATGGATATGTGCGCACCCTGAGAGGGATAACACGTGAGATCCTTTCTCGCTCGGTTGGACTTGGAGGACATGAATCAGCGAATCGGTAACTCATTACTTCTACCTGCATAGATAGATCTTGGTTGTTGCGTAGTGACGATTTTTTTTGTTTTCCGTTGCGCAACCCTGAAGTGTTGTATTTGGTAAACTTTTTATGTCTCTGTTAGTATATTATTATATATCTCCATCAATCTTATTGTATGGGACCGTGCTAATAAGAACACGTGCCCCATATTAGCATTCCGTGGATACGGTATAAAATATGGTAATTAACTAGGTTTGGATGTAACCGTTAACTAGTAATATGGTAGTTATGGTACTATAACCTGACAATTAGCGGCAAAAACAAAGTTTACCAAAACATATGAAGATGAGGTCTTGTTTTAAAGTTGTTATCGAGACAAACCCAACAATAAAAACAGATTTTCAATTAGATTAACGGTTTAAGGGATAATTTATTTTAAAATTTAGAATGTGTAAAGATTCTTTGGACGCATGCAGTCATTTGTTCCTCTTCCTTGTAAGGTAAAATGCTACTACTTTCTCGTCAGATGAATATCATCAGTAGGTCATGTTTCCCTATTAGATTAATCGTATTTTATTTTGTTGTTTTTGTTTCGATAATTCTATGATTCTAAGATTAGTCGTGCATGTTTATTAGTATGAAAAATAGTCCAAACGAAGTTGCCAAAAAGTAATCCAGAAATTTAAGCAAGGGATGGTAAAATAAAATGAAATGACGGATGTGAAACGAGCCCTAATAGATTCTTATCGATGGATCGGCAGGATCCAGAACCCTCTACAGCTTTGTACAGTTATAGCTGGTCAAATGGGCTGTGCCAAACGGGCCGGCCCGAGGCATGAGATTTTTGGCCCGGCCCAAGCACGACCTGGCACGAGCTAAACAGGCCTCAGCACGACACAGGTCCGTTAGTGCTCGTGCCCGAGTTCGATTTGAGCCCCGTGGACCAGCACAGCACGACACGATTAGCTTTTTTTTCTTTTTTTTTAATTTTTTATAGCTATTTTATTTATATTTTTAAATTTTGAGGTAGGCCGAATTAGTGACTAACAACCGTCGGACCGCATTCGTACTGTCCGGCATGCCGGACATCAATTTACCGCCGATGATCCGGCCCGGTACGGCACGAATGCTAATGGAGCCGTGCTAGCCTGTTTGGCCAGCTATAGGCCTATAGTACAGCTTCTCTCGGCAAGGCGGTTTGCCTAAATTATACGTTTCCTCCTCCTATAACACCCAGTTTGGTAGCAGGGGGTTTCCTACCCAGGGTAGCAGACCCCCATCGGGGAGATTACGCGTGCAGGGAAATCCCCGGTTCCCACGGGGGAGATTTCCCCAATCCCTTGGCCCATTTGGCAGCACACAGCACGGGGAATATTTCCCAGGGATAGCCCAAAATCAAAACTGAATAATGTAATAGTACATGCATATATCAATTCGGCAATAAAAATAGAAAATAAAATACTGGAAAATCAAATAAAATGTGGCTCCACATCAGATCACACATCTAGCAATTATTACATGTTCAAACATACTATTTCTCAAACTTTCATAAATTCGAAACATAAATTCTGAAATTATAAGTAGCGTATCATGATTCCAGTTGCCAACGAAAACATCACAATTACATCCTGATTTCGGTCTTGGAAGCTGCAAATATCATTTCCAATCCAGCAGCATGATAAAAACTTAGGAGGTACCAACGGAGATATCCTTTGATCATACAGAACGAGGGACTAAAGTTCAAAACGGTTTATCCTAGCGATACAGGAGGCATACTGCTCAACCTCACCACCTGCCTTCACGTTGTGCTTCCTGGAGTACCTCAGGTTCCTCAGGAACTTCGGGTCCATCTACAAGGAAAGAAAGCATAGGACATGACACAAACTCATCGAACGAATTCCTTATATGAAATTGCATGTCCAAAATGGAAGACCAAATCCAAGGGTACGACCATGATAATGAAAGAAAGTAAGCAATATGGATACTCCTATGATCACATTCATGTCCTGAAGCTTTATGTCACAAGCGTGGGTGGGCACAGCAGTGCTTGTCCACACCACATTTAATCAATAATAACTAAACTACGGCAGAAAAATAGAACAGAGGGCAATTAGCACATACTACAGTACCATGCATACAAAACCTAGAAAACCTGGGACAAACATAGCTACAAACTTGGTATACGTCAGTTTACTCCTAACATACACATGTAATATTTTATCTAACTATCACAACATAACTCTTGGCAAACTAAAAACAATATTGGAACTGGTTCGCACAACAAACATGTCATATAGCTCCAAAGGAAGCATGCAGCTCAAGCAACCAAGCAGCAAACAAACAACATAAGGGAAACATGTGCAGCAAGAACTTACATTAGTTTTTCTCCATGGCAGCAGCGATTTCATCCTTCAGCCAAAAGATCCGAAGGGTCGGATCCTTGGTGTTGAGGAAGATTTCTCGATTCAGCTGGCATTTGAAAAGCAGAGTATAAAGCAGGAACCAATACAAAGAAAAGTTCATCATCTTCTTCTTGTTCTTGCAGCAGAAATTTTCTTATCTTATCCCTTCTAGAACCCATCACTAGTAATTAAGTAAGAAAAAATTAATAACAGTGCAACCAGGAACAAATGATAAATAACATCAAATAAGCTATGGTTGGGGGCACCAACAGCTAGTAGTCAGGCTGCATGCTTGCAGGTTCAGTAGTATCGATTTGTTTCTTAATAGTTAACCATGTTCATGCATGTTCTAGTTGTGCTTGGAGAAAGGCCATATTTTGGTTGTGCATTCATGCATTTTAACCGAGGTCTATAAGCATCCAAACAATATGCCAAGGAATACACAAACAAGAACAAATAGTAACCAGGAACAAAAACAAATAGCAACCAGGAACAATATACGTACCAAATTTTGGAGTTTTCACACGATCCCAAGAGGGTGGGGGCTCGTCAACGAATGAATTCACCGGAGAGAAAGCCAGACCGAATTTACTCCAACAGATATATAAGAGTTACTCCAACAGATCAGCTGAAGAAGAAAAATAACCTCAGCAAACAGAAATAAGCAAGTTCAACAACTTGTTATGTCATTTTCTTACTAAGTGCATGTATGTAACTGAGAAAAATGCTGAACTAAGTGCATAAAAAGAGATCATTCTTACTAAGTACATTTGAGATGGAATAACCGCAATTGACATTGTAAGTGGCACATATATTTCAAACAGAACCACCGGAGGAGTATATGTTTTGCACGTAGATGAACAGGGGAGCTAGCACAATTAAAATAAACCTCCAAGCTAGGCGTGCATACGGCGGAAATGCCTGTATGTATACCAAATACACTTCATGCATGTCATAGGCATAATCACAACAAGACCAGGCCGGAGTTAAAAAGATGAAGAAAATTTTCTTTAGTACAGTACTACAGTATAATGCTTGTACATTTCCAGTTCAAGATCAAGCAGGCAGGGTATAAAAAAACAAGACTTTTATCATGCCGGCCTGTATCAATCTAGCTATCGTCGTAGCAGCTACATGGGAGGGCAGTGCGCTGGCGCTGGGCATCGATCGATCACCGGCGATCAGAAGTATGCATGGGATCGAGAAACACCAACTCTAGCTAAGAATGGTGACAAACACTACTTCCCATCTGTTCGTAACAGAGAACAAAATCAAGCGTGATCAAAAACTGAGACTAAACTTCACAAGAAAAATTCTGATTTTAGAAATTAGATAAAAAAAGGCAAGCCACAAGCTAAGAACTTCACAAACTAATCATGTTGAGACATCAGATTGCCCGTAAACTCAATCAAAATTTCTAGCTAATCTTGGCACTGCAATCAGATAAATCATAAATTCAAAACTAAAAATGGGGTCACAATATGTTAACCTGATGGAAAATATACACACACAATTGAAATAAACTGCAAGACAACGAATTGCTAGATGCAAGTAGTGACACGAGGACTCAGATATTGAAGTGACATGAATTCAAAGTTGAGAAAACATTGACTGCACATGCGATTGAGAAACATAACTAGAACAAACATCAGTTACTTTGGCCAGACAGGAGGTGAAAGAAAAGGCAGAACATCTGCTTTTTCATGGTAATAATGCATTAGGATTGTCTTTCAGTACAATCATTCAATTCTTATCTGATTTTTGTTCATACAAGGAACGGTGCAAATCTTGTTTAACAAAAAGATGCTCAAAAGAAATCCTTTCAGCCACTAGAAACAATAATTATTGCATGAGTATAATAAAATCAAATGATCAATATATAGCGCATCTCAAACTCAAAAAGTCAGTCCGTCCTTTTCTTCTCCCCCAATATCCTTGCACTAAGCAGAGGAGGTTTATTAAATCTAAAATAGACAATCAGGTTTTGTACTTTTCCTCTCTTAACCACGTGTCAGTTGTTGGAGTTGGTCCACGAGGTAAATTTATGGACCAGATCTCATAAAATTATTCTCCCTTACCCCCTCTGCTAAAAATTTATCAAACCGCGCCCAAAAAAAAGAAATTGTCAAAAAATCTAAAAGTTTAATTAAAAAAGTTTATTCTCGATTGGTCGGCAGGAATCCGGAACCCTACAGCCGTGTACAGCTTCTCTCGGCAAGGCGGTTTGCCTAAATTATACGTTTCCTCCTCCTATAATTGGGCGACACCTCCCGGCCAGAGTCATATCTGCCTCTCACCGCGTCCCCTCTCTCTCCTCGCACCGCGTCCCCTTCCTCCTCCCCTGTCGCGTGCGCTCGACCAGCAAAAGGTAACAACCCGCTTCCCCCTCACCGATTAAATCCGTGATTTTGGGATCTCTAGGACTCCTATTCCATCTCGTCGCGAATTTCCGATTGTCTGCGCTTCCACGGTTAGTGATTTCGCGGATCTCGTAGTTCTGACGTCGGCGTGGGGAATTTTTGCGGCGTGGATTTGATTAGGTTTGTTCTGGCTTTGGTGACCATGGCATGTGAGGAGGGGCAGATGAGGCGATCCGTCTCTTTTTAGTTGTTTGGTGGTCTGGATTTGGAGAATTTTATAGTAGCTGGTAAAAGAATTGGGGGAAATCGTACGGCCGAACGATTTGTTCGTTTCCCGTGTTGCGGATGTCAGAATAGGGGGTTCATCGTCTCGTAGCGGTAGGGAAATGGTGAGATGTGTTGATCCCGTATTCTTCGTAGAGTTTCACCTGTATTGATCTGGGTCTGGAGGGCAAGCACTTTAGATCGTGTAATTTCCTTGTCGCTGTGTGGATACTGTTTAAGAATCCGTGGGCCTCTGGATCTCTATGTCTGTGTTGGTCGATAAATTTGGGGTAGATAAACATTTTGTGATCGGATTGGCATGAAGGCCTGCAAATCCCTTTCAGTTGTTATTGTTTTTGGACATTTAGTCGCTATTGAATGGCATGTGCTGGATATGGTGATTTTGTGCAGCTTCGACATAAAAGACAGCAACAAACTTTGATCTGTTCGGCGCCCGTCAAACCTCAACAACCAATTTTCATGTCTGATCTCGACGTTACACTTCCATCTGCCTTCGGTACGTTTTCATTACATCCCTGTCTGTTACTGCTGAGTGAAGTAAATGCTAAATTGAACGTTTTATGGTCGTATATCATTATACTCTTGAGCTTCTCAAAACTTGATTATTGAGTAAGCTGGGAAATTTGTGTAGTCACCGGACTGATTCTGAGCAAAATACGTGGTGTTGTTTATCGTGCCCTTAGTATGTATGTACATGAGCTCTGACATGTTTTCTGATTTTTGCTTTGTAGATCCGTTTGCTGAGGCAAATGCTGAGGATGCTGGTGCAGGCCCTGGAACAAAAGATTATGTGCATGTGCGCATCCAGCAGCGCAACGGCAGGAAGAGTCTGACTACTGTTCAGGGCTTGAAGAAAGAGTACAGCTACAACAAGATCCTCAAGGATCTCAAGAAGGAATTCTGCTGCAATGGCACAGTAGTCCAGGATAGCGAGCTAGGCCAGGTATGATGCAGTCAGCTATGCTTTAGCTAGTTCTCAGCTCTCTGCTGATCTGGGTTTACTGACTTCAACATTTCACTCTCCGCAGGTCATTCAGCTTCAGGGTGATCAGCGTAAGAATGTTGCTACTTTCCTAGTTCAGGTACCTTTGACTTCTCACAACATGGAACACCATTTATCATTTCATCAATGTATTTGCATCTGATGACTCGATCCTTTCTTCTAGGCTGGGATTGCGAAGAAGGAGCTCATCAAGATCCACGGCTTCTAAGCTGCCTATAAATGCGTGTACGTAGCAATATCATATCGTGTGCTACCAGATACTGGAAGCGTCGGGAGCTTGAACCCGTGAAACTTCTAGCAATTTCTTCTCTATATTGAAGACGTAAGGCTATTGTCGCCGTTAAAACCCCGTTACTTGCTTGATGCAAGTTGTATTGTCACCACCCCATTATGCTGCTGTACCAGCTTATCAGTATGGATTGTCTGAGATGTTGCCGACTAAATAAAACATCCTATTGTTTGCCTATGGCTCTGTGTTTTGGTCCCCTGTTGTTTCTATTGTCTGCTGTTATTAGTCGCTCCGTTATATTTTGCATATCTGTTGATCCATATACCGTATATGTTTGCTGCTTATGCTGTTCAGTGTTTTCTACACTGTTGCAATACCAATTTAGTGTGTAATTTATGTTAGTGATAAAGTAATCGTCCCACAAATTAACGGTATCACGTCTGTTTATCGTAGAACCCAGTAACGCGACGCCTCAGGTAGGAAGAAACACGAAAATAACAATGACAACTTGACAAGCTATCCCATCGCAGGAGCATTATCGTAGGACAGTGTTTCCTGAATACGAATTGAGGTGTGTGGCTGGAGAATTCCCTCCCACGGACGAATCATATCATTCCTGCGATACAACCGCAACCTGATGAATCTAGCTAATACCATACAATGAGAGCCGTGGAGTCTCAGAAAGGAAACCTGATGATTCTAGCTAATACCTGATGATTCTAGCTAATACCATTTCGGTCCAATTCATGAGCTCCCTCTGTTTTTTGTACAAAGCTAATTAATTTTTCTTTTGGAGAGATAGTGGCCTTATATATATATTTTTTTTTAAACAGATGTTCGCTTTGTATTTTTCCCAAACGATTCCGGTACCATTTTCCATCGTCAGTTCTGAACCAGCCCAACTCCATTCAGTTGCAGACAGGGAGCTAAGTATATCCCTTGTATAAGTTGTAATATAAAAATTGCATTGGTTTTGGTTGGGGTGCGCCAGGCCCAGGCAGTAGTGCAACGCCTGGACGACACTTGAGGGACCCAGTAGCAAGCTACTGTGGTGGGCCCTCCCCCACAAAAAATAAATTTAATATCGTTGTGGCCACTTGGACCACATATCAGATATTAAACTGATAAGAACAGATACTACACTTGATCTTAGCCAAAAGGCCGAGAAAGGTATGCTTCTACCAGTTGCCCAGGGTTGAGTTATATAGCGCGTCCTGCCTCCCCGCGGTCTCGCTGCGCGAGGTGGGACTAAACCTAAGCGCTGCACCGGCACAGCGCCTCGCTCCGTTTCGAGCGGCTCTGCTCGGTTTGTTTGGGCTGTAGTTGAAGAAAGCCCAGTATTAGATGGGCCGGCGATTCCCGTGATATAGCCCGACAATGGAAGCAGACACCTGGTGCAGCACGGGCTGATTCATGGGTGTTGCTTTTCGCTGTTTCTTTCAATCCAAAACATTCCACTGAAAAAACAATACGCAATGTTTTACACAGGGATCGAAAAGATGAAAAAGTCTGCAGAGAATTCTGAAAGTTTATTGTTTTTCAAAGTGATAAGAAAATACTAGTCCTGATCTATATGCTGCTGTAGCCAGCTCATTGACGTCTGCCAAGCTTGCTGTTCGCATTGGGCAAAACTGTTGAACATCCCTGGGCCTATAGATCCGTGGACACACGCGGGTTTCACTAAACGTTTACAATGCATAGCAACTCAAATTCGTTTGCATTTCGGTCCAGCCGAAGCCGGGGATACATGGTCACCAGGATAAGCTATGGAGTTAACTACAAAAACTAGAATATACAGAATGTTAGATTTCAACAAGAGAAACAGAACGAAGTGGCCATCAAGGAAGAAGCTATAAACTTGATCAAGTAATGCATTGACTGAAGATTACTACTACTACTATTACATCTGATTACATGGACGTCGTGAATTTTCTACTCGAGGAAAAGGCTATCAGAAAATCAATTAGGTACAGCCAGTGATAGCACAAGTTTCGGGCCAATGATGTAATGATCCTTCTTCCAGTTTAGAAACCCCCTGGACCAGGCGAGGTCGTTTTATGTTCAGCCATAGAGGATAGCGCGTCTGACTAGGGCCATGCTATATCTTCTGCCTCAATGCTTGACGTAGCTGGAGCTTGCGGCCGTCTCTCGACTCCAGAAGGTTGGACTTGAGGTTGTGCTTCTGCGCAACCTGAGGCCACTCTATGCGCCCTTTCATCGCGCGGACCACATGAGGGTTTACCGACTCCGGGCTCCACTCGCCTACGCTTGGTGAGAGCGTGCACACTTCGCTGCTCTTCAGAGTGGGCGAGAGAGCGGAGTTCGACATCCTGCCGCTGGAGAGCCTACCGTTCGGTAATTCTGATCCTATCTTCTTACGGCCATTGTCGTTCGATGATCTCCAGAGTCTGGCAAAGGAAGACCCTTTCTTCCGGTACTTCTCTGCTGTTGTCGAGCAGACTTCACTGATCTCACTATTCGACCTGCAATCATCGCACTCCGTTCCGCTCACTGATGCACCATTTTGTCCACCGAAGCCGTTTACTGACGGCTCACTTCCGTCTGGTGAGTTGCTAGAGCCGTGCTCATCAACATGGCTAACAGTCTCCCATCCGCTATCGTCTTCCTCTTCATTTCTGGCAGAGGGCTGGCGGGGATACTTCTTTGATGGTTTTTCCAGGAAGATGTCAGTTTCAGGACTTACTGTATGGATCTTTGTCGCATGACTGATGGGGGTATCTCCGTTACATTGCGCAATCTCCTTCTCACTAGTATCATCCCTCTGTCTGAGCTCCTCAAATACAGCAAAAATGTCCTCTGAAGCAGGTGGTGGTTTGTAAGAGAACTCCTTGATATCATGAAACTTCATAGAGCAAATTGCTTCCTTGAGCCTTTCTGCATCCCTTACTGTTTCTTTATCTACGCTATTGCCTCGGTGGGAGGTGAGGAAAGCCTCAATCTCTGACTGAAGGTCGCTCAGCTGTGAATACTTGCTGTCTAGAGTCAGTTTTGCATCAACAAGCTTCATCTGAACCCTCTCTTCACGCCAAACCTCCGCCATCTGCAACATCTTTTTTTCTTCCTCCACCTCATCTCTCATCTTCATTGATTCACTCTTCAGAGCCTCAACCTCAGCTTTGTCTTCAGCAATCTCCTTTGCTAATTCATCACACACCTCCTCCATAAGCTCCCTGGCCTTTCTCTCCTTTTCATAATCTTGCAAGTATCTCTTTGCTACCGACTTCAACTCGGATAGCTCACTGACCAACTTGGAATTCATAATTTCTGCCCTTTGTCGGTTCTTCCTCTCCCGGTTCAGACCCTCTTTAACACCATCAAAGATATCTCGAACCTTATCATGCTCCCTGCTCCTCCAGGTAGCCTTTTCCTCAGAAAGGCTCCTTAACATGTGATCAAGCTTCTTCTTTGCAGACCGACTCTCAGCTTCAAGCTCATGAATCCGGCTGCGGGCCTGCATAAGCTCTGCTTTTAGTACAGAGACTTCTGCATCAGCAGTCACTGGATATTGGTCAAAGGAATCATAGTCAGCGTCCCTGAATGTGTTCAGGTACCGACGGTCCCACTTGGTTGCCACCTCCATTTCAATTCGAGGTGATGGAGAGTAAGCTCCCACCTAATTTAGGATAAAAACATTTGATCAATAAAACAACATCAGACAAGAAGGTGGTTAACTGTACTCTTAAGTAATACAATTCATGAACAAGGAATATACCTCATGAATGCTGCCATTGACAAGAGGCTTTCTTCCTGACCTGCCTTCCAGGACGGATTTATAGTAATTGCACCGATCCGGCGTATGCAGTGGCTTTGGGTTAGGCTGCAAATTCATCATGTTAGCTCACCACAAACACTTCAAAACTACATATTAATAGAGTGAGGGCCCAATTGATGAAGATACATGGAAAACAAAGCAATCTGGAAAGATAACAAACACCAATTGGATGAACGCAGAAAATGAACCCGCTAAAATCTAAGCATAAAACGCAACAAAATAGCTGTGACAAATTGATGCACAAAGAAGATGTACTCTGATATCTCTTTCTAAACCCAATGTTACTCAGCCAAGTTGCTAATCATTGCAATGCGATCAAGTCCAACTCAAGATAAGCTGTGGGTTCAACACGCCCATTTCTGCAAGGTGCTAAAATTTCACCTCCGGCCCAAAATCACTAGCCTTGTATGGTGCATTCATCCCTCCTCCCTCGAATTGGTGAGTGGTGACACAATGTGCCACGGTAACAACATTGTGACAAAATTTGCACCAAAACACACACGATCCCATCACCCATTGGATGCACAGATAGCATAGCTTTGAGAACAATCGGCTCAAAAAAATAAGAAGAGTTCCAGGTTGGCCCTCCCTACGACCGACAAAACTAGAAAGCACCAAACCAACCCAATTCCTAACTACTCCGTCCGTCGCTGATTCCACCAAAGCACGGCCACATGAAACCCTAGAGCGCCACAGCAGTTCAGACGCAGACACCGGAAGATCCACGCGGATCTCGAGACAAATCCTACCTCGAACCGTCGCCGCGCTTCCCCGGACTCCCGCGGCGGCGCCTGCGGCGGGTGCACCCGCCACAGCGCCGCGGCGATCTTCCTCACGGACGCGGGCGCGCCGGCAGCGCCGCTAGGCGGGGCGACGGCGTCCCGGGCCACCGGAGCGGCGGGGTGGACGGCGGGGCGGCCGCTCGGCGCGCGGAGGCGAGGGAGGGGCTCTGGACGCGCAGCCGGCGGCCGCGGCGGGGGCGGGAGGCGGACCGCGGGCTCGCGGCGGCGTCCGGCTCCTTGGGCCTGCACGGGGACCTCGCCTGCGGCGGCGGCGGCTGGGGGCGGCGGGAGCGCGCCATTCGGCGCGGGTCGCTCACTGGGCGCGGAGGACGGGGGGCCACGGCGGCGAGGGCGGTGGCATTCACCGGGGGATAGCGCGCGAGGGCGGGCGGGATGGCGGGGGGTGGAGATATGCGTGCGAGATCCAGTACTCTGCTGCAGTAGTGGGTTTGATACGACTGGTGCTACTCTAGTAGTGTAGGCCTGTGGGGAGGCTAGAGAACGTGGGATGGGGAAAGGGAAAGGGCGAAGATGGATGGAATGGGAGGAGTACTTGTTTGTTTGTTTGTTTTCTCTCTCCCTTGGTTTTTCGTGAGTTTGTGTTACTTTGGACTTGTTTTTTGAGTTTGTGATGGTGAAATGTTTTGGTTAGATTTGGATGTTGGAATGGTTTGAGCATTTTTGGATGGTGTTGATGTTGACCTTTTAATGTACGTGTTTGTACATGGTATTTCATTTATAAAGAAGAAACATTATTATTGTTCTAAGAGAAATGTGTTCAATCCTACTCAAGTGGATGTGAGTACTGGTTTTTGGTAATTAATTGGACTCGCTCTTTATGTGAATAATAAGGAGATCGGAGTTTCAAAAGGACAAAAGTATGTACTAATCATTGTAACATCGACATTTGTAAAAATATTTATATGAAATTTTCTGCATTGTATGGAATTATGAGTTTATTAGTGTGCATACACAAATGTCTTCGTACAGTTTGTAACTGTCATATATGTTTTGTGACGTACATGTAATGGTTACAAGTTTTTGAAAGCTCAACGACTATATTTAAAAAACACTCCAATGTCTCATTTGGTTGTGCAACAATTTGAAAAATGACGTTTCTATCATAATTAAAAATACGTTTTTTATACTATTTATTTTGTGTTTTGTCCAATTTATTTATAATTAGTACTAACATGTAATCATGGAAAATCGTAAGGTGTCATTTTTTTGCAAGACAAAATAAGGACTATATTCAAGAAGAGAACATATTTTCTTCGAACGAGGATAACAATCGACCTCTACATCACTTGATGCACACACTAGTAGGAAAAGGTTTATAGGTGGGATGGTTACCCGTGGCGCACCGGGTTCTGGTGCGCCACTAGTAACATACCCGTGGCGCACCGAGACACATGCGCCACAAGTAACCAAATACCCGTGGCGCACCCCTTAGCCCATGCGCCACGGCTAAGTGGCGGCCGGGGTGCTGGAAGCTTACCCGTGGCGCACCGGACCACGTTCCTCCCCCCCCCCCCCCCCCCCCCCCATCGCCTTTTTAGTTTTCAAAAAAATAAAAGAAAATGATAAACAAAAAATCGAAAAATAAAACCCTTTGAGATGTAGTTATGTCACATACTCTAGTTGTTAGGAAAATTAGTTATGTCACATACTCTAGTTGTTAGGAAAATTATAAACATGAATTTCGACGTATTTTGCAAAAAAAACTTTATGGAAGAGTAAAATGGTGATAACTTTCCCATACGAACTCGGATTTAGACGCTTAATATGTAAAAAAAACTAGAGAAAACTATACATCCAAATCAAATCACCGAAGGCCTTTTGAGGTGTTTTCGGTCTACAGAATCCCGAAATTTGCAAGGGAACATTTAGTTTTTGATGTTTAAGATTTCAAACCCAAAAAATAATAAAGGGTCACTTACCTGTGGAGCATGGAAAGTGTGGTATGCCACGGGTAGTGCTGGCCATGGGCAGCCCGGCCCGGTCGGCCCGGCCCGACAGTGTCATCGGGCCGGGCTCGGGCCTGATTTTTTAGCCCGACGGTCGGGCCGGGCTCGGGCTTACGCGAAACACATTTTTAGCTGCAGTCGGGCTGGGCCGGTCGGGCTTTTTCGGGCTTTGTCGGGCTCGGGCCTGATTTCTGCGGCTCGACGGTCGGGCCGGGCTCGGCCTAGTTTTTCTGTGTTGGGCTTTTTTTAGGCCCGGCTCGGCCCGGCCCGAGAAATGGCCAGGTATGGCCACGGGTAACCTGAGAGGCAACACCACGATCAGACATCTCCCAGCGATCCGACGGCTCCCAACGACCTAAACTAGCACACGATCCGTGTGCTCTGTTCTTCTTGTTTCTAATTGGCCGAGAGGATAGTTGCATGGACTAGCACCTCTCCTTACCTCCTCTCCTCCTTTCTATCTCATCTCTTCCTCCTTTCTTCCTCCTCTCCTCATCCTCACTTCCTCCCCCTCTCTTCCTCCTCCTAATCTCTATCTCCTCCTCCTCTCTATCTCTTCCTCGTCCTCCATGGCCGACGCCACTTCCCCATCTCCGTCTCCGCCACCGTCGCCCCCGCCACGTCCGAGCACCTCCGCCGCCCCCGCCACGGCCGAGCTCCTCCTCCTAGTCGTCCCTGCGTCCTCCCCGCCGGCTCGCCCCGTCCCCATCTCCGCCTCCTCCTCCGCACCGACGACCCCTCCGGCGAGCCCCTGCCGTCCCGGTTGCCGTCCCCGTCGAGGACGAACGCGCATTTTTAGAAAATTCGAAATTGTTACCCGTGGCGCACCAAAATGGGGTGTGCCACGGGGGGTGCGCCACGGGTATGTGTTTACAAAAACGAAATTATTACCAGTGGCGCACCAAAATGAGGTGGTGCGCCACAAGTAAATATTACCATTCGCCGGTACCCGTGGTGCGCCACGGGTAGGGTTTTTCCTACCAGTGACACAACAATATATTACTCCCTCTGTTTCAAACTAGTTGTCGCTGATTTAGTACATATTTATACAAAATTAGCGACAACTAATTTGGAATGGAGTAGATTAATTAGTCGATGATGGTAAACAAATCCAATCATCGATGCCAAGCATATCGTCTAAAGAAAGAAAGAAAAAACCTGAGGCCATAGACGTTATGACAGTATCTCCACAAACCTATCACAAAGCATGTGACAAACGGCCAAAACAAATGAAAAGTACACAACTCCTAGGTAAAAGCCTTCAAGAAGGGTTTTCGACACACGTGCACCGATGGTGGCAAGTTGAACGGTAGGTCGATATTGAAATTTCACCCCCAAAGCCGAGATTAAAGTCACCGCCTTCGGCAAGGGCACAAGGAGTGTGTTTCCACTGGAGTGCGCACACTCCGTCAAGTCGAAACCGTTATTGTTATCAATCATATTCTCGTTGGCCGAATATTTTCGAAGAAGATATGGGAAGCACGTAGCTTCCCATACCTCCCCGCTTTCACTCGTTTGTCGCCCCACATTGATCCACCTCCAATGTCGATAAAAGGACATCCTCTCATTGACACGAACAATAGGTTCTGCTGAGGAGGATCGAAACAAAATTGTGACTGACGCACACCGCCTTATATATGCATCTGCGTGCCTCCACGAGAATCTTGCTGTAGATAAGTATGTCGACACAGATTGCCATCGCAACATACCATCGTCCGTCGCCGAACTACAATGCTAGATCATCCGCGACATATCACCTACATTGTTGTCTGCACAATCATCGTCGATGTAGTCTTGACTTGTTGCGCCCCGCCGCATCATCGACGACGATCCAGATCTCCCCTTGCACCGAGGAGTCCGCCGACGCGACGGGGACGGTCAAGCGACGCAGAACACTTCGAAAACCCGCGTCTTATTGTCAATGGTCTTTTTGTGCGCTTATTTGTACGTTTTCTGCCTAGTGTAATTGCATAACTTTGACTGACACACGAAAAGTAGTGTGCGGAAAAGAAGTTTTCTTCTTTTCATCGTTTTTTTTTTTTGAGAACGTTCTTCTTTTCTTCCTGGTCATGGCAGGAGGAGTGGACACATGAATGGGCCACGATGGTGCACACGTGCCACAATACAGTCATACAGGGTGACTCATTCCCTGAACCTGCGTGGTCCTGATGAGCACCTTGCTGCAGAGACATCCGTTGTACGTGGCTCGCATGTCCAAATCTTGGGTAGGTACAAGCCTCTCTCGTTTCCATTTTCGAGAACATCGTTGCTCCATTAATCCAAGACCAGTTTTAGCAGTTTTGACGTGGAGAAGATCGCGACAAGTGCTAGTGCCAGTAGACTAGTCAGCCGGCCCCGGCCTACAGGAAGGAGAAATAATCCCCAGCTTTCCACATGCGTAGCTAGCTTCCTTTCACGTAGTACGGTCGAAGCGCATACTAGCACCAAGCGTCCAAGGCGTCACATGGTCTCCACTCTCCACCATTCTCCAGCCCGAGCAAACGATCCTGCGACGATGCTCCCGCATCATCACCCTCCAAAATCATCAACGGACCGACCGCTGGTCACGGAGTTCGCGCGTCGCGTGCCCCGGCCCTTTAATTAGTAGCTAGGGGCAGAGCTCACGTTTGAAGGTTTGCATAAATGCTGAGGCAATGGAAGTTTGTCCATGTATCCAGTGGGATCAGCGTCCACATCTTTGAGGATTGATTCTACCATGTATGCAAATCTTGCCGTGCATATAACGTTCCTTGTTTCTCTACTGATGATGTTGCCATGTGTACCAACCAGTTGGTAATCCTACTACTAGCTACTTTAGTATTTAGCCTGATAAAAAAATACTCCCTCCGTTCCCATGAGAAAGGCGTAAAAATTCTGGCGCTAGAATTAAGGAGGGCTACCCTGAGATTTAAGTTTCCAAACTTGCCCCTGTTGGCCCTAATGCGAATCGCAAGAGTAAGAGAGAGCGGGAGAGGAGAAGTAGAGGTGTGTGTGGAATGAAACTGTTTGCCTCAATTTTCTCTTCTCTATTCCTCTCTTTATATAGCCGGCCGGGACAAGCCGCTTACAAGAGTCAAATATCTCGTCACATCCAACTTGACGTGGCGGTTCCTACACTACGTCATATCATACCGCTACTGTTAACGCGTTCATGACACGAGTTCACTGTGGATGACGCCACAGACTCGTCTACACTGTAGTTGACGTCTAGCACGTCCTATCTACCTACTCTACTGTACGAACTGTACAGTGCACCTGCCGGACCCGAAGACAACTCGAGTCCCGGTTACTACTGTCGAGTTAGAACAGGCTCCGACTTGACTGGGGACACTCCCCGAGTCGGCAAACTGGCTCGGGTCCCTCGGACCCGCTAGAGTTTCGACTCCCTAGAACACAAGCCTATTCCAACAATCACTCTCCAAGCTTGAGTTCCGGCGACACCTCCACCATGCCGATCCTTGAGCACAGCTCCGCCAGACGGACTCATGGCAGGAGTGGACACATGAATGGGCACGATGGTGCACACGTGCCACAATACAGCCATACAGGGTGACTCATTCCCTGAACCTGCGTGGTCCTGATGAGCACCTTGCTGCAGAGGCATCCGTTGTATGTGGCTCGCATGTCCAAGTCTTGAGTAGGTACAAGCCTCTCTCGTTTCCATTTTCGAGAACATCTATCGCAACTCCATTAATCCAAGACCAGTTTTAGCAGTTTTGACGTGGGGAAGATCGGTCTAGAACAATGCCCAGCTTCCCACATGCGTAGCTGCCCTGCCTTTGACGTACAATGGTCTCCACCACTGTCCAGACCGACGTGCGACGCACCATGACTATACGTAGTACGCTGCACCGCTGGCCGGTCACGGAGTTCGCGCGTCGCGTGCCCCGGCCCTTTAATTAGTAGCTACAGGGGCAGAGGTCACGTTTGAAGCTTTGCATAAATGCTGACCAAGGCATAGATGTTTGTCCATGTATGTATCCGGTATTCCGGTGCGATCACAGCTTCCACATCTTTGAGGATTGATTCTATCATGTACAGTAGTATGCAAATCTTGCCGTGCATGTAACCTAGCTTGTTCTTAGAAGATGATGTGACCATGTGTACCAACCAGTTGGTAATCCTATACTAGCTAGCTACTTTAGTATTTAGCCTGATAAAAAACAGCTGAGGAACTCGCTGAATGTTTACTTTTCGGACGCGTAGCTGGAGTGCAAAAATATTATAAAATATCAAATGGAACTGTTTACTTTTGGCGAGAATCGAGGGAGAATCCTAGGTTCCAAACAGTGCTCCCCTTCTCGCTTGCGTCCGGCCTGGCCCTGCGCACAGGGACGTGGCACGGCGGTGTCCGGGTCCGTGGAGTGCGGGCGGCGCCGCGCGGCGTCTTTGCTTGGCGATCCCTTGAGGTCGGTGGTGGGGCCGCCGCTTACGATGCGTGTGTGTGTGTCGTATACTCCCGGTTGGAGCCAAGAAAAAACCTGCAAAAACAAAAAAAAACTCTGAATAAATGTGCACATGTCAGTGAATGTTTATAGTCTGCTTGGAAACGTCAATTACTATATCTTTGAAATTAAATTGTTGAGCTCTCCAAGTTGAAAGATGACCATAAAATCTGTATGAGGATACGTTGCTTCAAATGGAAAATACTCATCCAATAAAAATGTATGTTCACAATCGATTCCTCAAGTAACGATCAATTTCATCCTACTATTGTTGGTAATCATTTTCACCGTTTCGGTGGTGCTTGCGCGCCTCGTGTTGGTAGCCAGGTCGTTGGGTGTGCCCTCGCGGCGGCCGCGTTTCATGACGACCGACGAGGGTGTTTGTGTCTCCGTTTTGAAAAACAAAAACCACCGAGAACTAAGATTTCATAGTGTTTGAGTAGCTCGAATGGTAAAATGACCTAATTTAGGGCTAGAGGGAGTATGTACTTTTTTGCACTTAAAAAATATGATGTTCTAAGAACAACAACAAATTAATCATCAGATTTGTTCTCCCGCATAAGGTACATAAGCTATATTTTGCACAAATTTTGGCAAGCATACAATTTTTTTTAGAATACCAAGTACGAAGTATATGTACACATACGCACATTGTTTTAGAAAATTTTACATTATGAAAATTGATTTCTCCACCTGAGAGCAAATGCTCCTTAGGCACCTTCAAGTTTTTATAAAACTAATTTCAATAGGGAACAACTCAAATATGCACCGATTATTAGTAAAAATAGATATACATGTACATATTTTGTTCACATTTTGTCTTTGAGAACAATTATGAAAGACCCAACGTTTATCTGAGTGGGATCAAACATACACAAATTAAATACTGGCGCATATTTATCTGAATTTGATGGTACATGAGCATGAGGCGCTATCTTAAGAAACGACATGGGAGAAGTTTTGAGTTTTGTTGACGACATGGAGCTCAATACCTCATTGCCCAAATGTCGTGACAGTGGAGGCTCTAGTTATAAAAAATATTTTTCTGCATACGAGTTAGCCCTCTTTCAATTCAAAAATGAAAATGTTTTCCTGGTTACCAAACTAAAATAAATTGAAAGCATGAAGTCATTTATTACTGGTACGGGTCAGAATATTAAGAATGTCATGGCTTATTCAAATAGATTGTAACTCTATAGTTTAATAGAACCCTAAATGAGGTGGCGGATGTTCTAGATTGCTTGGACAAAGTATGTCAAATGAAAAATTTGACAGGGACAAATTAAATACACTTTGTACTAAACTTTTATATTTATTTAGATCTAGCATGTTCTAATATTACAAGTATAATTTTCTATATTTTTAACATAGTTTAACCACATATGTGGCAATGTTACTAAATATTGATGTTTTTTTGTTTGTACTGAATATCATTAAAAGATATTAAACTATATATTGCAAAATATAATTTTATAACTATTTATTATATGATGCATAATATATATTATTTTATACATATATACGGACTCTCAAAACATTATCTAACAAATATATCAATAGCGGCTTGTAGTGTATGATTAAGTAAGTCTATTTATAGAAAATTCTAGAGTATAAGCTGACCAATATGGCATTATTGTTTACTCCCTCCCTTTTGCATGGTCAAAATTGTCTAGCAAATCAAAATTTAACAAGCTCTCCATGTTTTGTACTTGGTATTGAAATACCATACTTAGGGTAATCACCAATGAACATAAAAAGGTGTGGATTATAATACGTTTACATATGTATTTTTATTGTTTGATATGATCTTATACAACTTGCATATTAATTTGGTATACAACTCCCTCGTCAGTTAAAAAAATAAAGGAAAATAAATATGAAAAGCTAGTTGATTTCCGTAAAACCCGCATAACTTGCCACTGAAAACATAAGAGCAAACTAACTAAACTATTTGTCGCTCCACACATTGGTTTTATTTGCTTCCAGAATCTAACCATTTTATTGTGTTAAGATACTCTTTTCGTCCCAAAATGTAAGGCACATGTGATTTGTACCATCTTTAGTTCACACTTTTGACCATTGTTATGTACTGCAATGTGTTGATTGTCCTTGTATAGATGATATTCTGGCATTTTTTCTTGTGAAATGATTTATTCCATAAGTATTTACACTATATTTTAGACATATTATAAGTGAAATCATGATAAAAGTTTTGTGTTTTATATCAGAAAATGAGGCATTCATGATTTAATATTTTTCACAAAGAGATTATTAGCATAGTGGACTAGTGGTTAGTATATAATTTACCATTTTAGACCCTTCTCTTCTCGGGGTTCTAGGCGGTTGCCATTCTTGCCCGGTCTATGGTCTGAGTCTGAGTTTAGGAAAGAGTGTATGTAGCTCAGTTGCGCTCCCCTCGTTTGGTGGACAAGCTTGAGCAAGATTGTAAACTTTCTGATCATGTTATCAATTAATGGAATGACCAAGTTGCAAAAGAAAGACTGTGTTTACTTTTCTGCCCAAGGGCAAAAGTGCTCATTCCACTGCGTGGAGACTAGAGGAAAGTGTACATGATTTTATTTCATCATCTTTTTAATATTTTAAACTGAGGGTAATATTTGAATTTTTTTGGATATATTGATAGGAAAATAGGGACACGCTAACGATTGACTAACGACGATGACAAATAAGCAGTAAGATTTATTTGTCTTTGGTAACTGAATCTTTGTTGGGTGCCAAATTAGCCATTAGGAGGTTCTCAATTGTATAGAAGCAATTTTCTCAAAAACATAAGAGGAAACTAACTAAACTATTTGTCGCTCCGCACATTGGTTTTATTTGATTCTAGAAACTAACCGTTTTATTATGTTACGATACTTTTTGTCCCAAAATGTAAGGCACATTTGATTTTCATCATCTTCAATTCACACTTATGACCACTATTATGTACTGCAATATGTTGATTGTCCTTGTATAAATGATATTATTGCATTTTGTCTTGTGGAATAATTTTATTTCATAAGTATTTATACTATTTTTTAGATATATTATATGTGGAAATCATAATAAAAGTGTTTCGTTTTATATCATAAAGAGGCATTCATGATTTAATATTTTTTACTGAGAGATTATTATACAGTTTCCTGGGCATAATTAATAATAGCATAGTGGTTAGTACATAATTTACCATTTGTGGGCCCTCCTCTTCTCTGGGTTTTAGGCGGTTGCCATTCTTACCCGGTCTATGGTCTGAGTCTGAGTTTAGGAAAGAGTGTGTTGAGTGAGGGTGTGTAGCTCGGTTGTGCTCCCCTCGTTTGGTGGACATGCTTGAGCAAGATTGTAAACTTTCTGATCATGTTATCAATTAATGGAATGACCAAGTTGCAAAAGAAAAATCGTGTTTACTTTTCTGTCCAAGGTGCAAAAGTACTCCGGTATTTTCCACTACAAAAAAGTTACAACCGTAAAGACAGTTCGAAGATTGTAAAAACAAAGTCTGTTATTATTTGTGTTATTTTCGCTGCAAGCTTTTCCAAGGGTGCTGAATTTGTTCGTCCTTTTTTTCATGGGGCAAAATTAATCTACAAATGTGCTATCCATATCACTGTAAAGAAAATCAGTTATTTGTATGTTCCATCTGTAGCACTTGCTTGCACATTGGTAGAGCGGAGCCGCAAGTTGTTGGGACATAAAAAAGCCTAAAGAAAACCACGCAATCATACGTGCCCGCCCTCTTTCTGGCCTCATCAAGTACTCATGCCACTTGCCACAATAAGAAATGTCCCCACCTGTTGCCGCCATTTGCTTGCGCGGCGCGGTCAAGGACGACCCACCCAGCGCGACCATTACGCCACCACGTGCATGCGACCGTGCCCGCGTGGTCTGTGCTGTGGAAGCTGGATGATGATGATCTTCACCCAAGACTACAACAAATTCAGGTTTCTAAGATACTACCAGTTGTAAGTACAGTTCAAATTTCGAAGGGAGGAGCTGCAGGTTTTCAGCAGATCCGAGCCCGTTCTTGATCGCAGCGAAGGCTCCAGGTTCAAACATGGTGATCTGGGCTCAACCAGTGCATATTCTGAACCTCTTCTTCCCTTGATCAGTGTGAGAGTCTGAGAGATGCGCTCTAACTCTGACGCGTTTGATGCTCGAGGCATCGGGATCGTGCGACGATTAATGCCGCCACGCATCATGGCCAGGGCTTCGCGAGGCTCGAAACATCTTTTCTCGAGCCGGGCTACTACTACTAGTGGAGAGTTCAAACATGGTGATCTGGGCTCAATCGTCTTGATCACCGCGAGATGCTCTTCTGGCGCTCTTCCGGGATCGGTGCGACGGCGATTAATGCCTGCGGTGCCGTGCACGGGGATCGGCGATCGGAACGTCTTCCCTCGAGAACGGGCACGGCGCGAGCATCGATCGATCAGCGCCCGATCCGAGCTCGCCAGGACCCGGGAACCGTCGTGGATGTTTTGGGCTCCATCCGATGGCCGAGAAGGCGCGAAATAAATTAGTCAACGGATTACTATTGGAGTACTCTGAAACCGTGGAGGTCACTGCATGTCTGCAAGCGCATGTGTTGTTTTGACCTTGGTTCGCGTGACTACTCCAGGAAAGGGTGTGATTAGGCGGAGCTGCTCATGAAATTAATGCAGCATTCAAGTGGCTTGACGTACTTTATCTGAAAATTTGTAAGGTTCAAACAGGGTTTATATATCCACTAGTCCGCCTGTGGTTTGGCCGTACTGTCAGTGTGTCACTGGCCGTCGTTAATGCCATGCCGTAAGCTGATTCTTGTCCTGAAATCTTCAGATACTTTCTTTCTTCATCATTCAGAGAAATTAGATGCATGCATGGATGGAAGCACGAACACTGATGTTGCGTTTGGATGTGCATTCTCAGTTCCTTCGGTTGCTCCCCGTCTTGCTGGTTTGGCACAGGCAATGGTTGGCACTGCCTGAACATGACACCTTAACTCTGATAGTAGAACCTACATTTTTTCTGTACTGGCTGGCAGCAACACATGGCTATGCTCAGAAATCACTTGCATTGTTGCAACCTGACATGCTATCTCATAATTTGGGATTCTCTCGTCTGCCATCACTTCGCTTCCTCTTTCGAGTTTTCAGAACTATTAGTAGTTCATAGATCAATTGACTGATCATTTAAATGGTTGTTAGAACGTCGAACACCTCTAGTTCAGTGCTCACATGAACAGATTGTTATGCCAATCTTATGACGGCTCAAGTAGCTGTTGTTTATTCCAGGGTAAACCAAACCAGCAAACTGGTAAAAAAACATGCATCTTTGCTTAGTTAGTTAAGCCTATGAGTGTCTGATGTTTCAGGCAGTGATTGCTGCTCCAGTTCATTACTAATATAACTACTGACAGCTATCACCCTTGCTGCTGCATTTCAAGTTTGAAATTTGAATTCCAAGGATGTGGTGTAAGTTAGCAGCAAAAGAAAAAATCAATTTATTTTCTTCATTAGTACTAGGCTACTGGATCCTGTAGCTACAAAAGGTTCAGATCCAAAACCGGTAGGATTGTTTCTCAATGAAAGCTGCATCTGACCAAGATTTTTGTCAGGTAATACATGCACATCCCGTACTAAAATGATCAACTACTAACCTACTACCTAGTACTAACCATCGGTAGAAGATTTGAGTTCTTGCAAATTAATAGGATCTCTCATGCACGAATTACTGCTTTTATCCCATCAAACATATCGACGATTTAGGGCTTATGCACACCAATATACTGAATAAACTCTGTAAAAGTCAAGACAACAGAACCATTGAGCATAGTTTGTAAAGGCACTTAGAGCCTGAATACTCATAAAGAATTTGATCCAAAACATCTATTCGCGAGCCGAGCTGGTAGCTGGAGCATCGACCGATCCAGAGTTCAAACATGGTGATCTGGGCTCAAGCGCTTTGATCACCGTGCGATGCTCTCTGACGCTCTTCTGGGATCGTGCGACGACGATTAATGCGATGCACGGGGATCGGTGAACCGATCGACCTCCTCTCAGAACATCTTCTCTCGAGACGGGGCACGGCTCGAGCATCGATCGATCAGCGCCTGATCCGAGCACGCCTGGACCCGGGAAACGTCGTGGATGTTTTGGCTCGATCCGATGGCCGAGAACGCGCGCACGGGTAGCGAGAACATACTACTCCTACTAGCTTCATTAGTCAGCGGATTAGTGGTCAGTTAAGTAGTGTTGGAGTCACTGTATGTCTGCTTGCGCATGTGTTGTTTTGACCTTGGTTCGCGTGACTCCGCCAGGAAAGGATGTGATTAAATAGGCGGAGCAGCTCATGAAATTAATGCAGGATTCAAGTGGCTTGACGTACTTTATCTGAAAATTTGGAAGGTTCAAAATGGGTTCGTAATTTACTCCATATATCCACTAGGCCGTACTGTCAGTGTTAGTGGCCGGAAAGGTTAGATTACATAGCCGGAGCAGCTCATGAAATTGATGCAGGATTCAAGTGGTTCCATGTACTTGCTATGCCTTCATGGATCCGACATTGGTGGTAAGGTTCAAACAGCGTCCATGATGTGCTCGATAATGACATACTCCCGTACTGACACTGGCTGCCCGTCCTTAATGGCATGCCGGAACCTCCCGACTTGCTGCTTCGGCAGCACCATCATGTCCTGAAATCTTCAGATGCCCATTTCATAATTTAGACGCCTCGTCATTCATCAAGAGAAATCATGCAACGGATCGAATCATGGATTCTGATGTTGCTTTTGGATCTGCATGCCTTCTCGGTTCCATTGGCCGATACTTTGTCTAGTGGTTTGGCACAGGCAAAACGGTAGGTACCTGAACATGTCACCTTAACTCTGATGTTTAGAATCTACATTGCACTAGCACTAGCTGCTGTTAGGGAATGAACTCATCTATTCCAAAGGGGCCAAAGCCAGTAGATATACAGGTGAGTGAACAGTAAACCCTATACATGTGGGTGAACAGTAATCTCTATACACATCTAACACCCCCCCCTCAAACTCATGGTGGGTCAACAACACTGAGTTTGGAGAGGAAGAACCCATGCTGCGCTCGAGTCTGTGCCTTCGTGAAGAAATCCGCCAGCTGTAACTCGGAGGGCACATAGTGAAGAGCAAGAATCTGATCCTGCACAGCAGCACGCACAAAGGAGGCATCCACGCCGATGTGCTTGGTGAGCTCATGCTTCACCGGGTCACGCGCAATGCTGATGGCACCGGTACTGTCTGACAATAGAGAAGTCGGTGCAGCAGCAGAAACACCAAAGTCTGCTAGCAACCATCGCAACCAGGTCACCTCAGCCGTCAACATAGCCATCGCTCGCAACTCAGCCTCTGCACTGGAGCGGGAAACTGCCTTCTGTTTCTTCGTCTTCCAGGCAATGAGAGATCCTCCAAGAAAAACACAATAGGCAGACAGCGAGCGGCGATCAGAGGGATCACTTGCCCACGTAGCATCAGAGTAGGCCTGGAGCTGGAGAGAGCTGGAGCGAGGAAAGAAAAGGCGGCGAGAGATCGTGCCACGAAGATATCGTAGAACACGGAGAAGGTGACTATAGTGGACAGAACTGGGAGCAGATACGAACTGACTCAGAATGTGGACAGGGTATGATATGTCTGGACGAGTGACAGCCAGGTAGACAAGACTCCCAACAAGATGGCGATAGCGTGTCGGGTCTGTGAGGGGATCACCATCGGTAGCACGAAGCTGAACATTGAGCTCCATAGGAGTCTCAGCAGTGCACTCATCACCAAGAGCGGCGCGAGCAAGAAGATCCTGAATATATTTTTCTTGAGAGATGTAGAAGCCATCAGAAGTCGAAGAAACCTCAATCCCAAGAAAATAGCGAAGAGGACCAAGATCTGACATCAGGAACTGCTCACGGAGGCGAGCCTTAACAAAGGCAATATACTCAGAGTCATCGCCAGTAATGATCATGTCATCAACATATAAGAGTAGGAGCGTCCGACCACGAGGTGAGGTGTGGACAAACAGCGCAGGGTCATGGTCGCTAGGCACGAAACCAGCGGCAGTCACCACAGAAGCGAAACGCTCAAACCAGGCGCGAGGGGCTTGTTTAAGGCCATAGAGAGAGCGCCGAAGACGGCAAACCATACCATCAGGAACAGAGTACCCCGGTGGTGGCTGCATATAAACCTCCTCACGCAACTCACCATTGAGAAAGGCATTCTGGACGTCAAGCTGAGACACAGACCAATGACGAACAGAAGCCACAGCGAGAAGAGTGCGAACAGTGGTCATGTGGGCAACAGGAGCGAATGTCTCATCATAATCGCGTCCCTGCTCCTGCTGAAAACCACGAGCCACAAGACGAGCTTTGTACCGCTCAAGAGAACCATCGGAGCGAGTCTTGATCTTATAGACCCACTTGCAAGTGATGGGGCGAACACCGGGAGGAGGAGAAACAAGATCCCATGTGCCAGTGTGCTCAAGTGCAGCAATCTCCTCGGCCATCGCAAGCTGCCATTCATACTGAGCCATGGCATCCCGATAGGAAGTGGGCTCAACAGCAGCAGAAAGGCCGTACTGGGAAGGAGAATAGCGAGCAGGAGACCGTAAGGAAGGACGAGAACGAAGGTTATGAACCGGTGTAGACGGGGAAGGTGGAGCTCCGGAAGTAGAGGGTATGTCAGAGGAACCATCCACAACACGAGGACGACGAGTGTAGTGGAGAGGAAAGGGGGAAAGGGGAGGACACGCCGGAGCGGTAGGTGGAGAGGCAGGTGACGAGGGAGGAGAGGAAGAAGGAGGGGAGGGTGGTGTCGGAGGTGTATCAGAAACCGTGGGACTCGACGGAGGTGGAGGGGGAGGAGTAACAGTAGGCACAGAGGGAGATGTGTCGGGGAGTATAAGGAAGGAGAGATCGTCAACTGAAAAGGGGGAGGTGGTAGGACGCGGATAGTAAGGACGAGACTCATCAAAAGTCACATCACGTGAAATACGCAGACGACGACCAACGGGATCCCAACATCGGTAACCCTTGTGCTCATCACTGTACCCGAGAAAGACACACTCAACCGACTGAGCAGTTAGTTTGGTGCGTTCACGCGGAGCAAGAAGAACATAGCACACACACCCAAACAGACGAAGAGCGGAGTAGTCAGGAGAATGACCCGAGAGACGCTCCATAGGAATACCACCCTGTAAGGCAGCCGAAGGCTGGATGTTGATAAGATAGGTGGACGTGGAAATAGCCTCAGCCCAAAAGTGGGGAGGAAGAGAGGCGGCGATCATCATCGCACGAGTTGTCTCAAGCAGGTGGCGATGCTTGCGCTCAGCAACACCATTCTGAGCATGGGCACCAGGACAAGAGAACTGGGCAAGAGTACCCTGCTCGGCAAGGAAACCACGCAACATGCGGGAGATATACTCACCAGCCGAGTCAGCACGAAAAACACGGATGGGCGTGGAAAACTGGGTGTGAACCATGGAAGCAAATCGCTTGTATATGGAGAGAACCTCACTGCGAGATTTCATCAAATAGAGCCAAGTATAGCGAGAGAAGTCATCAATAAATAGAACATAGTAGCGATGACCCCCTTTCGAATCAAAAGGAGCAGGACCCCATACATCAGAATGTACTAAGTCGAAAGGACGTTGAGAGACTGACTCACTAGTAGGATAGGGTAACTGAGTTTGCTTGCCAAGTCTACAACCATTACAATGTAAAGAAACATCACCAGAGACAGACCCTAAAACACCTTGGCGCACTAAATATGACCTAGTCGATGATGCCACTGCTGGAAGGACGCCGAAGAGGAGGCAGCAAGAGCATGAGAACTGGCGGGTGTGGTGGCAGCGGAAGGAACGCGAAGCCAGTCAACCTCCCAAAGGCCCTGAGCATCATGGCGCCGAGGGCCAGCTCCAACTAGAGCCTTGGTGCAACGATCCTGAACAGAGCAAGAGTCGGGATCAAGAATGACACGACAACCAGAATCAGCAAGTTGAGCAGCAGAGAAAAGATTCATGGTAAGACGAGGAACATGAGAAACACCAGGAACAGAGAAAGACGAAGTAGAAAGAGTGCCACGACTAGCAACAGGAAGCGGTGTGCCATCGGCAGTAAGAACATTGATAGGAGAATCAATAGGTCGAAGAGAAGACAGAGCAGAAGAATCAGAAGACATGTGAAAGGAAGCTCCAGAATCCAGAACCCACGGAGATGTACCTGACTGTGTAGGCGGTGGTGGCGAAGTAGCAGTAGTGGAAGCAGTCAGCGAGGCAACGGTGCCCGTTGAAGAAGAGCCAGAGGAAGCCAGCATACGCTTGAGCTGGGCAATATCCTGGGCAGTGAAGGACTGTGCAGACGGAGGCGCACGAACCGCAGGAGGGGAGCGACCCATGTCACGCTGCTTCTTGAAACAATCAGACTCTGGATGGCCCGACTTCTAGGGGGCCGCCCGCCCACCCCCCGTGAAGGAGTGGGTAGCAGCGGTGGAACAGACGACACCGGAGCGCGGGTAGCAAGCACAGTGGGAACCACAAGCAGTCCAGCAGAACGGAGGCGAGTCTCCTCAGCGCGAAGCTCTGCAAGTACCTCTGAGATGGGAACACGTCGACCACGGGCAAGCAAGTGTGCACGCCTAGGCTCAAACTCGGTACGCAGACGAGACAAGAACTCATGGACACGCTGAAACTCCAAATCTGACCTCACTGTCTGACAGCAGCGACAAGTACCACAAACAACAGTCCTCAGGGAGTCAAGCTGACGCCAGATGGCAGAGCACTGTGTATAGAACTCGTCAACAGTAGAGTCACCCTGCTGAAGATCATGCTCTTGACGCACCACAGATAGGTAGAGAGCATCACCAGAGGGCTGATAGCGCTGACAAAGATAAGTCCACATCGCAACAGTAGTGCCCAATCCCATAAACTCAGAAGCAAACTGGGGTAGAACACTAGCAGTGAGGACAGCAGCAGCACGAGCATCATCATTGCACCACTGAGTGTAAACAGACAGAGCATCCCGATAAATAGAGAGAGACGCCGAGTAATCCGATACCTGCTGGTCATAGGCTTCAACTGCAAGATCATCAGCATCCTTGGCGGCAGCACGATCAGCCTCAGAAGCATCAGCGGCAAGAACAGGCGGCACCGGTGGAGTAGGAGCCACAGGAGCAACGGGGCACGGCGGACAGGGGACCTCGCCAGAGAGAACACCCCACAGCAGAAGGCCGCGCATGTGAATACGCATAAAGCCCACAAATTCGGCGTAGTTGGTACCATCAAAGATCACAGAGCACCGAGGAATAGCAACATAGCCCGAAGAGGACATAGCGGGCTCTCTGATTTTTTTTTTTTTTTTTTTTTTTTTTTTTGAAGTCAACTCTCAGGCAGGGCCGATCTAGATCGAGACCGACCCACAGTCCCGCACGCTACGAGCGATGCGAGGACACCAGGCTGCCGGCGGCGAGCTGGGGCGGCAGGCAGCCGGCGGCGGGTCAGGCCGGAGGCGGAGGAGGCCGGTGCGGGTCCGGCCGAGGCGGAGCCGGCCGGCGGCGGAGCAGGCCGGGGCGGGTCAGGCCGAGGCGGCGGCGGAGGAGGCCGGTGCGGGTCCGGCCGAGGCGGAGCCGGCCGGCGGCGGAGCAGGCCGGGGCGGATCAGGCCGAGGCGGCGGCGAGCTGGGGCGGCAGGGAGCAGCGGCAGGGAGCAGCGGAGCAAGCCGGAGGCGGCGGCAGCGGCGCGGCAGGCCGGAGACGGCGGCAGCGGCGCGGCAGGCCGGCAACGGAAGAGCAGCAGCGGCGGCGGCGATGCTGCAGGCCGGCGACGGCGGCAGCGGCGCGGCAGGCGACGGGTGCGGGGAGGAGAGAGCTAACCGTGTCGCTCTGATACCATGTTATGGAATGAACTCATCTATTCCAAAGGGGCCAAAGCCAGTACATATACAGGTGAGTGAACAGTAAACCCTATAATCTCTATACACATCTAACAGCTGCAACACAGGCCTGTGCTCAGAAATCACTTGCATTGTTGCAACCTTACATGCTAGTTAATAATTTGGAATTCTCTCGTCTGCCATCACTTCGTTTCCTCTTGGGAGTTTTCAGAAGTAGTTCATCGATCAATTGACTGGTCATTTCCATGGCTGTTTAGAACGTCAAACACCTCTAGTTTATTGCTGACATGAACAGATTGTGCTGAATCTTATGGCAGCTCAGATATCTGTTGTTTATTCCAGGGGGAAGAAAACACCAAATTGGTAAAAAAGCCTGCATTTTACACTTAGTTAATCAAGCCTATCCGTGTCTGATGTTTCAGTCAGTTATTATTGCTTCATTTCATTAGTATAGTATCCATACTGACAGCTACTCACTCTTACTGCTGCATTTCAAGTATGAAATTTGAATTCAAAGGATAAGGTGTGAGATTAGCAACAACAGAAAGAGCGGGAGTTGGGAGTACTAGTCTATCGGATCCTGTTGCTACAAACCGTAGGTCCGTAGCTATCTTCAGACCCAAAACTTGTACGATTATATCTCAATGAAAACTGCATCTGACCATGATTGTTGTTTGGTAATACACGCACATCCCGTACTACAATGATGAACTACTAACCTACTACCTAGTACTAACCATCGCAATAGAAACACGTACTGGGATTTTTTTTTTGACGAAAATGCAGCTTAGTCTGCTTTTCATTGCTTTAGAAGAAGAATAGTACAAGATGTACCGAACCAAAGAGCAGAAAAAAGAACTAAAATAAAGAGCTCAAAGAAAAGAACCGAGAAAACGGCCTGGAGTATTTCTCCAGAGCCACTAAGGAAACAACGAGGCCTCTAGCTAGTCTGGTTCTCTCGGGCGCAAAATGAGGTCGCCTACGCTAGAACGCCCAATCTCTTTCCAAGTCTTGGCCTCCTCAATGATCTTACCGTGAATGCGCTGGAGGGAGGATGCAGTGTTTTGGAAAATTCTGGCGTTCCTCTCCTTCCAAACCATCCACCAGGTAGAAGTCAAGACAGCAGAATCACCTAGCTTCCTAAGCAACTTAGGGCTCTTTTGATTTACAGGAATATCATAATTTTTTGGAGGTTTAGATTCTATAGGAAGTTTTTGTACGTTGGTCGTTTGATTTGTAGAATTAGATCTATAGGAACTTTTTCTAAGAAATCTTATGTACTACATTCTATAGAAGATCTGACATTCACTCCAACCTCTCTTTACAACTTCTTTGTTTTTATTGTGACATCAAATACTCTCTAGTTCAAATTGCCGTGGGTTACTAATCCAATAGGATTCAAGTGGGCTACCACTCCAATCATGTATTTTTCCTGTTCGTCTATTTTAAAATTCATTTGAATCAAAGAGCCTCTTAAATGCTGAACCTTTATACAGAATTCGATCTTCATAGAATGACTTGCTTATTCTCGCACGACCCTGGTATCCGAGCAAAAACACATAGATCTGAACTGGATGGATTAAATATGTCCCCCCAGAAGACACACACGTGGTATAAGAAAAAAACAAAAATAATTATCAAAATCATGAGGAAATTCACTTTGGCACATAGAAACAAATATACTCTTGCCACAAGATTTTTGTTTCAAGTGTCAAAAAAAATCCAAAGAAAACATTTGGAATCTACATCTCAACATTCTATGTCTGGAAGCCAAGTTTCGTGAAAAAAGGATATTTATTGTAGTATGTGTAAAAATATAAAAAAATGTCTTAGAAAAAGCCTTTTCAACACCAAATTTTATCCTTTTACACACGACATAAAAATGTTGTTTTTTCTTCAAACCAATTTGTGAGCACATAGAATATCGATATGTATGCACTTTTTTTTTGTTTGTTTGTTTTTTTTTTTTACTTTGTGAAATGCATTTGAAACACATTTTAAAAACCGGGGGCATATGCTTAAGGGTGCCAAAACACCCCTCCCGAAGTAATGTATGTATTATGTTTGTCAATACATTTTGATATCTCTCTCATGCACGCACGATAGTAGTACACAACTTATCGTACCACAATATGCATGCATCGATTGGTCAACAGGAGGAAGTATTGCATACCACACTTCACGATACCACGACATCGCTCCTCAAAATTCATATTTACAAGTTTATATTTTTTTTCAAAAAAGCATGAGTGTTTACAATCCCTAAAATTTTCAGAATAAAAATGAAAATACACACAAAAAGGACAATTCCAACCGGGAGAGGCGTTTTGACTTTCGAGCTCACATGCTCCTGTTATTTTCAAAAATAAAATAATAAAACATTTTACAAAAGTATGAAAAATGGGAGATAAACGTATATAAGGTTTCAGTATTCGTGCAAAGTTTCGAAATGAAATGACAACTTGTGTGCTCTGTGAGAAAAAAACAAAATCCATGCTTACAAAAATGTATTTTTAATACTCATTTTATTCCGAAATCTTGCAAAACTTGTATATGTTCGTCTCCAATTTTTTTCATAATTTTCTAACATGTTTTAGTATTTTTTTATCGAAAATATCAGAACCATGTGAGCTCAGAGCCAATGTGAATTTCCGATTCCAACATCAATGGTGTAAAAAAAAGACAAAAACACAAATGGCAGTAGTCGCATATCAATTTATCTTTCTTCGTTTTTTATTTTTGCGTAATTTCGAATTTGATTCTGAAAGTTATTGGAAATGTAAACACATAGTATCTTGCTAACACTCACAATGTTGAAGAGGTGAGGATGTACGAATGCGTTCTTGGTTTAAGTGGTGCGGTGAGGGATCGAATTGAATTACGCGCTCTTGGTTAATTTAACAGCTGGTACACACACAGTCGTGCATTATTCGAAACCTGGCTTAGCATCGATCGGTCAACAGCTTCCGCTTCTGCTCAGGCAAATGACGCCGGCGATGCAGACCCACTGGCCGGGGAAGAGGGCGGCGGAGGCGATGCCGGCGTTCAGAGCGAGGAGCCCCTTGTCGGAGAGCCCCGCGGCCTGCGCCACCGAGGCGCGCGTCTCCCCGGCCTTCACGACGTGCACCTCCGTGCACCGCACCCTCAGGCGCATCGGCCCGCGCGTCCCCGTGGCCTGCTCGCTCCCCGAAGCCGCCTCGAGGGTCGGCGCCGCGAGCACGATCAGAAGAAGCGCGGCCGCGGTGGAGAGGTTTGCTGCCATTGCGTGTGGAGTGTGGAGGAGGAGGTGAGATCGATGCACCGTTCTTGGTTTGAGATGGGGAGGAGGATGCAAGCACGAATGCGAGGTTTAAGAAGAGGTGCGGCGAGGAACCGAACTGAGGAGGGGCGTGAATTCTGAATTGTGATGTAGCGTTTGGCTCTGCCTCCTCTGTTTCCATTGATCGATGCTACTCCGTCTAGTACGTGGTTCGGCACCGGCAAAACGATAGGTACTCGATCATGGCTCCTTAACTCTGATGCACAAATAATAGTTCTAGAATCTACTGGCTGCAACACATGGCTATGTTCATAGGTCGCTTGCAATTGTTGCAATCTGACATAGCTGGTTTCAGCTCATTATTTGGGATTTCTGTCGTCTGCCATCACTTCTATTCCTCTTTGGAGTTTTTCAGAACTTCCTTAGTTCAGAGATCGATTGCTTGGTCATTCCCATGCATGGCTGTTTTATTGCTCACATGAACAGATTGATCTTTCATTCTCGTGGCATCTCAAACAGCTGTTGTTTATCCCCGGGGAACCAGACCACCAAATTGTAAAGAGCCTGCATCTTGTTTGCTTAGTTAAGCTTATCAGTGTGATGTTTCACGCAGTGATTACTGCTCCAATTCATTAGTAGTATCAGTACTGACAGCTCCTCGCTCTTCCTGCTGCATTTCAAAGTTTGAAATTTGAATCCAAAGGGTGTGAGTTAGCAACAAAAGAGAGATCTGCTTCTTTATTAGCACCACAGTATACTGGATTTTGTGTTGCTACGGGCTGTAGCTTCAGATCCAAAGCCGGTACGATTTATATCTCGATGAAAACTGCATCTGACCAAAATTGTTGTTGTTGTTCAGTTTTTTTTAGCTAAAAGTGGTCATATCCACTGTCCAAATAGATAGAAGAGATGAGCCAGTTTATAAAAAAACCGGGCCTAAAAACCATACAAACTGTACAACGCTCTATTTATATGGAAAACATGGTCGAAAAAACCGCACAAGTGAGGAGAGCCGCCGCCCACACGACGCAAGCCCACCAAACGCCACAAACACACACCTTTGACTCCGGGGCCGCCGCCGCCCACACAATGTAAGCCCACCAAACGCTACAAACACACACCTTCTACTCCGGGGCCGCCGCCCTGACATACACCACTCGGCACCAAAGCTGCACACAAGCCATGATGCCACACTGAGCGGCCCAACCGATTGCTCGTAGACCTCGAACGTCATGCCAGATCCGGGGCCGCTGCCCCGACGTGCCAACCAGATCAACCTTCGCATTGTCCGAAGGCGATTCAGTCAGATCGACGAACCCTCTGCCCGCGCAGTCTTCATCCAGGGCGCCACCTAGACCTGCGCAAGACAACAGCCCTGCCACATAGAACCGTTGCAGCGTGGGAGCCCGAGGCCGCCGCCTCGGCATCCACCATCATCCGGGGGGCCGCCGTTTCGACATCCACCTCCCCCGGCAACGGAGCCGCCCTGTTCGTACACTGCAAAGCCGTCGCACAGCAAGGGCCAATCACTCCAAGGAGACGCCTCGAACAAGGTAGTAACGCGTCCGTCACCGTCGCCTGGCCCGATGCAGCTTAGGTTTTCACCAAAATTATTGTTAGGTGATACGTACACATCCCTTATTGCAGTGATCAACTCGAAAAGTCCATTTGGCACCCGGGCTACATGTAGCCTGTTTTTTTGAAATTTCAAAATCTGCAAATTTAAGTTTCCAAAAAATCTGAAAAAAATCCGGAACGTAGATAATGATGATTACTGCCAGTGTGCAAAAAGAAATGCGAAATATTATTTATTTCATACTGTGTAAAAAAGACAAATTTCTAGATTTGGGCGGTGATTCAAATCCTCTCAAAATTGTCAGAATTTTGTCATTTTCGTATAGGGCGTAATATAAACTATTTCGCATTTATTTTTTGCACACTGCCAGGAATCATCATTACCTACGTTCCGGATTTTTTTTCAGATTTTTTGGAAACTTAAAATGGCGACAAAAAAATAAATAAAATACCGGGCTAAATGTAGCCCGGGCACCAAAACGCCGCTCTCTGATCAACTAACCTACTTACTAGCCATATAGGAACTTTGAGTTTTTGCAAACAATTACTTTTCATCTAGTCATCTTATTAAAAAATACTACTTGACATACATAAAGATTATATATTCCCAGAACAATTCTTTAAAGTTTCTGTATGTAATACCCAATTTTTTAATAAATACGATTTGATAAAAAAAAATATACCTAGCTCAAGGTGAAAAAATGAGAATTTTTAGCCACACGCCGCTCTTGGGTCTGGCCCTTTTGTGCGCTACTGTCCGGTGCCGGGCTCCCTCCCACTTCAAGCTTGGAATCGGATGCGGCAACAGCCCAGTCTCTCACGTACTGAGCCAGATGTGCCTCGCGGGCCGGGCCGCGCGTGCTGGGATGCCAATCGCCATGACCGAGTTCTGCTAGCAAGTCGACCAGCGCATCGATACATCATGCATGCCGAGTCATCTGTCGGCATGAAGAACGGATAAGATCAACCACCTATCAGCTGCATCGTCACATGAAAAGGGGGCTGCTAACGCTCCCCTGCCAAACTTTACCTAGTGCTTCGTATCCAATCCACCACTCGGTAGACCTTGCCAACATGCCGCATAATTTGTTTTCCTGTTTGATAAAATGGTTATTTTAAGCAAAGAAGAAAGTATTATTGAATGTATGCTTCTTCCAGGGTATGCTTGGTTGATCTTTATAAGCAACTTGGATATTTTGTATCTGATTTGAATTTAATATGATGATATGAACTTTCTCCACACACGAGTGTTGACAAATATATTTTATCCAAGGTTCGAAAAACTGAATTTTGGTAGCGCCTGCAGGTGAGCTTACCTTTCTAACACATGAAGATTGTTATATATGACGGTGTTACCAGTTGAATTTAGTTCTTTTACTAAAAATTCAGTTAGCATGCTCTGATCTTTCTTGAGTTCTGATGGAGTTATATCCTAGGTTCTGAATTAGAGACAGAAGCATGCATTAGAGGTAAAAGTATTCGAGTTAATTGACGAGCTTTTTTTTTTTTTATGTTTGTATCTCCTTTCCATGCTAAAGACGAAACAGCATATCTTACATGCATATTTTTACATTGCCATTCCAAAAATTGCATCTTCCATGCTCCTCATTGTCCCATTTTGACTCAATGAGAAAAGGTTTTTTAGGTAATATTGGTCATCAAGATGTTTCACGCCATGGTGTCTAAATGACCTTGCCTTAGGAGGGTGTTATCCGGCATGGGTTGCATCATGGGATTAGTTTATGTATTTAGTTTTGTTTAAATAAGTTAGATTTTCTTCCATGATAGCTAGTGAAAAAAATGTATATTGCTAGACGTTCATCTTATTACGCCACGAAATATTGCTGACAAGGTAATATCTTTAAAGATACATTGTTGTTCTATTGTATGGTTTAGTAAATTTTCCATTGTGACAATTTTACTTATTTTTCTCCATCGGCTGCTGTCTCCTCTCCTTTGGACGCATGGTGCTACTACTAGATGACTAGAAAGGATCATCTCCTTTCATTTCGGACTGCTATCTTCGTATGTTTGCAGAAAGGAAATCGATCCAGAAGGAAACCAACTCATCCTGATAATGTATTCTTTATTGAGAATAGATATTCACTTTATTTTGCCTCTTGTTCCTGTTGATAATGTATCCTTACAGATATATGAGGTATCTCCTTTTCTTAATTTCCAATGGTGAACTAACGTTAAAGAAAATGAGATAGAAATCGTAGCAGTCCCATGAATAACATTACCATACAATTCAGCTTGTATTTATATTTATCGTCCTATTACAATAATGGACGGGCGCGGCAAGGCGCGCACTCATGATCTAGTACACAATTCAGCCCACCTGGTTTCTACCAAGTGCATCAAGACAATCAGCTGACTATTTCAGGGCTACTGCCCACTAGATTGCCCTATGATACATGACTGCAAGAGGAGCACAGAGCAAATACATGACATGCACACAGTACATGTATACAACAATGGCAGCACAAGAGAGTCAGAAGGAAGGTTTTAACTTCTCACCACTGGCAGTACAAAATCAGCATCAAGTCAAACGCAAGGTTTTAACTTCAAAGGTACAGGACAGATAGTACACTCCAACATCAACTGTCCTTACTTTGGGACAGGATGATGCATTACAGTATCCCCGTCTTTCTCAGGGTTCCCCGCTGGGTATACTGCAACTACAGTACATAAATAGAAAAAACATACACTTCTCCGAGATTACGGACGGCGCGACACAGACAGGCGCACATCTTAGAGGCCTTCCAAGCACCAGGTCCTTTCCGGGGGAAATGCAACACAGCTTACGCTTCAGGAACAAGAGGACATCATCGCAAACCAGCTTCCACAACGTTACAGGGATGATATTTACTAAAACCACAAGGCAACCACCACCTCTGCAGCAAGCTCAGATGTCTTCTGACTTGCATAGGTCTAGCAGTGACAGCGTCTGCAAAATCGAGATGAGAATGTTCAAGTTAAATTCAAGTGACCACTTTTGGTTGAATCACGATATCGACTTTCTTAATTATAAGCATTTCATCGTGACAAGCTCAATAGGAGGATCGGTTTTTTAAATGGGTGGGAAAATTTTTATATAATTTTTGGCATGTCAAGCAAGCTGGCATGCTCATCCGAAAAAAAATCGTCATAAGATTTCCAACATACTCCTATAATGCCCTGAGACCTCTAACAGATATGTAATATGTAAAGGCATGAACTTCCAGATTAGACACCAAGAAAGCCAGGGTTGTGCTTGTAAAAGAGAGAGAACTGTACTGGGACCAGCTCAAAATAAATGACTAAAATATGATCGTCCATATTAGACTATGTTAGAAGTACAATTAAAGTATTAAACATAAACAAAGGAAATTTGATTATCATGGTCAACAGCATGAACTGCTAGTAGATAGGAGCTGCCATTGGGTGACTGAATACTATTTACCACACAACAGCATAGACAAAACCATGTGAACAGCTGGAGTACAGCACATACCTCTGCTATGGAGAGCTCAAGGCGAAATTTAGGACCATCATAGTGGTGCAACACTGGCCTGAAAGCATCCTCTTCCAAAGCCTTGCAAAGCTTTCTAATGCGGATCCTCACCTGATATGATGATGATGTCAGAGCATGAATACCCAAAGCCTAGGACAAACATTAGTGAAAATTTAGTATTTACCTGTGCTGGGAATCTGGATTCACCTTTACACTTCTTATCTTCCCAAGCAGTGGGATCAATGTTGGATCCTCCAAAACTAGCGGCCTGATAAATAAAATTTGATTAGAACAAATGCATGTCAACACATAAAAGCATTTGAACTGAACAAGAAAATCCAAGGGAAGGCAAAAACAATTAAACAAGGATACATCAGAACAATTAGCTAGCACTTGTAAAGAAAGATGAATAAGTTAGCTTTTGTATAGAAAGAAGAATGTATATTTCATCCATGGATCTTGATTGCAGATATCATAGATGATTAGGTTATTATATAAAAAAGGCTGTTCAAAAGACAAACCACTTCATGATAATTAGGAGTGAATAATAATTTCAAGCAAGATGATGCCCTAAATAAGACCACCACAATAACCTGCTAAGTTTTTTACTACATATGGTAGTTATCTAGACCACCAGGATGACATTTCCTTTTAATGTTGTTCCGAAGATGTACACATGTAGGCCGAACAAGAAAAACAAAGAGAAACAGTAGCTAAAATAATCCATCTAAAAAGGAACAACACATGAAACCCTGGCATTTATTACTTATTTGCATATGGGTCTCTAAGCTGCATAAATGTACATCAAGTGATATGTGGATTTTACTTAATGAAGAGGCCCACTGTTACGTTCAAATAAGGGGGTTGTGCTTATCAGAAAATCAAATAATCACACACCTCAAACACCCCATGGAGCTGATGGGTTGTGTAGTTATAGAGGAAAAGAGGTAGACCAGGAGTAATTGCTCGGACTGAATCACGATATCTTGCTGGCAAACCTGCACAACAGTAACAAATCTTGAGAGACCATATAAAAAGGTAACCTACAAAATATTTGTTTTAAATGATAACAGAAATGATCAACAAGGATAGTTTATAGCAGTAGCATACCAAAAAGCTGCCTCTTGAGATCCTCTTGCATGGTATCATTGTTGCAGACAAAGATGTATCCACCAAGAACCTCATTCCTTGGTAGCATCTCACTTGTTGGCAATGTTTTGAAGCGCTTGTCAACAGAGTTGTTGTTGCTGTTGCTTCCATTGTTGTTATCATTGTGCTTGCCATTTGCCTCTTTCCCATTTATATTATTCGAATATTTGTTGACCCCAACATTCATCTTGAATGAATTGACATTACCATTGTTTCCCTTGGGGTACATCTGATTCATGTTATAGGGCATGTTGCGGAAAGGGTACTTCATGGCAGCCTCATTCATCTTGAGATCATTCATCTTAAAATCCAGGTTCATGAGGCCATGATTGAGATGGTCCATCTTGTTGTCATCTTGGTGGTATGGCAGCTGTAGCTTATCCCACTGCTTCATGTCAGGGACAGTGTTCATCCTCGCATAGTCAAAGTCATTCATCCTCTCAGCCTTTGACTTTGTGATCTCAGCCAACTTTGAAGTCATGAGAGACCATTGGCGATCCTCCACCACCTTTGATTGCCCACGGAACTCGTCCCCGAGATGCCACAAGTTGTCCATAGCTCAGTTCAAGCTCTCCAACTTCTGCAAGAAAAAATTAACATATATCAGGTCACGAGCATATACTAGTAGGATACCTTGTTTTCCAAAACTAAATGCACCAGAGGACATAATGAGATTGCAGCACCATATCTCAAGTACAGCAAAGAATTCAAATAATTTCGAAAAATAGTTGATGATATACAGAGCATGTTGCATGTTGCAGTTAAGCAACTAACTTTTAGCGGTTACCTAACTTTAGGATCAGACTAACTAGATCACCATTTAAGAAAATGCTCGAGCTTCAACAAGGAGCTACAAATATCTATATTTGCAACTCTGGACTTGGAAAAAACTCAAACTCACCAAAGTCTGCGAGCAAACTTTTAGACAAAGTAAACTCGTAAAGAAGGGGAAAAACTAACAATTAATCTATGAAACGATAATTTATGGGAGATCACCCCGACGGTCGAGTTTCGACAGTAACAACGAGCTCTCCGAACCCAGACCCCATATGGACATACCCTGTTGTGCTGCTCTAATGTTCACAGCCCCAGCTTCTCGCTAGATGCTCCCGGCACCGGTGTCGCTACCATGGCTTTTAGCTAGATCATACCATGGTTTCAACTAGAACAAACACTGACCCGATTCATGTCCATGGCAGTTTTCTACCGCAACCAAGCTCTCTACCACGACAAATCAATCTTCCAACCGCGCAAAATTAAAATTTTGGTACACGGATTCCTCACAGAAAAAGACCCCGAATCACAACTTTAGCTAGATCTATCGGAGGAGCGCCCAGGGACTCGACCCAATTTTGCGGAGCACTAATCCCCAATCCCAGATCTGCCATCCCCACCTCTCCTCCTACATCGCTCTGTGGCGGGCCAATACGGCAGCCAGCGGAGTCCAGAAAGGGGCTCTGGCTTACTACCCCAAACGACGGCCGGTGGCGCCAGGAAAGCGCAGGCGCAAGGGTGAAATGAAATGAGACGGCGGCCGCGACGGGGACCCGTCTTCCGAGGCTAAGGTGCCGCGGCCGGGGGGCGAGGCGGGTTGCGGCGACGCGAGAGGCGAGAAATGGATGAGCCACGGTCGTTACGAAGTACTACAAAGAAGAAAAAAATGGCGAATCTGGCGGAACCACCGCCTCTGCCCTCACGACCGCGTCAAAATCGACGGCCAGAACGCCGGCGAGGAGCCTATAACCGGAAGGGATCGGAGGAGGGCGTCGTACCTGGCTCGATCCGGCCCCGAATTCCGACGGGAGCGGCGCTGGATTTTGGGGGGGAACCGCGAGCGCGCTGCGAGAGAGAGGGAGAGGAGACTTGGCTTTCGCTAGTTGGCTCCCACTTCGCTCCGCCCGCACGGAGTCCACCGGTCAGAGGGATGATACAGAGGGCGAGGGAGGTGAGGTGTCCTGGTCCTGCTGGATTTATAGGCGGTGGCGGCGAGAGGGGGCGCCGGGGAGCGGACTATTTACGTGGCCGTGCCACTGGTGGGGCTGGGAAGAAAATCGTTTGTTTGCTCTAGTTGGTGGTCGGCCTCCATGGTTGTTGTTTTGGGTTGAGCCGATGCCATTTGTAGAACCTGTTAGAAAATGCTAGAAGCTTGTATGTTGCTATTGTTTGTTGGTTAGATCATACTCCTACCTAGCCACTTGGATACTCGTATGCGGTGGATTCATGACATTTTGTTGATTGTGATGGATTCAGTTAATACGTCGATTTTGTAGTTTATCCTCAACATCCATCAATTTTTTTTTGCAAGGTTACATCCATCAATTATTTCGTGGTGTCTATAAGCATGTGTGTATTGTATAATAGCGGAATATATATGAGATATACATGGTAGGTGACACAGAAATCCACTTTGGAACTCGAGCTCACATGCTCCTGCTCAGATACAAAAATTGGAAAAAAATAGTAAAACATGTCAAAAAATTCTGAAATTTTTTGTTGATAAACATACACATGTTTTCTACATACATGTCAAATTTCGTGAGGAAATGATATTTCTGCTGCTCGGAACAAAAAAGACAAAATCACTGCTCTGAAAAAATATTTTCAAAATCTCGTTTTGGTCATTGGATTTGTATTTTTTGCACATATCAGAAAAACTATTATTTCATCACGAAATTTTCCACGAATGTTAAAAAGATATTTATTTTCATCGCCAATTTTTCAGAATTGTTTTAAATGATTTACTATTTTTTCAAAAAAATTAAGTGGCCAGAGCAGGTGTGCTCGGGAGCCAAAACGCCTCCCTCGTAGGTGACATCGCTATTCGGTCTTCTAGAAACAAACGTTATCACCTCTATAGATAAATGTAGAAGTCCGGCAAGACATCACAATCAGAAAAATAGAAACATCAATATAAGGGATTATACACCAAATAATAGAAATCTTTAAGAAATACTACTATCATTTGTTGAAAAATGCCTACTTAGCTAAGTAGATAATAGTGTCATATCATACATCCATATATGGCATATTGGATAGTGGGGATAGGAAAGTATTTTTAGCCTATAACGATGAATGTCCCTTTGACCATGATCCATTTTTGTGTTATCATTTCTCATCCTCTTAAGTCTTAATAACTGGCACATTCCCACCCTTCTCACGAGGGTGTGTCTTTAGTGATGTTCGTGAGCATAGTTGTCATGTATAACAACAAAATAGAAGGATCGAGGTGGCAGGTGGCGCCATTAGCCGGTCATCTAAAACAAACACCATTGCACCGCTATCGATAGATAGAAATCCGGCAACACGCGCCATCATCGGATAGATAGGAACACTATACGAGGGACTATACACTAGAAAACAAAAATCTTCAATTGAAGAAACAAAAAAATAAGTAAGAAATCTAGCTAGATAGATATGAATGGTATACACCCATTTATTGCATGTTCGGTAGCGGAGGATAGGGAAGTCTTATTAGCCTTTGTTGACGAGTTTCCCTTTGACCATGACCTTTCTCGTACCACTATTACCCTAATCCCCTCGCCTCACCGACAAAGAGAGCTAGAATCAACAAAAAAATCCTAAATGATATAAACAAGAACCGAGAAGAGATTTCAAGCTCGCCCAAACGGGTGCTGACACTACATTGGCTCCATCGATCGTCCGTGGTCATATCTAGGAACCCTTGGTTTCTTGGTAGATCTTCAAGGAATGAGGAAAGCTAACATAATTTCGTTGTTATCAATAACAACTACGATTTTAATACTACTTCTTCAAAGTATGCAAAATTTTGTTTAAAAATATGCAAGGTTAGACAATGTTAAAGATATGACAGAAACTATGTATTTTCCTGTACTCGGCCTTAATTAAATCACGTCGATAAGTATCAACTACTCTTTAGAGGCAATTAAACATGCATGATTTTATAAACATCTTTACTATTAATATTTTGTGATGGTACGTTGCTGAACACTCAACGATCTTCACCAGACACATCCAAACCGGCTGATCCGCATCTGATCTGAACCATTTCTCTGGAGTTGAAGAACCTTTCAAGTTTGACACCACTGTTGATTGTTTCTTGTGGCGGGAAGGCATATGATCTATAACTTTCTTGATAGATTGCTTCATTTACTTGTAACTCTTCAGGTGACAAAAGCTAGTGTCGAGCATGAATTTTCTGGCTTTTGAAGATTATCAAGACAAGGCCTATGAAGCAAGATGGAAGATGATTATCTTGCAAACATCTTGCTGCTACAAGTCAAACGAGAAATTACTGCATGAGTACAACTATGAAGGTATAACTGATGGTTTTGGTTCGAAAAAGCAGGACACCTACTCTTTCTTAGTATCTAACTCTTATGTCATTGTTTACTTGTATTTTTCTATATCTTATTTTTGTCGGGGGCATGAAATCTGAATAGATGTTCTGTTTTGGACATCGGCTCATGGTATTTTGTAAATAGTTGTTATATATATTAATACAAAGTCTTTCTCTGATGATTTTATGATCACAAATAATGCATTGTTAAGCAATTGGAGCTTCTTTGTTGTATGTCACGCTTTGTCACTGGTTGATCGATATAAACATTGTGCACGTGGGTAGAGTGAAAACATAGCTAGCATCATGAGTAGGAAATATGTGATGCTTAATTCGAAGCCGTGTGGAGATAATTACACTAATGACTTAATGCCATTTCATATCGTTGGCACTTGCCATATGTAGTTATGTACTACATCTTCAATACATGATTAAGCATAGTGAGGTGTCCTGGTCCTGCTGGATTTATAAGCGGTGGCGGCGAGAGGGGGCGCCGGGGAGCGGGTTATTTACGTGACCGTGCCACTGGTGGGGCTGGGGAAGAAAATCATTTGTTTGCTCTGGTTGGTGGTCGGCCTCCATGGTTGTTATTTGGGTTGAGGCGTTGAGCCGATGCCATTTGTAGAACATGTTAGAAAATACTAGAAGCTCCTTTTATGTTACTATTGTTGGTTAGATCGTACTTATCCACTTCGATAATCGTATGTTGTGGATACATGACATTTTGTTGATTGTGATGGATTCAGTTAATACGTAGATTTTGTAGTTTATTCTCAACATCCATCAATTATTTCGTGGTGTGTATAAGCATGTGTGTCTTGTATAATGGCAGAATATAAATGAGATACATGGTAGGTGACATCGCTATTCAGTCGTGTAGAAACAAACGTCGTCACCGCTGTAGATAAATGTAGAAGTCCGGCAATATAGTCATCACAATCAGACAAATAGAAACATCAATATAAGGGATTATACACCAAATAATAGAAATCTTTAAGATTTTTTTTTTAAAAGACATACCCACCTAAATAGATAAGAGTTTCATATCATACATCGTATATTGGGTAGTGGGGATAGGAAAGTCTTGTTAGCCTATAACGATGAATGTCCCTTTGACCATGATCATTTTTTGTCTTGTCATTTCTCATCCTCTTAAGTCTTAATAACCAGCACAGGAGGGTGTGTCTTTAGTGACATCCGTGAGCATGGTTGTCATATATAACAACAAAATAGAAGGATCGAGAGGTGGTAGGTGACGCCATTAGTCGGTCATCTAAAACAAACACCATCGCACCGCTATCGATAGATAGAAACCCAGCAACACACGCCATCATCTGATAGATAGGAACACTATACGAGGGAGTATACACTAGAAAACAAAAATCTTCAATAGTAGAAACAAAAACATAAGTACGAAATCTAGCTAGATAGATATGAACGGTATACACCCATTTATTGCACTTTCGGTGGCGGAGGATAGGGGAGTCTTATTAGCCTTTGCTGGTGAATTTCCCTTTGACCATGATCCTTCCACATGCCACTTTTTCGTAATCGCCTCGCCTCACAAAAAAAAGAGAGCTAGAATCAATCAAAGTAATCCTAAATGATATAAACAAAAACCGGGAAGAGATTTCAAGCTCACCCAAAAGGGTAATGACAGTACCTTCGCTCCATCGATCGTCCGGGGTCCTACCTAGGAACCCTTCGTTCCTTGGTAGATCTTCAAGGTACAAGCAGAGCTATCATACTATCATTGTTATCATTAACTACAATGATTTTCTATACTACTTCTTCAAAGTATGCAAATATTTGTTTTAAAATATGCAATGTTAAACAAATTTAAAGATATGACACAAAAGATGTCCTTCCTGGCTTCGACCTTAATTAAATCACTTCGATAAGTATCACCAAATCTTTAGAGGCAATTTAACATGCATCATTTATAAACATCTTTACTATTAAATAAGATTTGGTGATGCTATGTCGCTCAACACTGAACGATCATCATCAGACACATCCGAACTGTCCGGTTTGTATCTGATCTCACACAAGTTCCACAACAAACAAAAAAATGACAATATCTAAGAAAAACTTACACACAAACCCAAGAATATCGGATTATATGCGCAATTGTTGGGACTAATTAGAGCATCACTTGAAACATTTTGCTCTGGATGCCTACTGCAGTGAAGATTGAAAAACCGCTCAACTTTGACACTACTTTGTCGACTGTTTGTTGTGAAGGGAAGGCATATGATCTATAACTTTCTCGATATATTGTTTCATTTACATGTAACTCTTCAGGTGACCACAGCTAGTGTTGAGCATGCATTTTCCGGCCTGAAGATCACCAAAGACAAGGCTACGAAGCAAGATGGAAGATGATTATCTTACAAACATCTTGCTGCTACAAGTGAAACGAGAAATCACTGCAAAGTTCAACTATGAAGGTATGATTGATGGTTTGGGTTCGAAAAAGCAGGACATCTACTCTTTAGTTAGTATCTAACTCTTATGTCATTGATTACTTGTATTTTGGTGCGTCTTATTTTGCTTGGGGACATAAAATATGAATAGATGTTCTGTTTTGGACATCGGCTCATGGTATTTGGTAAGCAATTGTTATATATTAATACAAAGTCTTCCTCTGATGATTATATGATTACAAATACTGCATTGTTAGGCAATTGGCCCTCCTTTGTTGTGTGTGTCACGCTCCGTCACCGGTTGATAGGTAACATGTATGATTTTATGAATGTTGTGTACATGAGTAGAGTGAAACACAATAATCCATAGGTAGCATCATGAGTAGGAAATATGTGATGCTTAATTCGCGAGATAATTACGCAAATGACTTGATGCCATATTATATTGTTGGCACTTGCCATATGTAGCAATGTACTACATTTTTTTATACGTGATTAAGCGTAGTGTCAATTAAGTATCACGACTCCTTCTGTTCTAATCCTAAACAAAGCCTTGATGTGGTATTGAGCTTCATGTACCAAACAGCTAACCCCGCAGGATAAATGCGTAAATTAAACTCGATACGATCGAGTGTAAAAAGCCAAATGCCAGACGACGAGTGTCAAAGTATAAGTACTTAAATCACTTTTTGAACCTTAATCTCGCATGGCTGCCAAGTTGGCGAGTCTCGTAAACCACATGTCAGCACAAGTGGGTTAGGAAAGAAACCAAGGAAAAAAATAGCGCGCTATCATTTTTAGCGTGACCCTTCTCAAAAGGTTATAAAAGTTATAGCGTGATATATCGTGCTATATTTGAAATAGCGTTTTGCAAAACAATGCAATACATAGCCTAAAATATTAAGGATTTCAACTCTAAATATTTGTCCAAAACAAATACATGCATAACTAGTTAACCAGATACAAAAGTCAAAGCCAAATCCATGGCATAGACACAAATATGAGGCATAGATTTATAAACAAAGTATCAAACTGTAAAAGACAACCCGTTTTAAACTTTTAATTAGAACACCGACGTCATCTTCAGATTCACTAGAAGATCCACCAGCTTGCACCCCAACATCACCACGTAAAACAGGAAAATCCTCTTCCTAGGACGAGAAACTCTCTTTCCTTGTGATGTTGAGGAAGCGCTCCTGCCGCCGATGCAACTCGAAGTGGAGGAAGAGATCGATCCGTCGGTGGAGGAAGCGCTCCCGTCGTCGCTGCAAGCCTGCAACTCGACGAGACGCCGCCGTCGCTCCCGTGAACAGGCGAGAAGGATTGGGTTAGATACTGGGGAGTGACCTAGTGAGGAGGAGTGTGTGTTGGACTTTTTTTTGGGGCCGATGGAATCTCGTTTATTTCTAAAAAAAAAATAGCGTGCTATAACGCTAACGTGTTTAGCGTGGTTTAGCGCGTATAAAACGTGATTAGCGTCGTAGCGGCCATTTTCGACTAAATATAGCGTAGCCTCTTCAAATAAGCTATAGCGCGCTATTATACGGGATATAGCGGGCTATTTTTTTTCATGAAAGAAACACATGAAAGGCAAGTTCGTCATCCATGCACACCATGCATACCGATCCAATCCATCCATCTCCCTCCAACCACACCGGCCGGCCCTGTTTCCGGCAACACAGTACACATCGCGTAATCAGCTTGCGCTTTTGTTGCCCATGTCATGTTCAACGACAATATCTGCATGCATATGCATGTCCCCTTCAAAAAAAAAAAAATGCATGCATAAACTACTCCCCAGAACTTCTCTCTAGGAAAAAAAAACTACTCCCCTAAGTCTAATTCGAATTTTTTTTTCGAGGGGTCACCGGGGAGTGCACAAAGGCACCCATCTGAATCATTTTCCATTACGTCAAAAGACAAGGTGGAAGGAAGAGGAACCCAAGCAAGTTCGGGGGGGGGGGGGGGGGGGGGGGGGGGGGGGGGGGGGGACAGCATCCGACACGGGGAGATGGTCTTAGGCACACACACACACTCATATACATTTTTACATTTTAATTTCCAGAGGAGCGGGGTCACAGTCGGACGGGGAGGAGGTACGTGAGCCATAAGTCAACATCGCGACGGTGATCCAGCGGCAACCGAGCTCGCCAGAGGACAGCATCCGACACGGGGAGATGGTCTTAGGCACACACACACTCATATACATTTTTACATTTTAATTTCCAGAGGGGCGGGGTCACTGTCTGTCGGGGAGGAGGTACGTGAGCCATAAGTCAACGTCACGACGGTGATCCAGCGGCAACCGAGCTCGCCAGAGGACAGCGTCATCACGACAGTTCTTCATGGCGAGGGAGATGGAGGGGGCGAGCCCGCTGAAGACAACTCCGTTCCGGTGCTTCCAGAGATGCCAGAAGCACATGAGGCGCAGGGTGGAGGCAGAACGGAGCGGCGCCAAGGCAGGGAGGGGGCAGCTGTCAGCACTCGAACGGACGGCACGACTGGGGACGGCCGGTGGATGCGCCCGGGGTTTAGTCCCACCTCGCTGATGACCCACAAGTATAGGGGATCTATCGTAGTCCTTTCGATAAGTAAGAGTGTCGAACCCAACGAGTAGCAGAAGGTGTTGACAAGTAGTTCTCAACAAGGTTTCACTGCAAGCACTAAAAGAGAAATGTTTTTGGATTTTTAATTTAAATAACGAATGAAGAACAAGTAAATAAAAGAGTGCTACAATAATTGCAGCAAATAGCCCAAATCATTTTAAGCTCAAAGGACAGGTCGGTTGTGTTACTTATGAAGATTAAAACGTTCTCGAGGACACATGGGAGTTTCTGTCTAGCCAGTTTTATTGCACGCCGGTGATTAACCTTCAATGTTTTGATAAAGTGCTGTGTGGGTGGACCTATGCTAATGCACCGCCCTTACTTGGACAAATACATACTTGTGATTAAACCCCTTGCAAGCATCCGCAACTACAAAAAGTAATTAGATAAAAACATAAACACGGCCTTAAACTCCGAGACCCTACGCTCCCTAGTGCACTAGTTCACAAATTGGGGTTTAGGTTTCTGTCACTCCTGCAACCCTAACCTAAGCAACTAAATACACTATGCATTCCCCTAGGCCCTTTGAAAGGTGAAGTATCATGTAGTCGATGTTCACCACGATACCACTAGAGGAATAACACCACAACATAAATCAAACCATTAAATATTACTCAACATTATGCAATTACTAGCAACTAGGCTTTCCCCATGTCCTCAAGAACCAAACGAACTACTCACAAGACATCATATAGATCATGATCAGAGGTGATATGCATAAAGGCAACAATCTTATTGTAATGATAATTCACCGATATAAAACTCTCAAACATCAACTACAGGGTGGTAATCAACGCCCGGTATACGATTCCGATGAACTAATAGCAACACCAATGATAATTGTTACAACGAGATGAGATGGGNATAATGTGGCCGTGAACTCATAGCTGCTAGCTATAGTAAGATACAGTGCTAGTAGAAAAGCTGATGTTATTAGCCTAGCATGATTACCAGATTAATCTATATCCAACATAATTGATCAGATTAATTAGTACCTATTACTAGGTTATCCCAACATTATCTATCAGATTAAATTATTCATAATTACACAGCTACTAAATTAATTAGTCACATTTATCAGATTAATAAATCATGGCTACCAGGTTATCACAAAAATAATTATCAAATATAATTACTAGGTGTAATTATCAGGTACACCTATCGGATTAATTAGTCATAACTACTAAATTAATAAATCATGGCTATTGGATTATCACAAAAATAATTATAGATATAATTACACATACCGGATTAATTAGTCACAGCTACCGGATTATCACAGTAGTAATTATTTAACAATAATTATCCGACATAATTACCGAGTATAATTACCTAGCTACCAAATTAATTAGTCACAACTATCATGTAAGCAAGGGACCACTACAGATTAAATTCATGAATACTTCCGTCAAAAAAATCAAGAGATGAAACAAAAGAGCAGACTTCTAATCACACACGTCTCCATGTACTCGTCGTCATGCATGCATGTTGTAGGTAGTTGTAGCATCACTTTGGTATTCTAATCGATGTAAAAAGACTAGTGTTGTAGCTCTGTAGCTTTTGCAGAGAAAAGATGTAAGCGATATTTAAAAAAGCTCCGACATGGGCCAGCAAGCGGCCCGCACGCGATGACGTAAACGCTGGCTATGCGGACCCGATAACAACCAGGCTGCTGCACGATGCGTTCGGGAATATTTGCACGAGCGCGCGCCGCACACAGAGGACGCACGTGCGGCGCCTCTATATAGAATTTCCCAACATTCATAGTCGTCTCAGTTGTCTGTTGTCTAATTCTCAAAAAAAAAGTTGTCTGTTGTCTCGTAGTTTTTTATTCCTTAAGGAAAATCAGATACTCCCAGAGGTAGTAGTTTTGATTCCTTAAAGAAAATCAGATTGTTTTGGATTCATCATCTTTTTCTAAAGTGCTAAATCATATTGTTTTGGATTCATCAATCCCTCCCCTTATTTTTGTTCTGTGGAGAGGGATTGACAGCGTTGTTACATAACTACAGTATGGGGTTTGTTGATAGAGGTGTGCGTGTCTGTAATAGATCGCCGTGGATATCACACCTACTCTTCGCTGATGATAGTTTGATCTTCATTAATGCGAATGGACAAAGTGCAAGGAGACTAGATGAAATCCTTCAGATTTATGATCAAGCCTCCGGTCAACGGGTCAACAGAGACAAAAGTGCAATATTCTTTAGTCCGTGTGTCTCGGATGTGCATAGGAACGAGGTGAAGAACAGTTTGAACATTCAAGTGGAAGCTTTCAGTGAGAAATATCTTGGGCTACCAACGGCTGTTGGGAAATTAACTAGTGATGCTTTCGAATTCATAGCTGACAATGCAAAAGGGAAGGTAAATGGCTGGGCGGAAAAACATCTCTCTTACCCCGGGAAGGAAGCCCTGATAAAATCAGTCCTCCAAGCCATGTCGACCTACTGTATGAGTTGTTTTCTACTGTCCAAAGGTTCGTGCCAGAAGCTTACTTCTATTTCTGGAAAGTTTTGGTGGAGTGGAAATTTTGACAAACGCTCCATGCATTGGCTGTCTTGGGACAAGTTATCTGTTCCGAAGAGCAAGGGAGGTATGGGCTTTAAGGATTTACAAAAATTTAACCTTGCTCTTCTTGGGAAACAAGTGTGGAGGCTTATTGCTAACCCCACATCTTTATGTGCTCAAGTCCTTCTCGGAAGGTATTGCCATAATCAGAGTGTGATGGAGGTAAATGTACCGAAGACGGCGTCCAAAACCTGGCGTGCGATCTTGGCGGGAAGGGAGTGTTTGAAAGCTGGGCTCATCAAGAGGATGGGCTCGGGAGAGAGCATCTCCATTTGGGAGGATAATTGGATCCCAAAGGATCACTCGTTGAGACCCATGGGCCGGAAAGAAGATACAATTTTGTCCAGAGTGAGTGAATTGATCACTGCTGATCGGCAGTGGAATGCACCCTTGATTCGGAAGCTTTTCTTCGAACCTGATGTGCAAGCGATTCTAAAAATCCCACTGGCAAAGGAAATTGGAGATGATTGGCTTGCTTGGTCGAAGGAAGATTCAGGAATCTATTCAGTTCGGTCAGGTTACCGAGTTTTGATGGATAGTATGCTTACGGCCCAGGCGAATGAGGGCACTGCTGCCGCGACTTCATCTGATGATGATGCCGAGGTATGGAAGAAACTTTGGAAGCTTGATGTGGTACCTAAAGTACGTGTGTTCTGGTGGCGAGTTCTTCGAGGAATTCTACCTGATTATAGGACTCTGTCACGAAGACATATAATGGATAATAGCACGTGCGGTATCTGCAAAGCCGAATCCGAGTCTATGATGCATGCTCTTGTTGAGTGTAGTCATGCAAAGCTGTTCTGGCATGCTGCGAAGGAGGTACTACTATTGAAACTTCCGAGATTGCATCCAGACACATGGACAAGGGACATCCTTTGTGACCCTTCCTTTTCTCCAAAGGAGAGGGCTATGATCACTATGGTGATGTATTCGATATGGACTTCACGGAATAATATTACACATGGTGAGGGTGGGTTTAATCCTACCAAGACTATGGAGTCCATCTTTGAAACTCTGCAACTTCTGGAATTACCCAGGGGGCAGAATCGAGGTAAGCATCAGAAACCATCGTGCAAATGGAGGAGACCCCCGGAGAACACAGTTAAACTTAACTCAGATGGGGCTGTTTCGGTGGAGGACAGGAGGTCCGCTGTTGGCATCGTGGTACGGGATGGTGATGGCTTTCTGGCTGCTGCTGCGAAGGTTTATGAAGGGATCTTTGATCCTTTGGTCATTGAAGCTCTAGCGATGCGTGATGCTTGTACCCTTGCTGTTGAGAAGGGTTTTTCTCAGGTCTGTTTCGAGACAGATTGTGAGATGCTGGTTAAATTATTGAAGACCCGGTCTGGTGATAGGTCGGTGATTAAGTCCATCTTAGATGAGATTTGTGAGTTAGGGAAAGTGTTTTCTTCTTTCTCTACTGTTTTTGCCCGTCGCGAAGCTAACCAAGCGGCCCATAATTGCGCAAAGTATGCGGTCTGTCAAAATGGGTCGTTCAGTTGGGTAGCTGAGCCTCCGGCTTTTTTGATACACAGCCTACAGGCTGATTGTAATGGTCTGGATGTTGATGTTGGAGGCGGCGAGTTTCAGACGCACTCTTTCCCTAACCAGGGTACCGAAAGGGACTGGCAGGGTTTTAATGAGGCGGCTCGCTGACCTAATATATGTGGTTTAAAGTTTCAAAGTGCTAAATTTTCTGTGAAATCCACTTTGGCTTCCGAGCTCATATACCCCTGGCATATTAAAAAAATCAAACAAAATATTAATTTTTTTTATAAAAAACTGAATTTTTTAGTGACGAACATATACATGTTTGATGCCTTCAAGTCAATTTTCGTAATAAAATGACATTCTGTCTGCTCTGTGTAAAAAAAACAAATCACTGCTCTGAAAAGATATTTTTAAAATCTCATTTTTATTACTGGATTTGTCTTTTTTGCACAGAGCAGTACAAATGTCATTTCAACATGAAATTTGACACGAAGACAAAAACATGTATATGTTCGTCACCAAAAAATTTCAGATTTAAAAAAAATGATTTACTATTTGTTTCAATTTTTTAATATGACAGGAGCATGTGAGCTAGACGCCTCCCTCAAATTTTCTCACACATAATGTTATGTCGTTTAACATGAGATTGAGTTTGTATATAAAAGTTATAGAGTAAACTCTCCAAGGGAGACGTAGAGCGGTTAATCCTTGCCGACAGCTTCACCGACAAGTGATGCGGGCTTGTCTGTGTCCTCCTCGAGAGGCGTCGAGGGGAGAAGATCTGGAGGGGATAGCGGCGCGAGGGGAACCCATCGTCGCTTCAATCCCAATATCCCCAAGGGTATTTAGAAACTCGTGTAATGATTTGTTATGATTAATAAAGTGACATATTCTCTAAAATGATACTTAAGCTGACATTAAAGAGAGACAAAAACGTAAATTTGAATTTGGATTCAAACGCGGGCCTACCGAGTCCTTTTTGGCCGCTTTAGTTTTTCCCGCCACGTCCGTTCTAGTAGTAGTAGTAGTACACTGGCTGGTAGAATTTTCACTTGTTGTAGCTGGATTGCTGGACCACAACGACTCTACTACGACTAGCTGAATGTCCGTGCGTTGCAACGGGTTTGAGTTTTATTTTTATCATCACACATGTTGTACATGCATGTGAACATAAATGTGTGTAAATTTTCACATATATAAAAATATTCCAAACATTACAAATTTTACTTTGGATAATTTAATGCCATATGCATAAATGCAAGGACCCAACTTATTATCTCACTCAGTTGACACGCTTAAGATATCTCTTGCAGCAATATGAATGTTGTTTCCGAGTACATTTGCATGGCACTTGACGCCTTCCTCAGCTTGTAACTATCTTGTACCAATAGAATATATATACTCACGGTGCAAATTGGATGAACCCATTCTTAAACATCGTCTCATGAGAGCACAAGAACTAAAAATTTAGTATCCAAATAATCCCTATATCTATATATATGAATGCATTATTATTACACGGTGCATAGTGACAAAGGACATGATATAAATAATAATTTCAATTTTGATCACGATTGGGAGTGCCTCTTGGAAATGTCCCCTTAACTTAGATTCTAACTCCACTGTAGCATACAGGGCAGTGTTTTTAGAACTTCCATTCCACCTCCCTCCTCCGCTTGTCCATTACTTAGTTTTGTCTCTGGCTCTGCCGGCAATGCATATGGTACAGTTTTGCAAATAGTGAATTTCTCGTCAGAATCCTCAATTATTACATGGAAAATAATCGAGCTGCTCTATCTTCCAGAATCGTAATCCCGGCATGCACCCAAAACCATACCATTCAGTATGCAAACTTGAGAATCAGAATTCAGATGAATCTTATCTTCACATCTGAAGTATGTTCGTGTCAAACAACATGTAGAGATACATAAGACAAGACACGTGGCAGATGGACAACAAAGTTACTGACCATCTTTCTTCATGTCGTATTGTTTCTTCATACATCTTCTGATTAGCTTAGTGAGGTAATATTAAGAAAGCATGAGTTTAAAATACCATGTACTGCTCCTATCCTACCACCGTCAGCCGCTTCTTGACCTGACTTGACTGAATTTTTGGCAGATCAGACCACTTGCGCTAGTGTTTTGACAATGTGGCGCCCTTGCTTAGAAAAGCAAGAACACATCGTGAAATATGCTATTCCCTGGATCGAGTATGGATAGCAATTCACAAATAGATGTAATACCATGCGTCAATGTCAAATAGTTATTACATCGCAAGATCCATAAATAAAATATTCTTTACAAATTGCATAGCCAAAGGCTAGCTTGAATGCAAAGTTTGGCAGCGGAAACATAAGTAGCACAGAGAGCTTCATCATCTTCATGTGCCACTGGCATACATGTTGGTTGCAAGCTCGAAAGGTAGACGTCCTCACTCGTCATCGTAATAACCTGCAACATTAACGTTGCAGCCCAGGGAATTTGGGTCAATACCTTGTGACAGGCCGGCAAGTGATACTTTGGTGGAATATAAAATGGCAAGTCTAAATCTATATGCATGTTTGGCTGGTGGAGTTAAAGGCTATTGCATAAAGCCAATTTTGTCCTGCTTTTCATAAAGATTTTTCTCAACTTTTCAATATGAGACACACCCATGGAACGCATCCAAGGTCTCATATACCCGAGTTCACCCATCAAATTTTATTTATGAAGTTGGAATGAGGAGATTTTCCATCGACATCCTTGTCCAGCTGCTCAGAATTGTCCGTAACCGGGGACACGGCTATGATCATAGTTTTAATACTCTCGAGAGTTTGTGGCACTTTCCCCACTAGACTCGATCAACCCATTCCATCCTTAACCCTCATTTAGTGAAAAGGAAAGGAGAAGACCAAGACGAGATCTTTCAGAAGAGCTTTCCCATACAAACGTCCGAACAATACCCACCTACATCTCCTACATCTGCTTGTTCGTCCTGTCAGGTCCACTCAACTTACTTAATCAAGACAGAGCCCATATGACTAGTGGCTGCACTGGAAGCAATCTAAACGTAGAGTGACGTCGAATCTCTTTGTTCCTGGGTGGCCGTTCACAAGTGCACGTACTCAGGTACCCGCAGAACTGGGCCTGAGCAGCCACTCAACTTTAACCCACCAATAGAGCAAACCAATTGCCACCCAGGTAGTTCATTAACTTAGTAGAGTTTTTATCCTTTCGTACTACAATAAAACATTTCAGCATAGCAGTTCTAACTTCTACCAAGTGAATGGGTTCCTAAATCAACAGGAATAAAGGGTGATATACTAAACAGGTCTGCATAGCAATATAGTAGTACACCTATCATGCATACTACTGAAATAGTCTACAATGCATATATAATAAAATAGTAGGTCTTTCATGAAAGGGTGTATGCACTTGCCTTTGAAGGTAGTCGTTGCTCACATACTCTTGCAACATAGAACGATGCTCTCCGTTCAATTCTATAAGATACAAATAACACCACATAAACACACCAATCATAGCAAGAAAATAAGCAATGCAAACAACTGGAAGGATTGAATAATTCTTTTTATTTTAGTCTTTTCAATCTTACTGATCATTAGGCAATAAATATTAGGGCTTGAGGATGGCTTGCGAGATATGGCATTGAGGTGTTGGATGACATAGTCATCGAGTCAAATAATTAGAAAGAAATGGTCCATAGAGATGTATTGGAAAGAATTGACATGCTACACAAATGGTAGATAGAATTTAGAATGGCCCATGTGAATAGAATTAGTCACAATTTGTGCAATTACAATACTATTAAATATAGTGTGATAACACTTATCAAAATAGTACAAATTACACATAGGTTTGGGTATGCACTAAGTTTGAATAGTTTCAAGCTATTTCAAAAGGATGGAAAGGAATGAGATTATTGGATGGCATATGTTTGATGGTACATGATGTGGTTCTACAAGAGCAATCAAATAGATATTTTGTGAATACCATTGAACGATAAATAACAAGTCGTTTAACTCTGATGATAGGAAAAGAACCCCTAAGACTAAGATTGAGATATACTCCATTGTCTAACCTATATGAGATGACATGATATAAAACATTGATAAAAATAGATATGGTGCCCATGAGAAAGAAATGGCTCACCAACGGGAACGAGTATCATTGTAGATGAGAAGGCAATCACGAAACATGATGTAGACGGAGTAGTCGATGGATATTATCACGCACGACCTTCGGGAAGGGGTGGATGGGGTTCTCCTCGCCGCGTGTAAGATAGGGAAGTCGTCAGGAACGACGCGCGCGTCCTTGAGCGGAGTTGGTTGTCAACTAAAATTGGTCGCGTCGTCGTGTACTTCGAGTGGCGGACGTCCTCGTCGTTTGGCTGCGCTAATAAATCAGTATAGTGGTCATACGAATGCACGAACACATTATGAACGTGATGGACATGGTTCTGGCACCAACACATGCTCACCTCGCCGGGATCGTTTTGCGTTGCTGAAATCTATCGAGACGGTGACGACATGCTCGGGATTGGACGGACTCGACTCTCCAGTTGAAGTATATCTCGGGAAGACGTCCAGGAGATGCGTGTAGGCATTGGGTACTCTTCCGTGACCTCGGCGCTGATCCTCAAAGCTCCAAGCGGCGGCAGCAGTCCTCGAAGCGGTCGTGGCTCCGGCGATGACACAGAAAGATATTAAGTATTTTGATGTACGAGCATGTCCTGGTGGTAGGAGATAATTAGGAGAGCCTACCAGTAAAAGGAATCGAGGGAAAGATCAACATACACGACGCAGCGGTCCGATGAACTTGCCAAGATCTAGAAAAAGGCATCGACGGAACGAGATGTACAGACATTATCTTGAGATAAAATCTTCAGCAAAGTGGTGGAGACTGGCAGGGGGAGCAAGATGACACGGTTGGTTTACCTTTGTAGGGGCTGAGAGGGGAGATTGAAAGATGGATGTCAACCGATGGCATTCGGTTCACCGCGTCGATCTGGAGGTTTGAGGCAAGAAATGGGGAAACAAATTCCCTGAATGAGATGCCCATCCAATTTTGAGGAAGTCTCGTGTTGAAATTGAGAGGAAACAGTCGCTTAATTAGAGGGGAGAGGAAGGGAAAGATTGACTGCTATGGTTGTAACGTACGTTATGTACGTGAGCGAGCACACGAGGGAGACGACTCGATCGGGAGCAAGATGGGCTAGCCGATACGGCCCAGGAGAAAAGATTGGAAGGAAACAAAATGGCCTGTGGGGGTGCCTCCTGTCTGGGCCGGCCCAAGTTGGGTTCGGTTCCCTTTTTTTTTTCTTCTTATCTTTATCTTTTCCTGTTTTTATTTATCTGAACTTACTTTTGAATTCAGTTTTGATTCAAATGATTTCAGAATATTTGAATAAATACATTTTGAAAAGCTTGTCAAGATAGAAACTTTTGGTATCATTTTAATTACAAAATTATTTTATAAGAAACAAAATATTACATAAAGTGTATAAGATAACTTTATGTGAATTTCCAAACATAGTCTGGGGTTTTAATAAAATCCGTAATAGCAAAAATTATAATTTTTTTGATATAAAACTTTGTAATATCGTTTTATAAACAACATATATTTAAATAAATCATTCATGAAAAGGTTTTGTGAAATGGTATTTCAATAATTTCGAAAATAACTTAAGGGTTTATATTTTACCCAAAACAATTATTCCAACTTCAAAATTTAAAATAGATAATATGTTTGAAACATTTGAAAATCCAAAATACTTTTGAATAGGTTATAATACTTTATTCTTTTGAGTTTTCTTTTAGTTTGATATTTTCTTTTATACGATTCTCAAAAGTTTTCTTTCCTTGTCAAAAGTTTTAATTTCTTGTGATTTTTAACATTCCAAAGTTTTGGGATGTTACAGACAAAAAGGAGCACCTCCCGCTGCAATTGACAAAAATACTGTGGCGGCAGGTCCAGCAAGCGTCACGGTACTTTTGCCAATTGCACTACTGCAGTGGGGGCTGGTCCTTTTTATCAAAACATGTGCGCAGGTGGTCTGATATGCCAAAATTTCGACTTGCCCCACAGATTCCTCCAGTCCTCCTATACCAGCAAGAAGTGACAATGTGGAAGAATAAATAATTAGCAATGCAACATCTTACTATAATTATTTACTATTAAACTTGAATCCGTGAATGCCGCGTGCCACACTTTCGGCTAACTACATGTATACCACTCCACCCCTTGCATCTCAACAAACAAGCAGAATGACACCCCTCGTCTCCCTATCTCTCTCATCATGTATAACTCCACTCACCAAAAACAAATACATGTGTTTATCTCAAAAATCTATATCTATATTATTTATTAAGGTGCGGTCGGTGACGGGCGACGTCACATAGCTAATAATATGCCACCATGTCCCTAATTCCGCAAACTCCCGCAACTAACAAAACAAACACCTTAAATATCTCGACTAAAACAAATTGATACCACGATGAAGGAGGCGATATGTTGCTTGGGCGTCGATGGCAACAATAGTGTGACAATATCCTCTCACAGTGATGTACTTTATTACATTAGATGATGTCAAGTTAAAGCGCTATTTTTGGATGAAGTGATTGTGCTACTACCGCTCACGAAAGAAAAAAGAGAGGAAAAAAGGTAGTAGGAAGTATGGTATGCAAAAAATCATATCGAATGCAATTCTGAAGAATGGAATATTAGTGTCTGAATTTCATCTTCTTTGTGCAAGTTAGCTCAACTTAGAAAGTTCTTTTAATGCCTGTATGATCATGAATTAAATGCTACCTATGATGTCTAGAGTACACTCGCAGGATGATCAGCTTGCTGTGTCGCAAATCATATCCCTTTTCAGAGTTTGGGCAGGAGAAAAACTGCCCAAAGTGGTAGTGTACTATGCGTGCACAAAATACTATTGTTCTCTGCCCATGATCACATTAGCTATATGCAGCCGAGCACATGATCACATGTTTTATTATCCCTATCCCTAGTCACTGGCAGCAGGAGAACTACCAGACTGAATAGAGGCAGTGTCTGGTTTCACGCGCAGATAGGTTCAGTTAGTGCGTTCTTCCATTTTTTACAGCTTCTATTTATGTTGTTACATTTTTCCAGTTATTCAAACATTTAGCAATACAAAGTTCGGCTCAAAAAGGCTGGAACATGGGATACAGACAAAATTGATCCATTGACAATCACCTTAACAAAATAGTAACAATTCAGGGCATATAATATCTACCGATTTGAAGGTAACATGAGAACCAGCAAAGTGTGACAAAAAACTGTGAGAAATAAAGGATTAACCCTGAGCTTCCGGCATCATACGACGTTTCTGTTTAATACTTGGTTGGAATAGAGATAATAAAGATTGCAAGTCTACAGTTTTTATTTTGTTTGAGTTTGTGCGAAATGACAAAATTTTCCTCTCTTGCTTCCTACAAATTTTCCGTTCAGATTAGGATATGATGTGTTTTCTATTTTTCAGATTAGGATTAGTGATTATATTTCCCTTGCTTCCAAGTGGTTGTGCAATAAAAAATTCCTGCATCTGAATGTGGTTACTTCTGCAGTTTTATGGTGCTTATGGAATAATAGGAATAGTCTGGTTTTTAATAGAAAAACTTGGATTAATATGAAACAGGTGTGGGGGCTGCTGCTGTCCTATCTAAAAACCTGGAAGGTTCCTTTCAAGGATCTGGAAGGAGGAAAGTTGAGAGAATTCACAGAAATGATGGTGATGAAGCTGAGAAGTCCTCTCTGCTTGGACTTCCCAAGATGAGCTGCAATGGCTTTGGGCGGATCGCGGCCTGGGTCCTTGATGCTAAGAGAGACTCGGGGAGGGCGACACTGAAGTACCTGCACGCTCATCCAGAGGAGGATGCGACGATACATGTGGTGGTTTGAGCCCTAGTTGCTTCCCAGGTGCTTAGTAGTAGATGTAGTAGGTTTTTGGTGGCTTTTGATGGTGCTGCCTGCTGATGCAGCGCTGGGGGTGATGCCCAGGTTGTAAAAGCTTTTGCTCTAGATCAGGGGAGGTTTTAGTCTGGTACTGTTGCAAAAACTTTGAGCTGTAAGTTGCTTGCCGGTGTAGTGTCCCCGGTGCTTGGCCTTGGGTGCGTTTTGGTTTGTTGGAAAAGATTCGGTGTGAACATTTGTGGTTTCATGCTTAATGGAACCGGGGATCGTCTCCCTGTTTTTCTAAAAACAAATTTTCCGTTCTTAGGTGTGACTACAGTTCTGTCAAATGTATGACAAACTATTTGTCTTGTGTTTCAGATTTCTACAAAGTGGAACAATATTAAAAAAAACTATCTTTTTAGCTTATGTTTTCTAGCTAATGTCTGGTCATGCTTGCTCACAACTACTCCCCATGTCTAAAACACGATGTAATTATGAATCAAGGGAACAAGAATTACCAGCAGCTAACCAAAAAGTGAAATCTAATACATCATGGTTCCGCCCTCTATTATTCTTGAGTGTCAACAGCCCAGAGAAACAGAAAAATGATTAAGAACATAGCTCTAGAACACTGCACATACTCCTCCCGCATGAATCTGTGAGACTGTGACCATACCTTCTATAATATGCACTCCCTGAGATGGCAATTGTAGACTGGATTCGTCCATGAGATGCCCTTACCATTGTCTGCAGAGCTTGATGTTCCACATTCAGACACAGTGACATCATTGGCAAAGGAGGTGCACTGGCAGCTGCAATATTGATCTACAAAAATGGATTAATTTCCACCTTTTAACTTTGGAACGAGCTAATTCTCCAGGGCAATGACCAAATTTTCCACCTTTTAACTTTGGAACGAGCTAATTCTCTAGGGCAATGACCAAACTTTACTGATAGTTACGTTAAAGATGCCACCACTATTATTTAAAGCAACCACAACATTGCCATGAATATTCACCACAACATCAGACAATCATCTCAGTAAATTCAGAGAAACACATAAAAATTGCACAGACCTAATATTCTACCAAGAAGTATGAACAAGATTCAGTTATACCTTGCAAATTTTGATCTATCGTTGGTCTAGGACTTCAGGGTACCTGCTTGGTCTGCGTCAGTTTCAACCGGCCCGGCCCTAGGAAATCAAGAAAAACTCGACACTTCAGAGAACAAGAAACCTCAAACACGAAAGAAGCGATGTTACCAGTTTTTTCTTCTTCTCATGAGAAATTGCATCTCAAAATTCAGACCCAAACCAAGTTGGACTGTAAGATTCATGACCGAGAAGCTCTCATGACTTGTATAGTTTTATAACAGCCGATCAAAACTTCAGAACCTGCTGCAGCCTACCACCTCCTTGGGAATGCCGTACAACCTATCAGGTGGCAATGTAGGAGAGAGGTGGAGAGATAGTGAAAGGGTAGTGTACCTCCACTGCGGAGTAGACGGAGGTAGCTTGGTCGCTGCCGGCTAGACCTCGCTCTGCCCATGGTCACCGCGTCGCGTCGTCGCTGGTGCGAGTGGCAGTCTGCACTGCTCCTCCCGATGATGGCGACAGTGACGGCGCGGACGCGAGCTCGAACAGAGGAGGGAGGGCATCATAGGAAGCTGCATCAAATCCCATCACTCCCTCTCCCTTATCCCCTTGCTACAGTTGAGAGGGGCGAAGAGGGAGGCGTCCAGAGGGTTCGAGGTTTCCGCCGCCGAGGTCCCTCGTTCCCCTCCTCTCCGTCCGTCGCCCCGCGAGTCTTGAACGGTGGCGAGTGTGCCCCCGCTCCCTGGGGGTGTGCACTGAAGCGGAGGAGCGAAGGGACGACAATGCTGCCCTCCGCTCACTTGATTCTTGTGCGCGGCGTTGTCGGTCGTCAAGTTCTGCTCTTCGTCTCTTCAAGCGTTTGGCCTGGTCGTGGAGGAGGTGATGGTAAACCATCAGCTCTTCCCTCGTTGCGTCGGGTCCGAGCGGGGTTGCGTCTTGCACAGCCGCCTTTATCCTGGCCATTGCGGCCTCGCTGATTGTGATGGTTTCGCGGGGATCTTGTGATCCTTGCGAGTCACCGGTCCTCTCGCTAATCATGCAGACTTGGATAGGGCGGGTTGTGGCGGGTTGCATCGAACCGAAGAAGCGGTTTTTGCTCTGGGCGTGCTCGTCAGCGTCGTGTTCGACGGGACTAGCGACGTCCTCAGGGTAGACAGCATCGTTGAGATAAAACGACGAGCATTCAGACCCAACTGTTTCCAGGGGGTCGTTGACGAGATCGTCTGGCGAGTGCTCCAAGAGAGGAGTTGGCGATGAAGATCTGGACTCGACTGTTTCCAGGGAGTCACTGATGGAGCCGTCCGAAGAGTGTTCCGGAGGCGAGATTGGTGATGGAGACCTGGACTCGACTGTTTCCAGGGAGTCGCTGGTGGAGCCGTCCGAAGAGTGTTCCGGAGGCGAGATTGGCGATGGAGACCTGGATTCGACTGTTTCCAGGGAGTCGCTGGTGGAGCCGTCCGAAGAGTGTTCCGGAGGTGGGATTGGCGATGGAGACCTGGACTCGACTGTTTCCAGGGAGTCGCTGGTGGAGCCGTACGAAGAGTGTTCCGGAGGCAAGATTGGCGATGGAGATGGGTCCGTCGTTGCTGCTCGAACAACGTCAGGTAAACGGAGGATACCGTGTCGATCCGCTAGGAGTCGCACGATTCCAAATGTCAGCGGGACGCTACTCCGCAGGGAATCGAAGATCGACCGCGCCTCCTACGCGTGCGGGGTGAAACAGAGGGAGCCGAAGTAGACCGGGTCCTCCAGTCAGGCGGGACCTTGAATTGTCGGTGAAGGAGCTGCATATGCCTGGGTTCCCACATCGAGGGTTCCCACAGACGGTGCCAACTGTCGAGGGATCAACTCGGCAGTGCCCCTCCTTGAGGGACTTGGGTTTATCGAGAACTTCATGACGTGGGTGACACCGGCGGCTAACAAGGAATACAAGAAATCGCCGGAGTTCGGATCCCCGGTAAAGTAGAACGATCTGTATTCTCTTGCTGGTTTCTTTGTGTGTTACAATATCACCGTAAGGGCTTATGGTGGCGATGCGATCTAGAGATCCCTCTACCCGGTGGCTCCTCCCAGCCTTTATAGTAGGCTGGGTCTCGGGTACCCGTATCCGGATAGGTTTACAAGGTCTAAAGCGTAACCCTAACCCTAATCTGGCCCAACAAGGGACCTTGCGCTGCCCTTTACATGGGCCTGGGCCTTCTTCCAGACGTGCTTGCTGATGGGTCCTTTCGAGTAATGGTTACCAGGTACCCGACAGGTGGGACCTGATGATCATAACCATGTCAGAGGCCATGGACGAGGGCGCCGGTGGCTGGACAAGAGGAAGGCCACAACTTGACGTGCAGAAGCGATTGGACTCGAGGGAGGCCATGGATCTGCCCACTGGTTCCGGTGGGAGTGCCCCTCCCGCGGTCTGCTCGATGCGGCCGTCGCTCAGGTCCGGCTGCATGATGCCCTCGCTTTTTTTTCTGAAAGTAGGAAACTATTATTCATACGTTAAGGATACAAGCATACATCACAGTACAAATACGGAAAATACAGGAAGGATACAACTAGGAAGCTGGCCCCATCGAACAAACGAGAAGACAGAAGAAACATCTCGTCGTCTTTGTCGCTTCCGCCGCCGCTGCACCCCGCGAGCCCCGCCACCATCGCCGGAGGAAGAACAACACGCAGAAGAACAACAACCCAAGAGCAGAGGAGCCCCTTGCACGCAGGCGTTCGAGGACCGCAGTAACCACCAGCTCCGAGAAGATGGATCTCGTCTTGAAAGGAGCATCGGCGGGAGACACGCTCCCAAGCATCCCTAGCTCCAGATCCGTGGTAGACGCCGCACCACCGCACAAACGCCGGATGGATCCCATCGCCGACAACCACAACCCGCACCAGCCACGACCGGTCTCCTTCCCGGGCGACCGCCCCAGAAAACCGGTGCCACCCCGAAGAAGAGAAGCACCGGACCACCACCACCAGCACCAAAACACCACAAGCTCCTCGGCAGCGCCCACACAAGCACCACCGCGACGGGGAAGGAGCCGGGCGACCAAACTCCACTGGCAGAGCGCCGCCACCGCCTCGCCGCTCCTGCCTGAAGACCTAAACCAGGACCTATCTACACGCCGACCAGAGGAAACCGAGCCCCCCCCCCCCTCTCCCGCCGCCGGAGCGACGAACGGAGAGGAGGGGAACCAGGGACCTCAGCGGCGGAAACCTCGAACCCTCTGGACGCCTCCCTCTTCGCCCTCTCAACTGTAGCAAGGGGATAAGGGAGAGGGAGTGATGGGATTTGATGCAGCTTCCTATGATGCCCTCGCTTGCTGGCTAGTTTAGGGATATTTGATTTGGCTGCGATGTAACAAAGGAGTGTGAAAGGGCTGACGAGGACGTGGCAAGCTATACGATATGATTGACGAGGAATTCGGGGTTGTTGTTAACTGTGCGCCTAGATAGCTGCAACGGCAAGTGCGCAGATAAACTTGAACCATGTGGCACAAAGATCTCCAACAAAGACAAACAAACCAACAATCTATGCGCCTTGAAGATAGCCGAATTCGTTGGCAGCAGAAACCTCGTATCAGCGAGAGATTTGGGAGGGCGTGGGGTGGCATTTCTTATGTAATTAGGATGAAGTGTGACACCAGGCACCACGTCTTGTCTTTTAATAGTAAAGATACATTACACTTATAAACTGAGACAGCACAAAGTCGTCTACGTTTAAATGATCTATCGTAACCAACGTATACGGATTTTCCACTCTATCGCAGACAATAACCATGTCCATGTAGATGCCTGAATCTCGATACAACAGTACATCTACAAGATTACCACTCTCTTCTTTCATAGAACATCTGTAATAGAGTAACAGATCTATTAAATAGCGGTACCATAAAACATTAACTGTACGATTTATCGAATCTGTTCCGGCTCATTCCGCGCGATACCGCAAAACAATTTTTGGGATTTAGCTCATATTTTTAATTTTAGATAAAAATCTTAATATAACATCAATATAAATCTAATGTATTAATGTTTTAACATCACACAATACAACAATCATCCAAATTATAAGAATAGTTGAAATCCAAATAATAAAATAAATAAGGAATGGTCCGGAATGCAAATAATGGTTCAAATCATACATGAATACAAATGAAATTAAATAAATGAAATGGTAGACTATGCAACATATAATTGCCACTGATGCTGAATGAGATCATCATGAAGTTGAATATGTGCAGCCTTGTCTTCAGTCTGCCGGTAAGTCTCAAGAAAAAATTGAATCCACAATATGAACAAAAAGATCTCCCTGCATTCGATAACGTCTACTAAAAATAAGACGGGGAGTGCAAATCTTGGCAAAGTAATCTTTCATGAGCATTTTATGATCGAGATCTCGGTCGCGAGGAATGCAAAGACGACAAGCATCGAGAGTCTCGACCCTTCCTTTTCTTTTCTTGATGTTACCGAGTTCTTTTATATCGAGAATCAAGATGAGATTCTCGACATCATCATCATGAATCAAGTCGTCAGAATCATCCGACGACGACTGTCGGGGATATAACCCCGGGTACCCCATAGTTGGTAGTTTATTGGTATAGTAGAAGGAAGAGACAGCAAGCAAATACATATAAGATAAAGGAAAAGCAGAAGAAGGCAGCCTGAGCCGACATTGACATGGCCCGGGCCGACGTACCAGTCGCTGGGCCGACATAAACTTATGTCGGATTACCTAACCCGGCTAGGCCTCTGTTTCTCCCGCACAGGCCCCGGTTGGGCCGATTCTCCACTGCCGACATCCCCCGCGGGCCATATCCTCCGCACCAGTTCCTCAGGCGGCATCCCGCCAGGCCGACATAGGCTTATGTTGGCAACACCACTCCCGGGTCGGTTCACCTTGGCCACTCACCCGGCCGGGCCGGCGCCCAGGCCACCGTGCCGGGTAATCGTTACTACCTCGCCACGTCGCCTCCGGGACCTCGTCTCGACACCAACACCTCGGCACGCCAGCGAATCCCCAGGACGGGACCGATCGCTTCCTCGACCGGGCTACCTCGGCCACGTCTCCATCAACTCGACCCTGGCCGAGGTCGACACCCAGCATCGCTCTATTACCAGGACCCGGACTACCTCGCGACATCGACCTAGACCAGCACCTCTACATCGATCGCCATCGACTCTCCCGGCTGCACTACTACCCCTACGTCTCCAGCCTCTACACCGACGTACTCCAGCTGCCAGATATTCCCAGAAGCCACCTATCCTCAGGAGAGGATAGGATCGTTGACCAAGCCGAGGACGAGACAAGGAGACAAGGAGACAGGAGGGACATGCTTGGTACTAGAGAGCGACAAGTCCACAGTGCGACAAGACCCCATCGGTCATCTCCAACAGTATGACAAGATGCCAGTAGTCATCTCAGGAGCAACATGTTGTACTGTGCAGTGGGGCCCCTTGTCCCCTGGGCTCCCCTTTATAAGGAGCACCAGGGGGATGGAACTCGGCAGACCCGGCACGGGAGGCTCATTTCCCCCCGGGCTCAGTACGAGCCTCTCTCCAGCGTACTACTAGCTCTTTAGCTCATAGAGACATACGTAGAGTAACCTCATGCAGTGAGGGGATCATCTAGAGATAGCTATACAGCTCAAGGAGCAACCATGTAGCTCTCATATACAGCCTCATATAGATCAGACATGCAGGAGTAGGGGTTTACCTCCTCTCGAGGGCCCTGAACCTGGGTACATCCGTGTTCTTCTGTGTGCGCTCTTCAGTGCGCTATCCCTCCCCGGATACCTTCAGTGTCCATCGGCCCCAACTTAAGCCTACCCCAGGCATCTGTCTGTTCACCACGACGACAGTTGGCGCCCACCGTGGGGCTGATAGTGGCGCTGGCTGGGTTCCATCCGGACGGGACCTTCTTCATCAACTCCAGCGGGCTCCGCGGGTCGGGTTCCGTAGCTCGGCCCTCGGGACGGCTTCATAAACCTCTTCATCATCGATGCCGGTGCGGCGTTTTCGCCGTTTCCCGTGAGGCCGGGGAGCTTGATATCGACATGGCCTCCGCACGCTCACTCCTTCTTCGTCACCGGCGCCGTGCCTGCGCCTGGGAACTGCGGCGTTCGTGCTGTCTCTCCCGCTCAGCCCGGTGGTTCTACATCGACGCTGTCACCATCGTCCTGCCCCGGGTCGACCACGTGCGTGCGTATCTGGCGAGCACTGCATGCGTGCACGCCTGCAAGCAGCTCTCGGCTGAGTAAGGAAGGAGCAAGCCGAGTCAGAGGTATATCTGCCACCGAAGGATGTGGTGTCGTTGCCGAATAAAGTAGAGAAGTAAGAAGCTATAGAGAAAAGCTTGTGTCGGCTTTGAGACACAGGCCGAGTTAATGAATAGAAGAAAAGAAGAAAGATGGATTCCAGCTGATTAGAGTATGTCGGTTGAAAAAAGTCAGCTGCTGCGATAGAAAGTGTCAGCAGTTATGTCGGTCGGTACATGCATGTCGGCTAGGCGTGCATGCCGAGTAAAAGAGGGACTCGGATTGAGTCATGTACGGATAAAAATCCTGGCCGAGTAAGATGATAACTCGGCTCAGTCTTGTGGTACCGACATCAGTATCAAGTCGGCTGGAAATAGGCCAGCTGAGATAGCTTGGCCGAGATAAAAACTGGCATATAACTACCGAGATAAACTGCCGACATAAGCAGTAGGTCGACCAAGAGAAATCTGGCATAACCTGCCGAAATGTAAGTCTGTCCGAGATGCAAATCCGACATGCCATGTCGACATAACAAGCGTGCCGACTATGCATATGTCGGCTCTGTTTGGTCGGCCGACCGGACAAAACCCAGCTTTTCCCATGCAGGTCTCGCTCGTCTTCGACTCTGTTTGGACACCTCGGACTGGCCAAACATGTATGCCTCCGTGCAATCAGCATCAACAATGCAATGTAAGTAGTTACCGCGTATATACTAGTACCAAGCATAGGAGGATAAACCTCAAAAGTTACTCGGGGACTGCCCCTTCGTATCTTGCTTAGATGTTTTCCCCGGGAACGAGATGTCTTGACCCGGGGACTGGCCGGCCAGTCAGTTTTATGTTTTCTCCTAGATAATAAAAGTAACTCGGGGACTCGGTTGAGACCGAGTCTGCATCGTCATGCATAGTTTTGTTACTAGTTAATTTCATCTGTCAGCAGAGTTGCTGTTAAGTTTAAATACTCTTTATAAATATGCTTGGGCTAACCTTGTATGGCGGTATCGGCTTTACCGAGTAAGAGTTCATCACCAAGATCTTGGTTATATTGGTTATCTCGGATCGCCCAAAATATCACGACATCCTGTAATCTATCTCAAATCACCGGTTATGTCGGTCAGCCAAAGTATCATGGCATCATCACAAAATGTCTCGTAATCACAGGTTATGTCGGCTTGCCAAATATCACGGCATCACCCGTTATTTCATATCTCCAAGTATCATGGCATCGACAAGTACGTCGGATCACCACATATCTCGGTTCGCCATGTATGTCGGCGAGGCCGGTGGACTTCATGTCCAAGATGCCAGTAAACTCAGGTGGATCCCGCATCCGTAAACTGACATAGCCCATGTTGACAATATGTCGGTTCAGCCCACGCAGGCTATATATGATACCGACATAGCCCATGCAGGCAATATGTCGATGAGACATTGCCCAGGTAGGCCCAGGTAGTCAACATGTCGATTCAGCCCATGCAGGCTCTACGGAAAATCTGACATAGCCCATGCAGGCGATATGTCAAAGCAGCCCAAGCAGGCTATATGTCGGTCCAGCTCATGCTGCCGACATAACACTTCGGTAATGCCCGAGATGGCTAGAGACCGACATATGATGATGCCCAAGCAGGTTATATGTCGGTCCAGCTCATGCTGCCGACATAACACTTCGGTAATGCCCGAGATGGCTAGAAACCGACATATGATGATGCCCAAGCAGGTTATATGTCGGTCCATCTCATGCTGCCGACATAACACTTCGGTAATACCCGAGATGGCTAGAAACCGACATATGATGCTGCCCAAGCAGGCTATATGTTGGTCTAGCTCATGATACCGACATAACACTTCGGTAATGCCCGAGATGGCTAGAAACCGACATATGATGATGCCCAAGTAGGCTATGTATCGGTCCAGCTCATGATGTTGACATACGACTTCGGTAAATGCCCGAGATGGCTAATAACCGACATATGATAATGCACAAGCCGGAGGTATGTCGATCCAGCTCATGCTGTTGACATACGACTTTGGTAACGTCCGAGTTGGCTATAAACCAGCATATGACAGTGTTCATAAAGGCTATATGTCAATTCAGCCCACACAGGCAACATCTATACCGGCATAGCACATGAAGGCTAGAGGTTGATGAAACATTGCCCAGATTGGCTATATATTTGTTCAGCCCATGCAGGCTATGTTTCGATACCAACTCTGTGATACCTTAGTTAGATAGCCTATTCGTGAATCTGCGATTCCCATAGTCTCGGGGACTACTGTCGGGGATATAATCCCGGGTACCCCAGAGTTGGTAGTTTATTGGTATAGTAGAAGGAAGAGACAACAAGAAATACATATAAGATAAAGGAAAAGCAGAAGAAGGCAGCCTGGGCCGACATTGACATGGCCCGGGCCGACGTAAACTTATGTCAGATTCCCTAACCCGGCTGGGCCTCTGCTTCTCCCGCACGGGCCCCGGTTGGGCCGATTCTCCACTGCCGACATCCCCCGCGGGCCATATCCTCTACACCAGTTCCTCAGGCCGGCATCTCGCCTGCCCGACATAGGCTTATGTCGGCAGCACCACTCCCGGGTCGGCTCACCTTGGCCACTCACCCGGCCGGGCCGGCGCCCAGGCCACCATGTCGGGTAATCGTTACTACCTCGCCACATCGCCTCCGGGACCTCGTCTCGACAGCAACACCTCGGCACACCAGCGAATCCCCAGGACGGGACCGATTGCTTCCTCAACCGGGCTACCTCGGCCACGTCTCCATCAACTCAACCTTGCCCGAGGTCGACACCCATATCGCTCTGTTACCAGGACCCGGACTACCTCGCTACATCGACCTAGACCAGCACCTCTACATTGATCGCCACCGACTCTCCCGGTTGCACTGCTACCCCTACGTCTCTAGCCTCTACCTCGACGTACTCCAGCTGCCAGATATTCCAAGAAGCCACCTATCCTTAGGAGAGGATAGGATCGTTGACCAAGCCAAGGAGAAGGCAAGGAGACAAGGAGACAGGAGGGACGTGCTTGGTACCAGACAGCAACAAGGCCACAGTGCAACAAGACCCCATCGGTCATCTCCAACAGTATGGCAAGATGCCAGTAGTCATCTCAGGAGCAGCATGTTGTACTGTGCAGTGGGGCTCCCTTGTCCCCTGGGCTCCCCTTTATAAGGAGCACCAGGGGGATGGAACTCGGCAGACCCGGCACGGGAGGCTCATTTCCCCCCGGGCTCAGTACGAGCCTCTCTCCAGCGTACTACTAGCTCTTTAGCTCATAGAGACATACGTAGAGTAACCTCATGCAGTGAGGGGATCATCTAGAGATAGCTATACAACTCAAGGAGCAACCTTGTAGATCTCATATACAGCCTCATATAGATCAGACATGCAGGAGTAGGGGTTTTACCTCCTCACGAGGGCCCTAAACCTGGGTACATCGGTGTTCTTCTGTGTGCGCTCTTCAGCGCGCTATCCCTCCCCGGATACCTCCAGTGTCCATCGGCCCCAACTTAAGCCTACCCCATGCACGATTCACCAAAATTAAATTGCACAGACGGGCTCACGGCCGAAGTAATCTACCAAAAGTATATCCTATGGTAAACTAAATTTGCATCCGATTCCTAAACTAAAATAGAAATTAAATTACCTTTAGGCGGAGACAGTGGTCGCTGAATGAGAGATGGTGGCCCCAAATCAGCTGCCATGGTGGCTTCATCATCCTCGACGAGCAGCCCCAATCAACAACGGCGACGGCTTCTACCATGACAAGCGGCTGAACCGGGGCAAGATACACCCCCCTCAATTAAATCCGTGACTAGCCTCATCGGCTGCAACGATGAAGTAGCAGCTCAAGAACGGCCGAAGGGGCCCTTTCGAGCGCGGCGGCGCCTCCCGTGGAGCCTCGCGACAGATACATGTCGGCGACTCCGGTCAAGTTACAATGGAAGGGAACGGCCAACCGCGAGCTCCAACAGGGGTCGGAATGGAGCGGCGGACAGCGGGGTGACTTTTCGACAACACGTCATGGCCGGGGTGGCTCAAATCGATGACGGGATACGGCGGCGGTGCGGGCGGAACAAAGGTTGCACGCTGAAAATTTTAACTGCGCCAAGATTTTCGTGCGATGGGGAACTGAAAATGAGGTCGTGAAAATTGAAGATTTGAGACGATTGGGACCTGGTATTTGGGATCTGTGAGTGGATCCCTTTTCTCCTATAAAACGACGGTTACTAGACCCTTAAGTAATGGTAAATACTAGTGGTCGCCGTAAGTAATCTGCTAGAGATGCTCTGCCTGTGAAACCAACCGACTCTTCCTTTCTCCAGCAGTCAAACCAAAGTTTCAGAATTTTATTTGACCTTAGCTCAAGGAAACAACTAAAAACAATGTAGTAATACCTATGTGATTCAACGAACTCCCAAAATCTAAGCACACTAGTGCACATAAAAAGTTCAATTCAGGTTGATGGTCGCTCTTTTGTTTGGGCCAAACAGAATTGTCGCTCCCTGAAACTGAAGGTGTCTTGTCGTTTTGCTCATAAAACTACTAGTTTTGATAACTCAATTTCATTTTGGTACTAGTTTTGTTTTCAATCGTAAAAACCTACCAGAATTTAATGAGCCTTTCGCAAAAAACCCTAAATCGGCTCTAAACTTGAATTGACACCCGTTCTTACAACCCGGTCCCACCTGTCAGATGACGTGGCAAGCTTAGAGAGAATTAACACCTAAACTAACAGTGGGCCCCACTTGTCAGTCCAGTAAAAAATAAAAATCTCTGAGAAAATAAAAAAAATCGGAAAATGGGGAAATTTGAGAAAATAAAAAAATAAAAATGGGGAAAAAATCCTCCGTAGGCGCGCCAGGGAGGCCGAGCTGTGGTCTTCTTCACCACGGCCCGACGGCCGGCGGCTCCTCCGGCGAGGCCAAGGACAGCCAGGCGGCACGCCACCCGAGGCAGTCCGCGCGGAGGCGGGCGCGGATGCGCGGGACGGCGGCCGGCGGCTGGGCGACGGCGGCCGAGCTGGCGAACGGACGAGGGGGCGGCCACCGGACTTGGGAACGGGGGAGGCGGCGGCTGGGCGACGGCAACGGCGGCGGCAGCGGAGGCCTGGCTCGGGAGCGGTCACGGCGGCGGCGGCCTGGACGGGAGCGGCCTCGGCGGCGGCGGCCTGGCTCAGGAGAGTCCGGACCAGCGACGCCTGGGCTCGGGAACGGCGGCGGTGCGGTCGCCAGAGAGCGGCCGGAACAGCGCCGAACGCCTCACACGGCAGCGGCCACGAGAGCAACTAGGCCGACGGCGACCGGAATTTTTCCTTTTTTTCTATTCTTTTTTGATAATTGTTTTCTCTTTTTTATATATTTTTCAGATTTTTTTATTTTTTGTAGGACTGATAAGTGGGGCCCATTGCCAGTTTAGTTGTTAATTTCTCCGAGCTTGCCACGTCAACCTGACTGGTGGCCCGCCTAGTCAGAAACGGTGTCAATTCGAGTTTAGAGCCGATTTAGAGTTTTTTGCGAAAGGCTCAAAAATTTCTGGTAGGTTTTTGCGATTGAAAACAAAACTGGTACCAAAGTGAAATTGAATCTTTTGCTCTCTATCTTGACTTGCAGAACATGAGATCTCATCGGTGTCCGTGTTATTTGAAACCACAAGAAAAACTAAAACTATTGGATCTGCATAATTTGACCCAGCAAACCTGGGGTTAGGGGGCTGTATGTATCTTGCTTAAGGTCTACAGCTATATAGGCTAGAGTATTAAACATTCACTTGGTTTGTTGCTGGAATTGTAAATTGGGCAACTTGCTAGAATCTGAATATCGAATTATCTAGTACTGTAATAATCGTTGTTCGACACTTCTACTTGACAATGGAAGTCAAGAACAACGGATCAGCTGAAAGTGTTGATTCTGAATTGCTCGTTATGTTTACGAACCAGAACAGTACAACGAGAGGATGCATTTGAATTTCGAGCTTCAAATCCACACCTTGATGTCACCGAATTGGCACTTAAGAGCAGAAATTCGTTTTGTTTCTACTATGTTGAGCATCTATGTCGAACAAATTGGTCTGCATCGATTCAACTTGCTAACGAGCACATCTTATGATGGGAGAATCCTCATCCATTCGTGTCAGTACAGAATGCTAGGCTGACTTGCATTTTCATCAGAAGAAAAAAAGGAAACTAAACTGTTTACACCCAGGACCAACAAAAGAAGCTTTCTATCGCCTAATTAACCTGAACATTTTTTTCATGGATCCCATCTTTCGAAAAAAGAAAAAATAAACAAAAAAGAAAGGAAGATAAATAAAACCAAGCGAGAACCTCGGCGTGGTGTCACGACGACGGCCTCGCCATGGCCAGCGGCGTGATCTCGGCGAGCGGCGAGGTCCGGCAGATGGGGCAGGTCGGGTGCTTCCGGAGCCAGGGGTCGACGCACTCCCGGTGGAAGAGGTGGCCGCATTCCGGCAGCATCCGGAGCACGTCGCCGTCGGCGTAGTTGTCGAGGCACACGGAGCAGCAGGTGCAGGTGGTGCCCAGCTTCTTCTTCCGCCCCTTGGCCTCGCTGTACACCACCTCCGGGTACCCCTTGAGCGTGGCCTCGTCGATGCCGAGCTCGACGTCGCCATTGCCGCCGCCGTCCGTGTCGGCCTCACGGCGGCCTCGCGGGTGCCGCCGACGCGTGGACGGCGTCCCGTCGTCGGCGGGCGGCGGACGGGTGCAGAAGTAGGAGCCGAGGATGATGGTGGTGATGAGGACGAGGAGGCCGACGGAGACGCCGATGCCGACGCCGTAGCCGCTTATGTGGTGCGAGCTCAAAATGCCCGTGCTGCCGTTCACCGGGCTGAGACGACCGTGGGGCGGCGGGCCACCGGAGCTCATCGTGACACGCCGGCTCTTGGTGAACCCGAAGCGAATGGAGGTTACCTAGAGATCTGAGGTGACGGGTTGTACACTTGTACTAGTACGTCGTTGTTGGTGGCGAGGAGGAGGAGGAGGAGCCAGCGAGATTCGTCACAGGTTTGTTGATCGTTTGTTGTTTGGGCTTGAAGGTTTGCGACGGGGACGTCAACGCTTTGCGATGCACGCAAACATAAATGAAACGGATACACAAATGTACGGAAGGAGGAGAACTATATACTACTAGGGCGGTGTACTGTGTAACACGTACGGAAGAGCTGTATTGGATGTGGCTGGGCGAAATGGGCAATGGTTTTGATCGAGGTCAATGATGCGTTGGGCATTTTTTTATATCATCACTTTGGTTCATTTTGGTGTGTTCTTTTGCATGTTTCGTTGCTGATTTCTGCTCGTTGGGCTCGTCAGGGTCAATGCAACGCAATCATGGTCCAGGGTTTGACTTTGCAGTTTGTTGGGATGATTCTCCGCCACTTTTATTTTTGGAAAAGATAGACGGCACAATGCATAATAACTTTATAGTATTAGAAATGGACGCAGCTACATCGAGGTCGGATGTATATCTAGCTTACAGCCCTAGCGAAAGTCCCTACGTTGCGGGGTGTCATCCACGTTTATCGAGTACTTGCACATGACAGACTCGAGCTATATTGCTGAGTACCGTGTAAAAACACTCGGCAACAATGTATATGCGGTAAAAAATGACACTCGGCGACATCTTGGCAATAGGAAAAAAAGACGCGTCACGTGGCACCTCTCGCCGAACAAAGTAGAAAATAGATAGCACAAAGTGGATATGCCGAGTCCCGAGTTGTCGTGTGCCCGAGTGTTGGCTGAGTGTAATTTAGGGGGCACTTAGCAACAACTAGGGTATGCTAAGCCCCCCCCCAAAAAAAACTGTCGACAAAACGGGGCACTCAACATCACTTGGCACCACGAGGCGCTCGGAAAAGGAGGAATAATGCCAAGTGCGACACTCGGCAACATGGAGGCACCGAGGCACTCGAAAACTCATGCGTGCCATGGCGCCTGCCGTTGTGACAAACGGTAAAATGACGTCACGGAGGAGGTTGCTGAGTGCCACGTCAGCGGCACTTTGCAAAGACAACAATGTTAGTTTTTTTCTCGGTGCATTGTAACATGGCACTCAACAAAGAGTTTTCTTTTAAGATACACAATGAATTTCTCCACTTTGCTTGCAGCGCTCCAAGGCTTGGTGAACTATGGCTAAATACATGAGTTCATTATGACCTTAACTTAGAGCCATATGTTGAATTCTTCTCTTGAAATCAAACTCTCAAGATCTTGATTCCTCCTGGCTAACACATAAGCTAGGGCATGTATTTCTTTGAATCCCACACAAAAACTCCATCAATATTACTTTTCATTGATCATATCATATTCATCTCTTCATATTGATGATCTTGATGTCAATATACACATAATATCTTTATCTTCATGACATCCAACATTGTTTTCAACACAGGGACTTCATAACATTACCTATGGAAAAGTCTTTCAAGCATAACACAATAAAATCATTAGTTCATAGAGATTGTCATACTAAAACCACGCATGGGTCCATGCACTTCCAGGGGTGCGGCTAGGCCGGGTACCTCCGAACTATTTTGGAATATTCTAGAACCTTTTATACCCTCTCAAAGCTTCTGACATATTTTAGAATCTGCGAATACCATTCAGAACACTTCCGGACATCACCGGAATCATTTGAACCTCTTTCGAAACCCATCTATTATTTTTCATTCCATCGTAGCATTCCTATATGCAGCTAACTGTTAAGCATGAGACCTACATGTTTGAACATATGTGTACATGTCCGAAACACCTTCCGACTAATAATCGTCCACGGAATGTGAACACCCATAATGACTCCCACATATTAACAAAAATCATAATCGGACGAATCTTGTATCACCGTTTAAATTTCCTGTTGTCTCACGATATATTACACATGACTGAGGCGAGACTTTGATTATTATACCTAATTATCCTCGTTACCGGTTTGTACTATTTTCTCGTTAACTGAGTCATATGTCAAGAGGGGATTGCTATGTTGAGTGCTCGAGCACTCGCCAACCAAGTTGGCGTCAACAAACTGCCATTTTTGTCACTTTTTTTTTGCCGAGCGTAGTGTTTCTGGTCTGTCATCGCTGGCAATCGGGATATACCTTTGTTGCCAAGTGACACATGAACGATACTCGACAAATGTCTAGATGCCGAGCAAAATGTTGGCGAGCGGTAAACCTTTTGCGGAGTGGATGTTGGCTTTCGCCGTGTGTGTCTGGCTCTGGCACTCGGCATTCTTGCTGAATCCGGCAGTGACTAGTACACTGGGTGGTGGATTTTTCATCGGTATACTCCCTCCGTCCTCAAATAAGTGTACTTCTAGCATTTGTCTTAAGTCAAACTTTCTAATATTTGACTAACTTTATAGAAACTAGTAGCAACATATATGATATGAAATTGGTATATTATGAAACTATATTTCAAAGCGGATCTATTGATACTAATTTGGTGTCATAAATGTTGTTACATTTTTCTAAAAAGTTAGTCAAATTTTAAAATGTTTGACTTAGGACAAGAATTAGAAGTACACTTATTTGAGTACGGAGGGAGTATGTAACTGTATAGCTGGACCACGAATAACAGTACTAGGAGTCTACGATACATACACTTCAATTCGATGTAAAAATACACATAAAAACTGAAACAGCGGAAAGTCGTAACCAACGTACTATTAGGCTTTTCCACGCTGTACATCGCAGACAATAGCCCTGCAGATGCGTGAATCTTGCTACAGCAGTACTCCTCTCTAGTCTCTACCCTCTACCGCTTCCTCCGGTGTTCTCATCCATGCGTCTGAAACCAACTGATTTTTTTCTTCTTTCCAGCAGCCAAACGAAAATTTCACAATTTTTTTCTATCTGATGAGCCGAGTCCTCAAGGAAGCAACTGAACACAATGGAATACCTATGATTCAACGAGCTCCCTCCCAGATCATTAGCAGATCAGTGCACAGGAAAAGTTCCAAGTCAGGTTGATGATCGTTGTTTTGTTTAGGTCAAAGCAGAATTCTCGTCCCCTGAAATCGAAGGGGGCTTGTCGTTTTGCTCTCTATCTTGACTTGTTCTAGAACATGAAACCTCATCGGTGTCCGTGTTACTTCAAAGCACAATTACAATTACATTATGTTTTTTTTCCCCATGATTGACCCAGCAAACCAGGGAGAAATGGGGCTGTATGTTATCTTGCTTGGATTGCTTGGAGACCGCAGCTAAACATTCATTAGGTGTGTTGATGGAATTGTAAATTGGACAACTTGCAGAGCTCTGGGCAATGAATTTTCTAGTCTAATTGTTGTTCTACTCGCGAATGGAAGTTAAGAATAACGAAAACTGAAAGTGTTGGTTCTGAACTGTTCGTTACATTTCTGAACCAGAGCATGACTACAAGATCATGCATCTGTGTCAAACAAATTGGTCTACATCGATTTAACTTGCTAATCTGTGATAATAAATAATCTTTAAGCTCATCTTATGATGGGAGAATTCTCAGCCATTTGTGTCAGTACAGAATGCTAGTCTGGCTTGCATTTTCATTAGAAAAAAGAGGAAACTAAACTGAACCCAAATTTACACCCAGGACCAACAAAAGAAGCTACAGAGTACTACTCCTAATTCCTAATTAACCTGAACATTTTTCCATCCTTCAGAATAAGAAAAAAAAGAGAGCAAGGAATTAAAATCAGGCGAGAACCTCTGCGTGGTGTCACGACGACGGCCTCGCCAAGGCCAGCGGTGTGATCTCGGCGAGCGGCGTGGGCAAGGGGCTGGGCAGCGGCGAGGTCCGGCACACGGGGCAGGTCGGGTGCTGCCGGAGCCAGGGGTCGACGCACTCGCGGTGGAAGAGGTGGCCGCAGTCGGGCAGCATCCGGAGCACGTCGCCGTCGCCGTAGTTGTCGAGGCACACGGAGCAGCAGGTGCAGGTGGTTCCCAGCTTCTTCTTCCGCCCCTTGACCTCGCCGTACACCACCTCCGGGTACCCCTTGAGCGTGGCCTCGTCGATGCCGAGCTCCACGTCGTCGTCATTGCCGCCGCCGCCGCCGTCCGCCGCGTCGGCCTCGCGGCGGCGTCGCGGGCGCCGCCGGCGCGGAGACGGCGTCCCGTCGTCGGCGGGCGGACCGCGGGTGCAGAAGTAGGAGGCGAGCGTGATGGTGGTGATGAGGAGGAGGATGCCGACCGAGACGCCGACGCCGTAGCCGAAGCCGCCGATGCGGTCCGAGCTGAACATGCCCACGGGCGGCGGGCCACCGGAGTTCATCGTGACACGTACGCCGGTCCTTGCTAGTGCGCGCGCGCCTGGTGAACCGGAGGCAGGTTAGCTAGAGGGGAGAGGTCTCAGGTCGGTGAGATGACGGGTCGTACGTCGTTGGTGGCGGTGAGGGGGAGTTGCTAGAGAGATTCGTGGCTTGGTGTGTTGATCGTTTGGTGGGGTTTTTGTTTGGGCTTGAAGGGAGGGAGCTCGCTGGGATCCAGCGGAGGGAGGGAGGTTGCGACGGGGACGTCAACGCTTTGCAATGCATGTTGCGGCGGAGAGCGGGACGGGAAGGAGGAGGAGACTATACTACTGGGGGAGTGTATACCATGTACGGGAGAGCTGTATTGGATCGGATGCGGGCCTTAGCTTGAGCTGTACGGGTTTCGATCGAGGTCAATGCTGCGTTTGGGCATTTTTATATACCGTCACTTTCGCTTGATTTTGGTGTGTTCTTCTGCATGTTTAATTTGTTGCTAGCCTTGTTTCTGTTCGTCAGGGTCAATGCAACGCAATCATGGTTCGGGGTTTGACTTTGCAGCTCGTTCCGTGCAACGTTTATTTTTCCCTATTTCATGGCTCCCTACCGGATGGATTCATACTCTGCAGCATGGCTCAGCCGTCCATAGAGCCATGTTCCGAACCATGGCGTCGCGGTCCATGGAGTCATGGTCATAGTGCCATTGCCCGGGGCGTCATGGTTCAGAGCACGGCTCCACGGACGACGAAGTCATGCTGTAGGGCATGTTCTCCTCAAACCTCAACTCTTATTGTTTGAGCTCCGGCTCGCTTCTAGGGTCGGAGCGGAAAAGAAAAAAATGGAGAAGGAGAAATGGATAGAAGCACAATGGTCGGAATAACAAGAAATTTCGAGCTGCTCGAATAGTAGCAAACGTGTAAAACTATAATATAGCTTCTTTGCTCTAAATTCCTATGATCGGTATGTGTGTTTCGTACCGCCTTACAAGGCAAGGTTACTTGAGTTGCAGCTAGTTGCAATCCTAGCTAACGGTAGCATCTGAAGTGCACTTCAAGTTCTCGGACGTGTTACAACTTACACTTACACATGTACTCCGTACTACTTTTTTAAAGCTATATATATGTTTGCTTCTCTTGCTTACTATGCTTTGCTCCCATTTCTAAACTTGCGTTCTAGGAATCGGCACTTGTCGTGCTCGCCATCGGAGTAGTTTATTACACTGAACATCTGAATCGACCCTTTCTTCAACTCCACTACCATGTGATTCACCCCGTCTCTGTTCGCACCATCACAGAGTTGTAACTTAAGCTTCTGACTATTGGTTTACAAGATCCGTCAAACTGAAGTAACGTCTCCATCCGTGGCTTCACTCAAGCTGAGTTAATTTAATCCCTCGAGTAGACGAGCACCCCAAAGATTTCATTATCGGGAATGAACTACGGCTCTTCTGAAAATGACAGAAAACTACAGCAAAGCAAAAGCGAGGGTAGATAGATGGGTTTTGCTTCACCTCTAAGGCTTAAGCGGAAGGCAAAAAATACACCGCACTCTTGAAAAAAAAACACACGCACAGAGGTTGATCTGACCAACACCGATTAAACACATCGCAGGTTGCATCCTAAACATCAGCTTTTCCGAGAACAGAGACGTTCTCCACCTCTCTACATTATTTCTCAACCGCTACAAGGTCAGAATCCACAGTAACTGATGGAAGGTCAACTACCAGAAGCTCGTAGACCGTACAGGCTGAGTAGCAGAGCTTGTTGTTTGGAACTAGAGTGGATGGAACAAATATGCATTTGCATATGCGTTACTTGGGCGGTCTGCTTGCCCCAAGACCCAAGTGATGCCTTCCCCAAATGCTCCCCTTCAATTTCCAAAAGGGGGAAAAAATGTTCCCTTTCTAACTGACAATCAGATCAAGCAAGGTACATGTTCAGGCAAACACCCGCCTCATATTCTTGCTGTTATTCGCGTAGTACCCCACAGCGAACGGTGTTTCGTTTAAAATTCAGCAACAGGTGAAGTTCGACACCACCAACGATTTGCCATACCCAAGCTGCATCTGCCTGGCGGCACGATTGTGCCTCACCTGCTGTTGCATCTGACGACGACTTGCGGTAGACTTTGGCGAGATCTTTGCTACAATCGAAACATGTCAAACATGATGTCGGCTCATCAACTGCCAACAAGTAATAAACGTGTCACAGCAAGTCAAACGTTTACTCAAATGAATTTTCTGTAAGACCTCACATCGTTTAGCAAAGTTGTCGATATCTTATACTAGTAGCACCAAAGGTTCCATCTTAAGGCATTGCGCATAATCCATGGAAACATATTCATCTGCTGACGGTCACAACATCTGGACTCACTGCACTCTCAAGGAGTAAGCCTCCTGCGCCTGCTGTTCCCTGCCGCCTCCTCATCTCCTCCTGCGCCCGCAAGTTTGCCCAGTCAGGTACATTCAAGTTTGAACAAATATCACAGTTCTCAGAACAGAGAAATAAAAGCACACCCCAACGCTTCAGTTTGTATAGGCTCCGCCGACTTATGCTTATCGGGAAATACCACCAGGCTTAGGAGGGGGCACGCCAAAATCCACGGGCGTCGACGCCATCACCTTGTGCTTGTACATCTGCCACCAGTGCCCCGTCGCCTCGTCGACGGTCCGGTAGGTCCAGATGTGCGGCCTGGCCTTCTCCCGGGCAAGGAGGATCTCCTCAACCTCTGCCTTCGACTTCGTCTTGAGCGAGAGGCACTCAGCAAGATCCCCCCACTTGCCAAAGCAGCTGTCGAAGTCACCGTAGCGGTAGTAGTACTGCATCTGATACCATGGAGAGTAGCAGAACCACAACGCGTCGAAGCACTTTATGAAGTCCGGACGTGGCAGAGGCAGGCCACCGCCCTCGGTGCTGGCCATGTGGGGCTTCTCTTCGGCAACCATACCTGCACTGGATATCTTGGGCTTCTCTTTGGGCCCCGGGATCCTTGCTTAAAAACGCCTAGAACAACGAGAAAACAGCAGAAAAACTAAATGATGACCGGATCACAAGAAAATGAAGTACTTCTCACGTTCATCACCACTGCTGGCTCGTTTTTACACTGTGAATTAGGTGGAATAGGATGAATTACTGGGCGATGAAATATCAGATCTGGGAGAAAATGTATGGATTACTAAGGACTGTGTAAGGACCCAACCGTCGGTACATGTGTTTAGTACTGCCTTACTGGGAGATTGAATGTAATTCATTTTCTCACAGATGGCCAGATCTAGCTACTGTTAACACACTCAGAACAATTAACTCGATACCGTTCCTAGCTACTGCTCCTACATCAGTAGCAAATCAACCATAGAAAGCTTCTAACGAATTGCTCAATCAATAAATAAACATCTAAAATCATCAATTGTAGCTTCTATAATGTGAACTGTTAAGTTGTCCAGTCAATAAACATCTACAATCATCAACTATAGTTTTCAGGCATGTGAGCAGTTAAAAATCAAATGTATAAGGACAATTTCACAGATTCAGAGTGAATGCTAAACAAAGGTTGCCTAAATGCGAGTTAGAAAGCTGCTCCCAATCCTAATCGTACCCCCAGATACACCCAATTCTCTCGGTCTACAACCATCAGGCACGCATCCACCAGCTCCATCCCCTGGACTCATCGAATTGCACACCCTGGCCACAGATTCGCCTCCATCCCCTGGACTCATCGAATTGCACACACCGGCCTACAACAATCAGACACGCATCCATCAGCTCCATCCCCTGGACTCATCTAATTGCACACTTTCAGGGTCGCGCCGATAGCTGGTGGCGGGAGAGGCGGTCGGAGTTGGCTGGGATCAGAGAAGAAATCCGGCGGCGTAAAGGCGACCGAGGCGAGGAGATAAAAGAGTGAGGCTGAAAAGTTTGGATGTATGTATTCAGCCGTGGAATTTAATTAGATTGGGAATAACAAATCTGCACAGTTTTGGAATTGGTTTTGAATATCAAAGCCGTTGTTTGGATGTGCATGGTATTTGTTGTTGGAATCGAAGTGTGGCGTCCAATGCCAAATCCTCTTTGGATGTGCAAACTGTGGAATTGAATGTGTTGTCGAGTTTGGACACATAATAACAAAGTAGAAACATAAGGTAAGTATAGACTGATAAATATTTGATTCCAGGTGCAAGGAGACACGCATAATGGACAGGAACACATCTGCACACCGAGACAATCTACAACAGAACAGATCCACATTTAGCCACAAAGTATGATTTAGAGGAGGGGATGTTCGGCTGCTGGAGGAGGTTCGTAGGGGAGGAGGTCAGGAGGTAGTCCGGATTGGGCAGATGCGAAGGTGGATAAGATCGCTCCGGCAGCATCGCCTCCTGCCCCGTTCCGCTTCTGGCCGTCGTTCAGCCTCCCGCCTCTGGCCGCCGTTCAGCCTCCCGCCTCGGGAGTTAGGGTTAGGGGCTGCTGGAAGAGAAGGGACATGCCAGGGAGGAGGAGGGCGCAGACTGTCCCCGGAGTGCAAGGACGGCCGCCGCAGAGACGCGCCAGGGAAGAGGAGGGAGGGAGAAAGGAGTACCTGCGCTGCCGCCGAGCTCTCCTTGGTGCGGCCGTCACGCCTTCTGCTGAGCGAGCGGTGGAAGAGTAAAATGGCTTCAGAGAAAAGTAAAAACGAACGGTCAGAAACGTGGCTGGAGGGCGATCCGACGACCACAAATGCAAAGGCCCTGGCCGGCCCAGAAAGTGCAAATGGAGCCCGAACTTCATGGGGCATTTTTAAATCAAAATCGGCACTTTTATGTTTCAAAAAATCTGAAACGATAACCCTGTAGTGTGCAAAATCTCAAAATCTGTAATTTTTAGGTTTAAAATGTCTAACTGTACCAGTGTGCAAAATCTCAATGCAAAATTCATCTTATTCTAGGCTACACAAACATGATAAATCTGACAAAGTTTCAAATTTTAAAAAATGTGCATTGTTCACCCATTAGATCTAAACATTTTTCATTTTTATCCATCCAAAAGTAGAACAAATTTTGTATTAGGATTTTGCACACCGATAGAGTTCAACATTGTCTACACTAGTAAAAAATAAAAATAAAAGTTAAAAATTGCAAATGTCGATTGCCTCTAAAACGCCGCACTCCTGGCTGGCCTCCATGTGGAGAGAGAACTGATCATCCAAGGTACATGTTCAGGGCAAGCACTCGCTCCTACTCTTTTTTTGTTAACAGATGAGAACCCCAACATCCATCAAATGAACATGTAGGTACAATTTACATCAGGACCCAAAGGCAATTTAAAATACACATTGATCTTTGAACTTTTTGAACAAAGACCCAACAAGAGGAAAATAGAACGTGATTGAGTCCAAAACTGTTCCTCGATGGAATTCTTCACGATGTCAACGCTAGGGATGAGACCATTTGGACCAATGAGAGCTCCATGACACGATGCTGTTGACTCCATTAGAACTGCCTCCCATTAAGCGTCATGACCGGAAGGAATGTATTTGGCCGCCCCTTGGTAAAAAAAAAAAAAAAGTATGGCAGCGGCATCACAAGTGTCGGTGGAATCACCACCGGATGGCCAAGGGCCCACCAAGGTGTAGAAGACAAATGTAGACGAAGATCAACAAGCCTGATGGGATGGGGCCTCAAGCCGGCTGGGTGCGCCAGCGAGCCAAGCCGGCATCGCGACAAGACGGTATGGGCGCTGATGCCGTGACATGCTGCAAAGGACCAAAAATAACCTCCGAACGAAACTTTAGCACAAAATAAACCTATTCCGAAACTGTTTTCAAAACTAACCCTTTTTGGTAGCGCCCGCACGAGGGGCGTTATGCAACATAGGTCAGCGCCGGCGTAGTGGGCGCTATGGTATTGGCAGCATGGCCAGATGGGGTCCAGACCCCGGTTATGTAGCGCCGGCCATGCCAGAGTTGAACTTACTAGTTCAACTCCGGTCATGGGGGCACTACCCTATCTGTATCAGTTTATTGGCTCTGGTCGCAGGTGAGGAGCCACTTTTTGTTTGTCCCGAGGCAGAAAACCCCTCTCTCTCTCTCCCTCTTACTCCCGCAACTCACCTCCCCATCAAATCCTTCCGTTTGGGTGAAGTTTTTTCATGGATTTCGGCTCCCCTACGTGGCAAGAGGTACTCTCCCCCATCCTCCTTATTTTGTCCAATTGAAATCTCCCAATTTGTGCCAAGAGGTCCTGTGTTCGAACCAGCCTCCCTGCACTACACTTTGCAGGGGTAAGACTAGGTTCCTATAATTCCTCCCCAGACCCCACCTTGTGTGGGAGCCTTATGCACTGGGTCTGTCCTTTTTTGAAATCTCCCAATTTGTTGCACACGCCCGCGTATTCTGGCGAGCTAGGCGGGAAACGGCCGTATTCCGGCGACTTCCCGCGGTGGAAGGTCACCGCTGGATGCTGAATATTCAGCCCGCCAATGCCTTGCGCGGTTTTCAGGCCACCCTCGGTTCGGCCGCGAAAACTAGACATTCTCGGTTTCGAGGGGAAAATTTTCGGGCGCGTGAAAAAAGTTTTTCGTTCGGCCAGTTTTACGGTTGCTGTTTTGTCTCTTTTTTCATCGCGCAAACCGTAAGCGATGGTTAGTTTTTCAGTTTCGGCCTTTTACACTACTAGAGATGCTCTTGGTGCTTAATGGCTAGATTTAAAATTAAAATGAATAGTTAGATTTTCTTATTGTATACATTACACAATGCATAGCTTAGTGTAATACCCCTATCATTTAATGCATTTGGGTCGGTGTGGAGCATGACTTGGAAAGAGAAAGGTTTTTTTTTGCCCTGGGACGAACAGAAAACTGGCTTCTGATCGCGGGTGAGGAGGCCCCCCCACGACCGGAGTCAATAAACCGATGCGGATAGGGTAGCGCCCCCATGACCGGAGTTGAACTAGTAAGTTCAACTCCGGCACGGCCGGCGCTACATAATCGGGGTTTGGGCCCCGTCTGGCCACGCTGGCAATATCATAGCGCCCACTACGCCGGCGCTGCCCTATGTTGCGTAACGCCCCTCGTGCGGGCGCTACCAAAAAATGTTAGTTTTGAAAATAGTTTCAGAATAAGTTTTTTTTTTTGTGCTAAAGTTTCGTTCGGAGGTTATTTTTGGTCATTACACATCGTTCATCCACTACGCCAATGGGACGTGAGAAGACGGCCACGTCGTTGACCGATGCTACCCTCGTCGCGTGTAGTGGCACCATGACTCCACAGTGTGGTACTATGCGTGGCGTAAATGATACCTACTCCGCACTATAGATGAGTAGTGGTTGTGGCCCACCGGCTCCTACTGGCTGGCGACTGGCTACTACTGTAACCAGCCACTGTCTATATAAGGTGGGCTGGGGAACCTTAGCAAGGGTGGGATTTTGGAGGAAGAAGAGAGACACGTAGAAAGAAAGGAGAGAACACCAATAAAGCTCAAGGAGCAACTCTGAACATTGTCTACAGGAGTAGGGGTTTTACCTCACCACGAGGGCCCCAAACCTATGTACGTCGCCTTGTTTTTTTGCTCGTATCAAAATCCCGTAAGAACACTGTCGCTCGCTTTTAACCTCACACATCTTTATCATCACCTATGGCTATGTCGTGTACTAAACCACGACAACAGGTCTTCGGCGAGACCTCCATATGTCAACCAAGAGAGGACTACGGGCTCGTCGCCGAGTGTGGGAGAGACACCTTCCTCGTCAGAAGCTAGGATCTACCAAGTCACTTCCCCGAGCAGTAGCCTAACAGGATTTTCGACCAACTCCCCAACCCACGACTGAGCAGCGCGGACAGAGTCGAACTCAGGGCAAACCAGCACCTAAACCGCCATAAAAAAATGCCCTTTTTGGGAAATTTTATGCATAAACATGAAATGTCAAAATGTACAACTGAATTGTTTTCATTTTTTATTTTGAAATGTTTAAAAAATACATTTTCCATGATGACAGCCAAAACATCGTGTCCCTCCCAGTTGTTCCTTCTTACACTATTTCCATTTCTCATACCCAACCTGTGATTTATTTAAAATTCGTTCAGCAACAGGTGAAGTTCGATGCTACGTCCGCTTTTCGGCTCGATTGCCCTAGAGAAGTCGTTGACCTCATGCATATGAACTGTGACACGCTTATTGCGTGTTGGCTGTTTGAGAGCTCATATCAGGTTTGACGTGTTGGATTATTGCAAAGATTTTGCTTAAACTCTAGCGCTTCAGTTTCATCGTATACTCCAAAGACACTTAACATAGAAACTGCGCGATGCAAACAAATTGCCGATCTGCTGGGCACACTGCACCCGCTGCGCGCCACCGGGCATCCTCATCCTCGCCGTAGGCCTCCTGTGCCTGCTGCTGTTGCTGCCGCCTCCGCATCTCCTCCTCACACTCGTCTAGCTCCATGTCCGTGTACTGTGACGCAGGTTTGGGCGGTAGGACGGTCTCGAGGGCCTTGCACTGGTCCGGGTTCAGCGACTCTGGGAATTTGGGAAATCAACCGTGAAGTGGATGTAGAGCTCGTCGATCTCTGCCGCAACGGGCATGCATACCCGTGAGGGACACGGCGCGCGATAGTGTCGGTCGTGTTCATCTGGATACTCCGGATTAGGCAGGCAGTGGGCCACCTAAATACACACAACGGGCCTAACATGTGAGGAACCCTGATCAAAGCAATTAGAGATGATTTTTGTTTTGCACAATTATCCGAGGAAATACGTTGGTCTATGATAAAAAATAATTATGTGGTTATTGTTTGGCTGGACAAATTTCCTGACATGGAGTATTTTGTGCAATTTACTCGATTGGTAAAGTCCTGAATATTTTGGCTTCAGATAAGTCCTCACCATGGGATCTCGATTGGAGACAGGACATAGAAGGGTACTGAATCGGACTATATATCAAGGAACTAGCCGTGAAATAACCCGGCTTTGAGTTCCCCACAAATCAACCAACCATGCGACATGGCGGCCTCCTCGTCGTCGTATTCCTCGACGACCTCTGCCGCAAACTTGGAGGATGCGCGCCACCTCTCCAACATGGACAAGCGAACCCTCTCCAGCGCCCCCGCTTAAGCGTTAGCGAGCCGGTTCATCGTCCCGACAGAGTGCGTCGCCGCGCCCACGAGCGCCTTCTTCTCTTGGGTNCACAGAGAGGGGGGACAACTAGATCTTAACCGGAGATTGTATATGGATTGCAGGATACTGATTGTATGTGGTTACAATCAAACCATAGATACAGCAGAATCAGAGGTGAGGAATCAGCAAAGCACAAGGGATAGAAGAACAAGAGCAAAGGAGAGAAGCTTCAGGACGATTCAATTCTTCGATGCGCTCTTGTGTTGACCTCTGTTTCTTTATCCTTCCATCACCAAGCCTCAATCTCTTGGGCCGAGCCCGAGTAAGCAGCCCATCACCCAAGTGCGGCCCAGGGAGTATGCCGGGTGTTACACTACCCGCCCCGGCAAAACATTGCTTGTCCCAAGCAATGGCAGCACAGGTCGCAACAGTTTGTAGCTCCCACTTCGGTATTGAGGTTGCCCGACCTTGACACGAACTGGTACAAACCGAGTCATAGATTGCGACTATACCTGGGTCCCAAGGTGCTGACAAGTCATTCATGTCTATGATCAGTCGATATCCTTGAGCACCAACCCTCTGCAGCCTCTGTGATTGTTCAGAATAGTCCGTCTTGCATTCACCAATCATGGTCGGCAAGAACCCGCCAGGATCCCATTGTGTGTGTGCATCCCAGACCTCGACACAAGTCACAACAGGCATGTGAGCTATCGAGTACACTCCTTGAAGTTCAAGAACAATCAAAAGATCAAACCATTGTAGTCCTTGTACTAACGAGACAAGTTGTGGAATCACCACAAAACACAATAGTGTCCTGCTCATGGCCCAGTACTAGCGTAGTGTCCTCTCTATTATGCCTCTTGTTCTGAGCTCTTATGTTTTCAACGCTCCTTAGTTCCCAAGTCTGATTTATAGCAACCCAGCGCCGCACCCCCAATTGAGAAGTCAAAACTGCATCAAAGCACCCAAATTTCACAACATCATCCGTCAGTCGAACAACGTCGATGTGAACGCTCATAGTGCTGCTCAGACGGACTGCACCAAACTTGCATGGATGAGTGCATTTTCCTTGTGCTTCTTCCCAGGGAATGGCACCCCTTCTCCAAAGAAGCCACCCGTATATTATTTGGCAACCACACTGAGTGAGGAAAGCAAGAATGAAGACCAATACCACCAAGCTTCTGCTGCTCTTTAATTTTGTACTTTGATGCTTTGATCATCTGACAGTCTGTATGTACAACTTCACCATGATAATTGAGCATCCATGCTACAGACCATATCATCCTTGTAATAGAAATATCAATAAACATCTGAAGCCTGGGAGTGTAGCAAGCAAGCTCAACAATGTCCAAGTTATGCATCCAAAGCGTAACCTCCAGGATTACAAAAAAGTTGCAAGAGGAAAGTACCAGGAGACTGATTGATGTACACTGCACCCACTCGCTCATGATGCAAGGATAAAAAATAGAGCATTGCACCTCCACTGACTTTCTGCGGCTACGAGCAAACTGCTCAAATCCCCATTTCACCAATAGCTCATGGACCGAGTGATTCTCACAAATACATGTGATGTAACACTTGCCCATTGGAGGTTCGTTTCTTGAACGGAACCAAAGCACAATCGCAGGCATATGTTTCGAACTACCCGCCACCCATTTCATGTGATAGCGTAACACTTCTAGCACAGGTGGCAGCGGTAATCGAACTTCTAAGACACCACTGAAGTCCACACTAAAAGCTCGCAAGCATAACTCTCTTTCCTGTAGTTCCAGCACTGAAGCAATGATAAGGACTTGCAAAAAAGTTCTAGTAGTATGTTGTTCAGGCCAAATTGTAGAAACATGAGAAAGTACACTGCTAGATATATCTTGCACCCATTCCTTAACCCCCCAAAAAGGATAATCAATTACTTGTACTTTCCAGGAATACTGACGCACCATGACGAATTTCAGAGTACCAACTGAATGCACATGAAAAATGCCAACAAGGATTCCAAGGTCCCATGTCTGTGTAGCAGTATATGTTGCCTTGCAAAACGAGCTAACCTTGTGAAACCCCAGTTGTTCCATGGAGTGGTTTGCTTCGGGTAAACAAGGATCCAATGACAAGCAACAACATCTTTGGAAAGAAAAGAGGTCCACTGCCTAGTTGCAACATAACGCCTGGATCCCAATTCTTCTGTACAACCAAGTCAGTAACAAAGTAACCCATGAACCAATCATTTCCGTATAGAGCTAGTTCAGGACTAGAAAAATTCCAACTACATGCAAGTAGATTCAGGTGACCACTTCTATACAAAAGCTCCCAGCATCTTGGCCCTTTACTCAACACAGCCTGGGCAGAGTAAAGGCGTGGGGGTTTCAGCTGCAAGCAGGGCCTAATACCTTGAGTTTCAGGCCAAGAGGACATTAGCCGCTCGTCGTCTCCATCAGGAAGGAAAGACGGCCATGGTAGTGGGCGTGGGACAACCCTAGCACAGAAGCTCCTATCCGGAGAAGGACGTGGACAAGCTGTCGGCGCACACACTAGTACCTGAGTAGTGGCGTGCTTCTTGATGTTGTCATGGCGGCGACATAATGTTGAACAACGTGTTTGCGCGCAGCCAATGGGGATAGGGAAGATATCATCGCCCTCACGAGCAGCCTCGACGTTGGTAGTGTTGGGTGCCGAGATGTTGTGGGATGCCGACAAGATGTCCAACACCTCGCAGTCGAGGGTCTTGCCGACGATGGGGCAAATTGTGTCTTTGTGGACATCGGGCAAGACGTCACAGATGGTTGCGGATGTGAATGTGATGACTGCAAAGGGCGTTGCTGGGGTGGCCATCGATTGAGTTGAAGAAGCAGCGAGTGGCGCCACCTCCACTTGATCCCAGTCAACCACGACGGGTTCGGAGTTGGGCAGTCTGATAACGCTAATGGACAGCGAGGCATGGTGAATGTCCAGAAAGCAACATCCATCGTAGATGCATCGCCCGTGAAGTGCACCTCGAGCTTCGCTCGCCTCATGCCATGACTGAAACTCCACGAATGCCTCCATATGTGTAGATTGGTGAGACATGCACACATCATTCACCCCATATGCATCAAAGAGCTGACCAAGTACCTTCTCTGTCACTGGGTAGATCAGGTGGGTAATGGTGACCTGCAAAACGCAGCTGCGTGTTGGATCGTAGTGGCTTGCCATTTCCCCGAACAGCTGGTGAGCAGTGATAAGGTAAAATGAAATTCGGTGGAAAATTTCTGTGATTTGTGGTGGATTGAGTAGGAATGCGATCTAGTTGGGGAATGAACAAGGGGAACGAAGTTTGGTGGCAGATCGAAACGATTGGAAGCAAAAGTTGTGTATTTTTTTTTGGAGGATTTGTAGGCTCTGATACCAATTTGTCACAACCCAATCACAGAGAGGGGGGGACAACTAGATCTTAACCGGAGATTGTATATGGATTGCAGGATACTGATTGTATGTGGTTACAATCAAACCATAGATACAGCAGAATCAGAGGTGCGGAATCAGCAAAGCACAAGGGATAGAAGAACAAGAGCAAAGGGAGAGAAGCTTCAGGACGATTCAATTCTTCGATGCGCTCTCGTGTTGACCTCCTGTTTCTTTATCCTTCCATCACCAAGCCTCAATCTCTTGGGCCGAGCCCGAGTAAGCAGCCCATCACCCAAGTGCGGCCCAGGGAGTATGCCGGGTGTTAGAGCAACTCCAGCCGTTGGCCCCCCCAGGCCGAATTGCCGGCGTTTTTTTGGCCCTGCTGGGGGGGCGCCGGCGAAAAAAAATGGCGTGCGGTTGGAGTGGTTCCCAGTCGTGACCCCCAGACGGTACGGCGAAAACAAGACGTAGTTTCATCAAATTCGACGAAACTTCATAAAATTCGACGAAACTTCATAATATTCGGTGATAATTAGCGATATTTGGCGATATTTTACAATAAAACTAAAAAAAAGAAAAAAAAACTGCGGCGGCGTCTACAGCCCGAGGCGGCTGTAGAAGACGGTGTAGTCCTCCCCGTCGTCGGAGTCGCCGCCGCCGCCATAGCTCGGAGGAGCAGCAGGGGCACGCCCGGCCTCGCCGTCGCCGCCGGTGCCTGGCTCCTGCTTCGGCGTCAGCCACCGGCTGGTGCTGGTGCCGGCCTCCTCCTCGTCGTCGTCCAGGACGACGACCTCCGGCGAGGCACGACGGCTGCGGCGCCCGTAGCGCTCGAAGGCCTCCCGCTGCTCGGCCTCGACGCGCCGTTTGCGCTCCTCCTCCACCCGCGCGTGGTCGCGGGCCGACCACGCACAGGCGAAATCCTCCGGCGCCGGAGGGACGTCGTCGAGGCTGGCCGCCAGGGCGGCCGCCGTCGCGGCCTCCTCGTCGTAGGGCTCCTCCTTGACGACGGCCTTCTTTCTGAAGGCCTTCTTCAGGGCGCGGCCGACGACGCCGGTGCCGGGCTCCCGCTTCGGCGTCAGTAGGCGGGAGGAGCTCCCGCTCCCGCCGCCGGTGCCCGGCTCCCTGATGACGATGCCGCGCGAGGGCGCCGCCGGCTCTTGCTTGATGACGCTGGCGAGCGGCGTCGAGGAGCGGGCTCCTGCGTCGGAGGAGGAGGACGACGAGCACGCCATCCTCCTCGGCTCCCATCCGTGCCGCCGTCCCCTCCTCGCCGGGCCCTGCAGCGGCGGCTCGTTACCCGCCCTCGATGTGGTCGAGGACGGCCTGGAGGGAGCGGCCGGGGAGTCCCCACCAGTCCTTCCGGCCCTCGCTGTTGTTGCGGGAGGGGGCGAGGTCCTTCGGGCCGGGGAAGTCGTTGAGCTGCCGCTCGTGGCGGTCCTCGAAGAAAGGCACCCACGTCGAGGAGTTCTCCGGGTGCCAGGCGGGATCCTCCTGCTGCTCCGCCGTCAGCTCATCGCGGACGGCGTAGATCTCGGCCCACCGCCGGTCGGCGGTGGGGATGGGGGGGATCGGGATCCCCATCTGGCTGAGCCGCCATCCTCCTCCGGGGAGCTTCATGCCGGGTGGGCATGGGTAGCCCGCCTCGTGAAGGAGGCGTGCCTCCCGCTCCTTAAGCCAGTTCCGGCCGAAGCCGTTCGCCGCCGCGCCGCTAGCCATTGGGTGTGGTGTGCGCTCGGTGATCGAGAGGAAGCGCGGCGAGGGTGTATGCTCGGTGAGGAAGTGCGGCGAGTGTGTGATCGGCGGTGTGCGGGTGCAGTAAATAAATACCGGCGGGGGAGAGGGGTAATAACTACGGCGCGCCTAACTCCGCCGCGTGGCCGATTTGACTCGACGGCGGTACGCCTGACCGGCGGCAGAGCAGTAATGCGACGCGGAAGGCGAGGCGATGAGGACGACGAACCGTTGTGCGGCTGACACCGCGGGTCCACGGGATGCTTCGCGCGGTTTCCCTCGGCTCCGCGCCGTTTCGCGCCATTTTCCCTTTCGCCGGCGCCCCCAGGCCGAACCCAGCGGGCCGGGTTCGGCCTGGGACGCCGGATAGAATTTCGGCCAAATCCGGCGAAAAACGAGGCCTTGGGGGGGTCCTGGGGGCGCGACTAGGGGAATTTTGGCCCGCCGGCGTCTAAAAGTGCTCCTGGGGGGCTCCGCGGGGGCACGGCTGGAGTTGCTCTTACACACATCTGCACACCGAGACAATCTACAACAGAACAGATCCACATTTAGCCACAAAGTATGATTTAGAGGAGGGGATGTTCGGCTGCTGGAGGTCGTAGGGGAGGAGGTCAGGAGGTAGTCCGGATTGGGCAGATGCGAAGGTGGATAAGATCGCTCCGGCAGCATCGCCTCCTGCCCCGTTCCGCTTCTGGCCGTCGTTCAGCCTCCCGCCTCTGGCCGCCGTTCAGCCTCCCGCCTCGGGAGTTAGGGTTAGGGGCTGCTGGAAGAGAAGGGACATGCCAGGGAGGAGGAGGGCGCAGACTGTCCCCGGAGTGCAAGTACGACCGCCGCAGAGACGGGCCAGGGAAGAGGAGGGAGGAGAAAGGAGTACCTGCGCTGCCGCCGAGCTCTCCTTGGTGCGGCCGTCACGCCTTCAGCTGAGCGAGCGGTGGAAGAGTAAAATGGCTTCAGAGAAAAGTAAAAACGAACGGTCAGAAACGTGGCTGGAGGGCGATCTGACGACCACAAATGCAAAGGCCCTGGCCGACCCAGAAAGTGCAAATGGAGCCCGAACTTCATGGGGCATTTTTAAATCAAAATCGGCACTTTTATGTTTCAAAAAAATCTGAAACGATAACCTGTAGTGTGCAAAATCTCAAAATCTGTAATTTTTAGGTTTAAAATGTCTAATGTGCAAAATCTCAATGCGAAATTCATCTTATTCTAGGCTACACAAACATGCTAAATCTGACAAAGTTTCAAATTTTAAAAAATGTGCATTGTTCACCCATTAGATCTAAACATTTTTCATTTTTATCCATCCAAAAGTAGAACAAATTTTGTATTAGGATTTTGCACACCGATAGAGTTCAACATTGTCTACACTAGTAAAAAATAAAAATAAAAGTTAAAAATTGCAAATGTCGATTGCCTCTAAAACGCCGCACTCCTGGCTGGCCTCCATGTGGAGAGAGAACTGATCAACCAATGTACATGTTCAGGGCAAGCACTCGCTCCTACTCTTTTTTTTGTTTAACAGATGAGAGCCCCAACATCCATCAAATGAACATGTAGGTACAATTTACATCAGGACCCAAAGAAAATTTAAAATACACATTGATCCTTGAAATTTTTGAACAAAGCCCCAACAAGAGGAAAATAAAACGTCATTGGGTCCAAAACTGTTCCTTGATGGAATTCTTCACGATGTCAACGCTAGGGATGAGACCATTTGGACCAATGAGAGCTCCATGACACGATGCCAATGACTCCATTAGAACTGCCTCCTATTATGCGTCATGACCGGGAGGAATGTATTTGGCCGCCCCTTGGTAAAAAAAGTATGGCAGAGGCATCACATGTGTCGGTGGAATCACCACCGGATGGCCAAGGGCCCACCAAGTTGTAGAAGACAAATGTAGACGAAGATCAACAAGCCGGACGGGCTGGGGCCTCAAGCTGGCTGGTTGCACCAGCGAGCCAAGCCGGCAACGCGACAAGACGGTATGGGCGCCGATGCCATGACATGCTGCAAAGTAAACATCGTTCATCCACTACGCCAATGGGGCGTGAGAAGACGGCCACGTCGCTGACCGCTGCTACCTGTCGGGGATATAACCCCGGGTACCTCAGAGTTGGTACAGTAGAAGGAAGAGACAATAAACAAATGAGTATAAGATAAAGGAAAAGAGGAAGAGGGCAACCTGAGTTGACATTGGCATGGCCCAGGCCGGCATCCCGGTCGTTGATCCGACATAGGGTTATGTTGGATCCTTTGACCCGGTTGGGCCGGTTCCCCACTACCGACGTACCCCGCAGGCCACATCCTCTGCACCGGCTCCTTATGATGAAATCTCGCCATGCCGACATAGGCTTATGTCGGCAGCACCACTCACGGGTCGACCCATCTTAGCCACTCATCCTGCCGGGCCGGCACCCGGGCCACCATGCCGGGTAAGCTCTGTTACCTCGGCGCGCCCCGGATCTCCTTCGACCGGCATACAGGCTGCCAAGATACTCCAGGCCGACATGACGTATGTCGACCAACTAAGTTATCCCGGACGGCCCACTCTCCGCTCCCGAGCCCGGACCGACATACGAAGCACTTCGTCATTCCATGACCGACATAGACGCCCACCAATAGCACAGGATATGTCGGTTCTCTTCATCGACTACTCTCCATTGATGCCGGGTCTTGGGACGCCCCTGGCTCAGACCGGCATAAGCTCCCTCGACAAGTACAAGATACCCCTGCCACCCAAGAGAAGACAAGACGGTGGCATGGCCACAGTAGCATGGATGTGACGAGAGTACAAGTGGTGACATAGGCCACAATGCGGATAAGACCCCAGTAGTCAATTCCGGCTACAGTGAGGCACCCGTGCCGTGCATAGTGCCCGTGGGCCACCTCTTGTCCCCTGGGATCCCCTTTATAAGGAGCACCAGGGGTAGCGCGTATGGACGACGGGACACAGGGCGGCAGAACCCGGACCGGGTCTCACTTTTCCTTAGCTCCCTTGGAGCCTTCTTCCTCCTCTGGAGACACAGCTCTAGGAGCCACCTTGTAGCCCTCATATTCACCATTGTTATACAGATCAGACAAGCAGGAGTAGGGGTCTTACCTCCTCACGAGGGCCCCGAACCTGGGTAAACCGCCTGTGTGCTTCATCTTGTGTACGTATTCCTATGCATAATCCCTCCCCGAATCCTCTAGCATCCATCGGCCCCTAAACTTAAGCCTACCCCTAGGCATCTGTCGTTCACCATGACGACAGCTGGCGCCCACCGTGGGGCTGGTAGTGGCGCTTGCTGGGCTAATTTTGGACGAGACCTTCTTCATCGACTCCGGCGAGCACCTCGCGTGGCGTCGCGGGGTTTTCGCTCGTCGGCCGCTTCATCAGGCTCTACGTCAACACTGCCGACCGGCGCCAACATCGTCAACAAATCCCGGGGGCTATGGTCGGCTCGCCGTGCCTCTGGCTTGCTTGGCGGCTCTACGTCAACACTGCCGCCGCGCTCACTGGTCTCCCTGGCATCCCCAACAGCTCTCGGGGGCTGGCGTGGCCGTCGCCGCTCCCGGCTTCCGCACCGAGTCGACCAGCATCGCCGTCGGCGTCTTCCCCGCGCCGGTTCTGCCTCAACCGGCTTCGCCCCTAACCGGCTACCCTTGATTCGGCGTTGCCTCGGCCAGCTTCACCCGAGTCCGGCATCCTCATCATCGGCTTCACGATGTGACCAGGCGCAGCGTCTTCGCGGTCTCCCGTGAGGCCCGGGGGCTTGACATCGACATGACCTCCGCGCGCTCACTCCTTATTCGTCACCGGCGCTGTGCCTGCACCCGGGGACTGCGGCGTCCGTGCCGTCCTTCCCGCTCGGCCCGGTGGCTCCACATCGACTCTGTCACCGTTGTCCGGCTATGTGTCGGCCGCGTCCGTGCGTGTCTAGGCGCGCTCTGCATTCGTGCGCGCCTACGGACGATAGGCCGGATCAGAGGTATGACGACCACCTAAGGATATGGTGTCGTAGCCGAGTAAAGTAGAGAAACTATAGAGAGAAGCTTGTGTCGGCTTTGAGACATAGGCCGGTTTAATGGATAGAAGAAAAGAAAAGAGATGGATCCCGGCGGTTAGTGTGTGTCGGCCAAAAAGAGTCAAGCTACTGAGATAGAAAAGTCAGCAATATCATGTCGGTTGTTACATGCATGTCGGCTGAGTGTGCTCGCCGAGTAAAAGAAGGACTCGGGTTGAGTCGTGTGCTGGCAAAAAGCATGGCCGAGTAAGATGTTAAATAGGCCAGTTGAGGTAGCTTGGCCGAGATAAGGCAAGCAAATAACTGCCGAGATAATCTGCCGACATAAGAGGTATGTCGGCCAAAGGAAAATCTGGCATGCTGTGCCAGCAAAGGTCTATCGAGTCTAGAGTATGTCGGCTCTATTTGGTTGGCCCACGCAGGTCTCGCTCGTCTTCGACTCCGTTGGACGCCCGGGCCGGGGAAACCTGCACTTCTCCGTTCGAGTCCGCATCGACAAGGCAATGTAAGTAATTACCATGTATATGCTAGTACCAAGCATAGAGAGGATAACCTCAAAAGTTACTCGGGGACTGCCCCTTCCTATCTTGCTTAGATGTTTTCCCCGGGAACGAGATGTCTTGACCCGGGGACTGGCCGGCCAGTCCGTTTTATGTTTACTCCTAGATAATAAAAGTGACTCGGGGACTCGGTTGAGACCGAGTCTGCATCTTCATGCGTAATTCTGCTGGTTCTGTCATATGCTAAAATTAAATTCATCTGTTAGCACAGTTGCTGTTAAGTTTAAATACTCTTTATAAATATGCTTGGACTGACCCGGTACGGTGGTATCGGTTCTAACCGAGTGAGTGCTCATCATCGAAATCTCGATCTTGTTGGTTATCCCGAATCGCCATTTATGCCGGCTTGCCAAATATCACGGCATCAACCCATATCTCCGAATCGTTGTTTATGTCGGCTTGCCAAAAATCACGGCATCACCCGTTCATATCGCCAAGTATCATGGCATCGGCAAAAACATCGGATCACCACATATCTCGGTTCGCCATGTATGCCGGCAAGGCCGGAGGACTTCATGTCCGTGATGCCAGTAAAATCTGGTGGACCCCGCGTCCAAAAACCGACATAGCCCATGTTGGCAATATGTCGGTACAGCCCGAGCAGGCTCTACGGAAAAACTGACGTAGCCCATGTTGGCAATATGTCAATGAGACATTGCCCAGGTTGGCACCATGTCAAACACAGCCCGAGCAGGCTCTACGGAAAAACCGACATAGCCCATGTTGGCAGTATGTCGATGAGACATTGCCCAGTTTGGCAATATGTCAAAACAGCCCAAGCAGGCTATATGTCGGTCCAGCTAAAAGCTGCCGACATAGTATTTTGGTAATGCCCGAGAAGGCTAGAAAACGGTATAAGATGATGCCCAAGCCGGCTATATGTCGGTCCAGCTAAAAGCCGCCGACATAATATTTCGGTAATGCCCAAGAAGGCTAGAAACCGGTAAAAGAGGATGCCCAAGCAGGCTGTATGACGTTTCAGCTAGAGGCTGCCGATATAAATATGTGGTAAAAGCCCAAGGTGGCAAAAACCGACATGTGAGATATGCCCAGGCAGGCAATATGTCAATCCAGCTCTGGCTGTTGAAATCTTACTTCGGTAAAGGCCCAAAGTGGCTAAAACCGACATATGACTATGCCCATGCAGGCAATACATCGGACATGCACGTGTCGGCTGTTTAAAAAGTGATAATGCCCAAGCAGGCTATATGTTGGTCCAGTTAATGTTGCCAACATACGACTTCGATAACACCCGAGTTGGCTATAAACCAGCATATGACAGTGGTCATAAAGACTATATGTCAATTCGGCTCACGCAGGCAATATATATAGACCAATTTAGCTCCAGAAGGCCAAGTGCTGATGAGACCTTGCCCGGATGGGTTGTATGGTTGTTCAGCCTGTGCAGGCTATATTTTGATGACAACTCTGAGATACTATTTTTTGGTAAGACTATGCACGACTCTACGAGTCCCACATAGCCTCGGTGACTACTGTCGGGGATATAACCCCGGGTACCTCAGAGTTGGTACAGTAGAAGGAAGAGACAATAAACAAATGAGTATAAGATAAAGGAAAAGAGGAAGAGGGCAACCTGAGTTGACATTGGCATGGCCCAGGCCGACATCCCGGTCGTTGATCCGACATAGGGTTATGTCGGATCCTTTGACCCGGTTGGGCCGGTTCCCCACTACCGACGTACCCCGCAGGCCATATCCTCTGCACTGGCTCATTATGATGGCATCTCGCCATGCCGACATACGCTTATGTCGGCAGCACCACTCACGGGTCGACCCATCTTAGCCACTCATCCGGCCGGGCCGGCGCCCGGGCCACCATGCCGGGTAAGCTCTGTTACCTCGGCGCGCCCCGGATCTCCTTCGACCGGCATACAGGCTGCCAAGATACTCCAGGCCGACATGACGTATGTCGACCAACCAAGTTATCCCGGACGGCCCACTCTCCGCTCCCGAGCCCGGACCGACATACGAAGCACTTCGTCATTCCATGACCGACATAGACGCCCACCAATGGCACAGGCTATGTCGGTTCTCTTCATCGACTACTCTCCACTGATGCCGGGTCTTGGGACGCCCCTGGCTCAGACCGGCATAAGCTCCCTCGACAAGTACAAGATACCCCTGCCACACAGGAGAAGACAAGACGGTGGCATGGCCACAGTAGCGTGGATGTGACAAGAGTACAAGCGGTGACATAGGCCACAGTGCGGATAAGACCCCAGTAGTCAATTCCGGCTACAGTGAGGCACCCGTGCCGTGCATAGTGTCCACCTCTTGTCCCCTGGGCTCCCCTTTATAAAGAGCACCAGGAGTAGCGCATAAGGAGAGGCACGGGGCGGCAGAACCCGGACCGGGTCTCACTTTTCCTTAGATCCCTTGGAGTCTTCTTCCTCCTCTGGAGGCACAGCTCTAGGATCCACCTTGTAGCCCTCATATTCACCATTGTTATACAGATCAGACAAGCAGGAGTAGGGGTCTTACCTCCTCACGAGGGCCCCGAAACTGGGTAAACCGCCTGTGTGCTTCATCTTGTGTGCGTATTCCTACGTATAATCCCTCCCCGAATCATCTAGCGTCCATCGGCCCCTAAACTTAAGCCAGCCCTAGGCATATGTCGTTCACCACGACGACACTACCCTTGTCGCGCGCAATGGCACCATGACTCCACAGTGTGGTACTATGCGTGGCGTCAATGATACCTACTCCGTGTAGATGAGTAGTGGTTGCGGCTCAGCGGCTCCTGCTGGTTGGCGACTGCCTACTACTATAACCAGCCCACTGTCTATATAAGGTTGGCTGGGAACCTTAGCAAGGGTGGGATTTTGGAGGAAGAAGAGAGACACGTAGAAAGAAAGGAGAGAACACCAATAAAGCTCAAGGAGCAACTCTGAACATTGTCTACAGGAGTAGGGGTTTTACCTCACCACGAGGGCCCCAAACCTATGTACGTCGCCTTGTTTTTTTGCTCGTATCAAAATCCCGTAAGAACACTGTCGCTCGCTTTTAACCTCACACATCTTTATCATCACGTATGGCTATGTCGTGTACTAAACCACGACAACAGGTCTGCGGCGAGACCTCCATATGTCAACCAAGAGAGGACTACGGGCTCGTCGCCGAGTCTGGGAGAGACACCTTCCTCGTCAGAAGCTAGGATCTACCAAGTCACTTCCCCGAGCAGCAGCCTAACAGGATTTTCGACCAACTCCCCAACCCACGACTGAGCAGCGCGGACACAGTCGAACTCAGGGCAAACCAGCACCTAAACCGCCATAAAAAAATGCCTTTTTTTGGGAAATTTTATGCATAAACATGAAATGTCAAAATGTACAACTGAATTGTTTTCATTTTTTTTATTTTGAAATGTTTAAAAAATACATTTTCCACGATGAGAGCCAAAACATCGTGTCCCTCCCAGTTGTTCCTTCTTACACTATTTCCATTTCTCATACCCAACCTGTGATTTATTTAAAATTCGTTCAGCAACAGGTGAAGTTCGATGCTACGTCCGCTTTTCGGCTCGATTGCGCTAGAGAAGTCGTTGACCTCATGCATATGAACTGTGACACGCTTATTGCGTGTTGGCTGTTTGAGAGCTCATATCAGGTTTGACGTGTTGGATTATTGCAAAGATTTTGCTTAAACTCCAGCGCTTCAGTTTCATCGTATACTCCAATTTTTTTTTTGAAAATTCATCGTATATACTCCAATTAAAGGTTCCATCGTAAGACACTTAACATAGAAACTGCGCGATGCAAACAAATTGCCGATCTGCTGGGCACACTGCACCCGCTGCGCGCCACCGGGCATCCTCATCCTCGCCGTAGGCCTCCTGTGCCTGCTGCTGTTGCTGCCGCCTCCGCATCTCCTCCTCACACTCGTCTAGCTCCATGTCCGTGTACTGTGACGCAGGTTTGGGCGGTAGGACGGTCTCGAGGGCCTTGCACTGGTCCGGGTTCAGCGACTCTGGGAATTTGGGAAATCAACCGTGAAGTGGATGTAGAGCTCGTCGATCTCTGCCGCAACGGGCATGCATACCCGTGAGGGACACGGCGCGCGATAGTGTCGGTCGTGTTCATCTGGATACTCCGGATTAGGCAGACAGTGGGCCACCTAAATACACACAACGGGCCTAACATGCATGTGAGGAACCCTGATCAAAGCAATTAGAGATGATTTTTGTTTTGCACAATTATCCGAGGAAATACGTTGGTCTATGATAAAAAATAATTATGTGGTTATTGTTTGGCTGGAAAAATTTCCTGACATGGAGTATTTTGTGCAATTTACTCGATTGGTAAAGTCCTGAATATTTTGGCTTCAGATAAGTCCTCACCATGGGATCTCGATTGGAGACAGGACATAGAAGGGTACTGAATCGGACTATATATCAAGGAACTAGCCGTGAAATAACCCAGCTTTGAGTTCCCCACAAATCAACCAACCATGCGACATGGCGGCCTCCTCGTCGTCGTATTCCTTGACGACCTCTGCCGCAAACTCGGAGGATGCGCGCCACCTCTCCAACATGGACAAGCGAACCCTCTCCAGCGCCCCCGCTTAAGCGTTAGCGAGCCGGTTCATCGTCCCGACAGAGTGCGTCGCCGCGCCCACGACCGCCTTCTTCTCTTGGGTTGGTGCTAGCTCCTTGTCCCGAGACGCTACGGGCCAGGGCACGGGCACCAATGCTATTCTGTCATTTCGCCGACCAATGGAAGAGTGGCAGGCTTGAGAGCGAGCACTAGGTACGTGTGGCGCCGCAAGATGGCGCAAGATTGGGCGTTGTCCATGTCCTCACGCACCGCGCCTACCGCCGCCTTCTCCTCCTCTCGTGCGGGTGCCATATCCTCTTCCAACCACTGCAGGCCAGGGCACGAGGGCCATCGGCTCATCCAGCGGTTCCATGGCATATGGCAGAGCGACAACCTTCGACGCGAGCTACGTGTGGCGCCGGACAGTGCAATATGCGACGCGAGCTACATCCCTCCACTCCCCTGGTTTCACGAGTACGTGCTTCGCCGAGCTCCCTGGCTTGACGAAGGAGTCAGCATTGGCGGCAGCTTCTTCGACCACGGGTATGGCGGTAGCATCCTACTCGGTGCCCGCCGTATCGAAGATTGTGCATGCCTCCTATGCAGCAACAACGCTAACATCTTGCTACGCGCCCGTGCGAGTCTCGTACGCAATGTCTGCGCCAAAATGTTGCTCTACGACCGCCACAGCATCGGCGTAGACGATCTCCTTCGCATCCTGATGCACGTAAAATGCATACATGAACTTTGCATTATAATACTCATATTTCAATCATATTTGCATCATATAAAGGTTATATCATTTTTTTATATTGATTTTGTGAATATTTCATTGTTTTCCTATTTTTCTAGAATTAACCCTGCACTGGCAGAAAACCCTATTTTCTATATTTTGATGTTTCAGGGACCCAAACGACGTCCAAATGACCTGGAAATTTACGAGCATCAGTTTTTGGAAGGAACAAAGCGTAGGAGCGAAGGAAACGAACAAGTGGAGAACCGAGGGCCAAAAGAGGTGGGCCCACACGGTCAGATTCCTTGGCCGCGTGGGACACCCTATCTTGGGCCTCGAGGCTCTGTTGCCGTCGATCTTTTCTCCAGAACCTTCGTCTTGACCTAAAACCGACTATGAAAATAGTCTCCCGACGCCTTTCGGAAGGAGGCCGCCGAAAACACAGAAACACCGAAACAGAGATCTGGAGCTGCAGATTGGAGGGGGGAAACTCCGACAGAGCGCTGCCGGCGTGGTCTCCATCTCCCCCAACGACATCTCCACCGTCTCCATGATGAAGAGGGAGTAGTCCACGCCTGGATTATGGGTTTATGGAAGTAACTTATGTATCTCTCCTCTCTCTTGAGCTTCACTAATTAGCACCGTATGAGCTGCCGAACATGATTACAGTCATCTATGTAATTTCTTTGTGGTGGATCTCTTTATGAGTTAATATATGTTTGAGATTGCAATTGTTTTGTTTCAGTTATGAAAGTAGATGCATATTATGTACCCCATTCTTGTCTACTTGTTTTGATCAAGCATGTTTATGAGAGCGTGTATGGGGGAACGTGTGCATTAGTTGGAGTAATGAGGGGGTGGCTAGTGCGGTGAAAGTGAGAAAAGTTCCGCGATCCACTTGGGTATTTTTACCTTACTTTGTTGCCTCACTAGGGATAAAAAAATACCATGCTACCGGAGGTGTGGGTGTGACCATTGCCACTTCTTCATGAATAGATCTAGCATGTTCTTATTTTAACTTCATGTCATAAGATTTAAAGCTATACTCTGATTTATCTTAATTACTGAGGTGCTAAGATTTAGTTCACATCTTGATGGAGTACAAGAGAGATTAATAAACAAAAGATCTTTATGTTAGGACGTGATGCCCATATAATTAGTAACTTGTCATGAAACCTTTTTGTTGCAATCTCATATGTCAATTCTAGTGTTCCATTATCTACCCAATTTATTAAAGAGAGAGTGCATTTGTGAAACCATGAACTCCGGTCCATTTTCAATCATAAGAAACACCTTTCCAACAACTTATAAGCATTTTCCATTTTCTGCCATTTAAAAATCCGAAAATACAAAAATACTTTTATATATTGCATTCACAATACAAAACCCAAAATAGCATCCATCATTGTTTCCACCATCCTTGCATATTTATTTATCATCATTGCATATTTATTTCTTGTTTACATTTATTATATTTTCATATCATTCTCACACCTTGTGCCTGACAACCACTTGGTGAGGTTGAGGGCACAAAACAATTTACTTTGTTTTGCAGGTTTTCAAGAGAAGGATAAGAAGATAAATCTTTCACTACTGATTCCCCGAGAGTTCGATATTAAACACTCGAGTCACCCCTCGTGGGGAAACCGTCTTTCCTATACTACACACTCTGTGCTTGGAGTCTCAACCTAAGCTAAGTTCAAGGCCATCACATCCCTCCATACCACCTTTCGCGGGGATTGGTGCCACCAACTAGTGCCATTCCAACTACAATTTGGCTACAAGACGAGTTAAAGTAAATATAATTATACTAAAATTTTATACTTTCATAGATTTTCTTATAATATTGTGGGTTTAGCAAATATACGTTGTATACTACCTAGTTTTCATTTCTAACCATAATAGTAAATTCTCTCAATATTTTTTGTTATATAGTTGCAATATATATATATATCATTGAAAGTATATCTTAGATTCGTATTTTTTTCCTTTGTGAGATTTTTTTCTTAACAAGATACAAAACAAACTTAAATGTGGAAAAGCAAAAAAGGATTCTGCCTTGATGTTTTTTTACAACTGATTCATTATATGTCTTATACATATATTATCGTGTGAATGTTCTTCCCTATGTTTAATATTATTAAATATATTGGTAGAGATTACAAAGCATATAACCTAACAAATATCTTAATAGAGGTGTGTAGTGTATGGTAATGTAAAAAAATATATCGAAACTTTTGAATTATAAATTGTACAATTGACATGATCATTTTCCCGTGGTCAACTGTGTCTACAAGATACAATGGATTCAATAAAGTTGATGATCTAAATTTGTTACTCCCTTCCGATCCATAAAAAGTGTCGCTCACTTAGTACAAAGTTTGTACTAACTTAGTACAAAATGAGCGACATTTTTTATGGATCGGAGGGAGTATTAAAGTAGCATTGCTTATAGTAATCAACAACGAACATTTTTTTTTGGGTTCTACTCTTTTTCACACACACACACACACAATTCAATTATTATTATATATGCTCACCGCAATGCACTCTCTATAACATGGCGTGCAAAATTGCTCCTCTTATTATCTCAAATAAGAAGTTATGCATGAAATTAAAAATTGGAAATATATATAGCATTTTTTTAATATAGTATGTGTAAGGCTTTATATTGTTCATAAATGGTTAATAATCTCTTATACATGATACAGTATAAGAGTTACATCATACTTTATTATTTGAGACCATCCTCTTGTCGGGGCCCGGGGAGGTCGCCCCATTTGCATGACCTATGGACCGGCATGCCAATAACTTCGTGCTATCGCCACCCCTCTCTGCTCCGACGAGCCCACAGGGTGAACGGGTATGGTTTTCTGCCGCCCTGGAGACGTGATACGTCTATTTTGCATCACTATTTTATATCATAATTTGCTGTTATTCATGGATATATTTCATATTAGAATGCAATACTTATGTTATTTTTATCTTATTTTGCATGTTTGATGATCGTTGGTGATTTGACTGCCGGAGCCCGGAATCAGCTGGAAAAAGCAACGTCAAGATACTAAACTTCTGCAACTCCAGAAATTCCGTAAAAATTCAGAGATTATTATTTCGCCAGAAGACGAGGGGAGCTAGAAGGGCGACCAGAGGGGGGCCACAGGGTGGCCAGACGCCACCCAGGCGCGGCCCCACCCTTGGCCGTGCCTGGGGCCCACCTGGTGGCCCTGTGCCGCCTCCGGCTGCCCCCTTTCGCGTATATGACCTCTTTGACCTAAAAATCGAGGGGACGCTTCGAAGAAATATTCCGCCACCGCCTCGGGGGCGGAAACCACAGAGAGAGAAAAGCTCTCCGACAGGGAGAAATCTGCCGGGGAAATTCCTTCCCGGAGAGGGGAAATCATCACCATCGTCATCGTCATCATCACAGACTTCATCGGGATCATCATCAACACCATCCACACCCACAGCACCATCATCCCCACAGTTCCACTCCGTTCCGCCGTTGCATCTAGGGTTATACTTGTTGTAGTTCATTAGGATCACTTTTCCGATGTTGATTACCTTCTGTAGTTGATGTATTGAGTTTTATCGGTGAAATACTTTTATGACCAGATTGTTATTCATCCATTTATCACCACTGATCATGATCCATATGATGTCTTGTGAGTAGTCTGTTTAGTTCTTGAGGACATGGGGAAGTCTTGTTGCAAGTAGTGGAATTATGCTGAGTAATATTTAATGGTTTGATATTTAAGTTGTGGTGTCATTGTTTCTAGTGGTATTGTGTGAACGTCGACTACATAACACTTCACCTTTATGGGCCTAGGGGAATGCATCGTGTATTTGGTTTGCTTGTGAGGTGGTTGCGGGATTGACAGAAACCTAAACCCCCGCCGGTAAACTAGTGCATGAGGGAGTGTAGGATCTCGGTGTTTAAAGTTGTGGTTAGTTAATTCTTAAATACTTCCTTGCAGTTGCGGATGCTTGTAGGGAAGTGTAATCACAAGTGTGTTCTAGTCCAAGTAAGGGCGGTTCATTAGCATAGGTTCACCCACACAACACTTATCAAAACGCTAAACATTAATCAACGGTATAAAGCGAAAGTGACTTGACATAATTCCCATGTGTCCTCTGGAGCGTTTAGTCATCATAAGTAGAACCACCGGCTTGTCCTTTGTGCTAAAAAGGATTGGGCCACTTGCTGCAATTATTATTGCTCTCTTTTATTTACTCGCACTTTATTTACTTGTTACTATAAAAACCCATAAAAATCTGTCTGTTAGTGTTTGCAGTGAAACCTTGCACGAATCTACAAGCCAATACCTTCTTCTCCTCGTTGGGTTCGACACTCTTATTTATCGAAAGTCCTACGATAAATCCCCTATACTTGTGGGTCATCAAGACGCGGACTGGATCATGGTTGAAAAGCCCGCGGGGTCGGTGGAGGACTACGACTACTTTGAATTTGCCTATCATGACCGACGACAAGATGTATGATACGTGTCAAACGTATCTATAATTTTTGATTGATTCATGGTGGATATTAATAAGTTGGGTGGTGCCCCAAGCGAAGGCGGAATTGTAGCTAGTAGCACTTTTCCCTCGTTTAACGAAACGAGGTTTATCGAACCAGTAGGACTTTGAAATCAACAACGAGGTGAATGTTGAAGATCTCTGGCACTTAACCTTCAACAGACGTGGACCTTCACACACTCAACCAAAATACTTTGCCCCCAACGGCGGAGAGGTTGTCAATCTCTCCGGTCTCGCAGAACACAAAGCAGTTAATTGTATGATGAAATACATAAAATATGAAAAGTGACCAGAGGAGTAATGATAATTAAAAGCAAGTAAATGAGGTTGAAAACAATGTAAAAAGCTGGACCGGGGGCCATGGGTTCACTAGTGGAGTCTCTCAAGTAGATAAAATATGCATGTGATGGGTGAACGAATTACAGCTAGGCAATTGACAAGATTATGACACAAACCCAATTTAGTTATGACAAAAAGGACATGATAATATTTATGGAGGCACCACGACAAGGAATAAAGACCGTTGAGTCCAACTGCGTCTTTGTCTAAATAGTCCACCGTGGGATCGCTATCCAGCCTGTCACCCAACGGTATTAAGTTGCAAGCAACAGACAACTGCATTAAGTAAAGTGCATAATGTAAGCAATACTAATATCAAAATAGACATTAACACCGCTGTTTTACCCTTAGTAGCAACAACACACCCTCGCCCTTAGACATTTCTGTCAGTCGTGCCCAGGAACAAAAGGGGGCATGAACCCACTATCTAGCATAAATACCCTCTCTTGGAGATACGCACAATCACTTGGCCAAAGTAACTATGCACATCGGAGAGCATGCAAGAACATAAATTACTCATATAAGAATCATGCACAATCTGAACATAACTTCATAATCCACCGGATCCCAGCAAACACATCACATAGCATTACAATAGTCGATCTTGATCATGTTAGGCAGATCACAAGATCATAAGACATGAAGCACAAGAGAGAGAGACGTCCATCTAGCTACTGCCATGGACCCGTAGTCCAAGGTGAGACTACTCACAAATCATCCCGGAGGAAGGCATGTCGATGAAGAGCCCTCCGGGATCGATCTCCCCTCCGGCAGAGTGCCGGGATCAGCTTCAGATTGGACCCCGAACTAGGGTTCTTGGTGATGGCGCGTCGGGGTCGAGTTTCTGGAAAATAATCGCCACCCTGACATTTTTAGGTTAATTGTGATTTTATAGGCGTCGGAGGGGGCCGAGGAGGTGCCCACAGGGCAGGGGCGGGCCCCACCCGCGGGTCCCCCCCAGGCCGTGGCTGCTACCCGCGTGCGCCCTGTGGGGCGCCTCCGAGGCTGCCCTTCGGACTCCGTCTTCGTCTTGGCGTAAAAATAATCCCCGTAAATTTTCGTCCAATTCCGAGAATATTTCCAGAAGTAAATTTCTGAAACAAAAAGACAGCAAAAACAGGGAACTGGCACTGGGCATCTTGTCAATAGGTTAGTCCGACAAAATGCATAAAAATGATATAAATGACAGTAAAAACATGTGACAATATCACAAAACTAGCATGGATCACTCAAAAATTATAGATACGTTTGAGACGTATCATTGATCCATGCTAGTTTTGTGATGTTGTCACATGTTTTTAATACCATATTACATCATTTTTATGCATTTTGTCGGACTAACCTATTGACAAGATGCCCAGTGTCAGTTCCTTGTTTTTGTCATGTTTTTGTTGCAGAAAGTTACTTCTGCAAATATTCTCGGAATTGGACAAAAATTTACGGTGATTTTTTATTGAGGAAATAAGGACCGGAGCCAGAAGGGCGACCCCGGGAGGGACCCACAGGCCAGGGGCGGGTCCCACCCGCGGGTCTAAGGGGGGTCGCGGCCGGGGGTGGTCCCTGCCCCTCGGAGACCCCCTCGTGACGCCCTTTGGCCTATAAATCATCCCCGACGAAAAAACCCTAACCCCCGAAGGATTTTCCCAAATACGATACAGAGCTCCGCCGCCATCGCCGACAAGTTTCGGGGGTTCAGAAGGTCCTGTTCCGGCACCCTGCCGGGACGGGGATCGACCGCCGGAGCCATCTCCATCAACGCTGCTGCTTCCCGTGATGAGGAGGGAGTAGTCCCTCACCGAGGCTGAGACTTATACAAGTAGCTATGTGGTTATCTCTCTCTCCCATGATGTGATTTTTGTTGTGATCATGAGCTTTGTTAGTACAGTTGAATACATGATGTTTCCCTGCATGTAATGGATATGATTTTGCTCAAGTGGTGTCATCTAGTATAAATTCTAGAGTCACCGTTGTGATCACGGTATCTCGGTGACAGTGTGGGTGCCGTGTGTGACTCTAATGATAAAATCTTAGTGGGATCTTCATCATGAGTTTGTTCTTTATTGTTGTTGGATTGAATAGATCATGAGGTTTCTTGATGCTTGTGTTATTGAAGAAAGACACTATTCAAGAAATAGGTTGTGCTGTTTGTTAGTACTATCTTTGGATGCGGATAGTGACAGCATGAAGTGTCCATAGATGCGGAATACGAACTTTAAGGTATGCTTTTTGTAGCCCTACGCAATTCTCATCCTATTTGATCCATGAAAGAATGATCTCCGAGTAACGTCTACCATGCATGTGTTTTGTGGGAACTATCATGTGTTTAATTATGTTAATGATGTTGAGAGTAGTCACTAGTGAAAGTATGAAGCCTAGGCCTTGTTTTCAAGCATTGATGCACCGTTTTTAGTCACTTTTGTCACTTGTTTGCTTGCTGCCATTTTTATTACAGAATCACAAAATCACTTTTTACCATCCATATCACTTGCATTTTATGATCTCTTCGCCGAAATAGTGCACCTATACAATTAGCCATTGTATTAGGTGTGTTGGGGACACAAGAGACTTCTTGTATCTTAATTGTAGAATTGCTTGAGAGAGGCTACGTTCAACCTCTTCCTCCCGTGGATTCGATAAATCTTGGGTAACTCACTTAAGGGAAATTTGCTGTTGTCCTACAAACCTCTGCGCTTGGAGGCCCGACAAGTCTACAAGAATAGAAGCGTGTAGTAGACATCAATGTACAGCTTGGAGATCAACAACGTCAATGAGGTTTTTGATGCCACGATGCTCGACTTTGTCCACCTAGTGAATACTCTGCTGGACACACCGAGCCTTGCTACCAAAATGTGCGATAGTTGTCTCACAAGTCACAATGACGACTTCAACTATTTCTATCTTGTCGTATTGCCAACCAAGACGCTTTTGGTCAGGACCAGTGTGAAGTCGTTGCAACCGGTAGCCTTCACCATCTTCGAGTTAAGGTTTGCACCTCACGAGCGTGCTTGGCTCAGGGTAACCAATGCTAGCAACTATGAACTGTATTTGGACGGATACAAAGCCCCCTTTATGGAGAACAACATGAAGAATGGAACTCGAATCTATTACTCCCTCCGTCCCAAAATAAGTGTTTGCTAACATCCCTTTAAAAGAAAAATGTAGGCTATAGGTAGGCAATTTCTGTTTTGCTCGATTATGCAAGTTTTTGCTAACATCCCTTTATCTAACGGAGCCTTTGGTGTGCTAGTAGTTGATATAACACCCATAAAATATTGTTGTATAAGTATTACATCCACCACCAAAGTAGTACAACAGATGCAATGATTTGTCCTTTGCAAACATTTTGAAAGAACATCTCTTAGTTTTGGTGATATAATGACAATACTTTTGTGGGCTAATCATCTCCGTTAAGTGATATGTTCAGGTACATTAGGTGTTTAGTCCAAGAAGGTGAAAAGATCGAAGACGGAGAAGAGAAATGAAGTCTACGGTCATTTCTGCCAAATGGGTCCGGATATTCCGGTGGTGTCTCCGGAAGTTCCGGTCCAGCCCCGAAATATCCGGCCTATGGGAAATTCGGCTAAGTCATATTCGGGAAACCTCTCTGGAGGGGTCCCGGAACTTCTGTCCGGAAGTTTGCCCAGAAATTTCCGAGGGTCCGGAAGTTTCGGTCGGAAGGCCGGAAGTTCCGGCCCTGGAAACTTTTTCCAGGAAATATGGCTAAGTCATTTTCGGGAAACCTCTCTGGAGGGGTCCCGGAAGTTTGGCCCGGAGATTCTCCCCGAAGATATCCGGTGCCCCGGATATTCCGGCCTAACCACCGGAAGTTCCGGAGTTATGTCCGGAAATATTCGGCCCTCCGCAGTCCAACGGCCAGATTTCACGAAGGGGTATAAATACCCCTTCTCCCACCTCGGGTCAGCTAGCTTTTTGGAACTCTCTCTCCTCCATTACAAGCAAAAGCTTAAATCGTCGAGATCTCCCAATCCCTCCACTCAAACTTGCTCAAACTTGGAGGATTGAAGGAGAAGGCCATGATCTACAAGCTCACCAAAGGGTTTTCCATTTCCCCCTCATTTACATGAGGGACTCGTGCCTAGGGTTTCCATTGGGAAAACCTAGGTCATTTGTTGTACTCTCTTTGATTGCTATTGTTTTCAGTTGTGTGTTGATTTAGGAGCCCCCGATTAAGTTGTGGGTGTGTGCCCCAAGAACATTGTAAAGGCTCCGGATTCCGCCTTGAAGGATTTCGATAGTGAAAGGTGAACCGAGCCTTTGTGGCGAGGTTTGATTGCTACTGATGAAGAGTTGGGTGCTGCCCCAAGCGAAGGCGGAGATGTAGCAAGCAGCAGTTTTCCCTCGATAACGAACCGAGTTTATTGAACCAGTAGGACCTTGAAATCAAGAACAAAGTGAATGTTAAAGATCTTTGGTGCTTAATCTTCAACAGATGTGGACCTGCACACACTCAACCAAAATACTTTGGCCCCAACGGCGGAAAGGTTGTCAATCTTTCCGGTCTCGCAGAAAACAAAGCGGTTAATTGTATAGTGAAATAGATGAATTATGAAAATGGACGAGAGGAGTAATGATGGTGAAAAGTGGTGGATAAAGGTTGCAATCAATGTAAAAATATGGACCGGGGCCATGGGTTCACTAGTGAAGTCTCTCAAGTAAATAGAACATTGATGGATAAACAAATTACAGCTGGGCAATTGACAAGATTATAACTGTGGTGACCCCGCACACCACTACATATTGTAGTGTACAAGTCGTTGACATAACACCCACGGAAGGACTTATCCGCAAATATTACATCCCTCAGAGTAGTACAACAGAAACATTGCGGGTCCACTTTATTACATACTGCTAAAGATTACAAGCCAGAAATGTACAAAAGCTTCAACGTCTTCCTCCGACATGGGAGGAATTTCAACTATAGTACGGTTGACTGAAGTCAACTTATTAACGATAGAAAGAAGCAGACTAAGAACCATCGGACTCAACACCTAAGTAGTACTAGTCTAGTATTGTTTGGTCCGGTTCCTAAGATAGGAGACTAAGTCTCGGGCTCATCATCATCGCCTCCATAAGCAATCAGGTAGTCGATGCCTTCCACTCCTCCGGATAGATCAGGTTCCTCGTAGAACACCTCATCCTCGTGGTAAGCTCCATAGTTCTCCTTGATTGCCTCCTCAAAGTCTAAGCATGGGGTCAAAAAGGAAAGGGTGAGCAACAGCGTTACTCAGCAAGTTCTGAATAGATATAGATAAGGTGTATCATGCACTAGCTACTGCCAAAACCTCGGGTCTTTGGCATAGATGCAAGTTTTTGTAAACATTTCTTCAAAAGATAGATTTTATTCTGAAAACTATGTCCACAGTCTCCACCGGTCTTGTGAATCCAAATGGGACTCCATTCCGGCCTCGATCTCGTAGTTCCATTCCGGGAACACGGTTGTGATATCACAAATTTGTTGTTTGACTCTGCAGAGTTGCATCACTTTACCCAACAGTTGCCTGGCCCTATATATGCTCTCTTTACACTCCATGAGTGTTATAGCCAAGGCTCAGGACATCCAGCCATGTGGAGCTTCTCCCAAATCAACACACATCCGCCCGTTTATGATGCGGTAGGGGAATCATGTTCCACGCATACCCATCACCCCTCCCAAGCTTCCCCACCAATTACCCCGTCAGGCAGGAAGAGCACACGCTTCCACGCTGTTGGCCGCCGCAACGACCCAACCCGGTGTAGGCCTGCCGAGGATATGCGGATGAGAAAAGAAGCCTCTGACTGACCCCGCCCATACAAAGTCCGTTGGTTGATGCTTTTACTATGGCGAAAGGATCATTGGAACAGGGGTTATTAGTTCCTAAGGATATATACCTTCCCATACGATGGAACACCGTACCTATTCATCTTACCATTGTTCCACCGCCAACCAATAGTATATACCACATCATTCGAAAATACTTTTTCTTTTTGGATGCAAGTGAAAGGAACGTATAAGTAACTTTGCAAGTACTTTGATAAAAATACATCAAACGGTATGCAAGAATGAACTTGCCTTGAGACTGACAAGTAGTGCAGTCTAAAGCTTCCGGCGATTCGTGAACCTCGTGTTCTGAAAATCAACATCATTGTCTTTATGAGACAATGTTTGAAAATCCAATTCATGCTATTATGCATAGATGAAATGATTGTTGGAGGTTTTGGAAAATTCCCCCCCCCCCCCTTCATATTTTAGGATGATTCTTTCTTTTTTGTGTGTTTTACTTAGGATGAGTTACGGAACAGTCATTTACAGGATGGTAATTTATTTTACTTTTTGAAAGATAATTCAATTCATTTCCACTGAAGGATCCTTGAATATTTTAAAAACAATTCAAATCATGTCCACTTAAGGATCTTTGAATATTTTGGAAAATAATTCAAATCATTTCCACTTAAGGATCTTTGAATATTTTGGAAAATAATTCAAATCATTTCCACTTAAGGATCTTTGAATTTTTCACACAAGCAATATTTTTCAATAAATCCAGTAAAAATCATTTTTGGAATCCTTACAAAATTTTGGGTTAACAACATATTTTTATTTGATTTTTAGGATTCTTATTTTGGATTTAAAATTTGAACCATAACTAGGGTTTGATTTGAATTCAGCAATTTTTAGAAATTACAATTAAGTCCCTGGGTTACTAGGTTGAACCAGGTCAACCCGCACCGGTTCGGTCGGACCGAACCAGTCCGACCCACTCTCTCCTCCCCCTCTTCTCTCTCTCTCCCGAGGTCGCTGCGATCCCCTAATCGCCTCTGCCGTCGCCGGTTGATTCCGGCGTGCTCCGGCCGTCTCCGCCGCCGTGCTAGGGCGCAATCGAGAGCTCTCTCCACGCTCTATCATCGCTTCCCCATCGATCTGCTTTTCTCCGATGCCTGTGACCACGCGCAACTCAACCCTAGATTTAGGGTTTCGGTGACGGCGCCGCTCCGCCGTGCTTCTCCTTCTCCGAGCTCTCTCGCCATGGCTTGGCGATGAGCTCCACTCTCTGATCCCCCACCCCACGGTTCCTCTCCTCCTCCACCGACGCGGTTGTGCTGGACCTTTCCCTTGATGAGGGTTCGGTTGCAGCGCGATTCGTCGTGCTCCCGACTCTCGCTTTGCGTCGCCGCTGGTGTGGAGCTAGCCTCCGTGCCGCCGTGGTGCTGGGTGGTGTTGCTGTGGTGCTGCTCCTCCCTTGGTCCTCCGTCATGACCACACGGGCACTGCCCCGTCGTCATGCCGTTACGGCCACGGGCGCACGGTAAGATTTCCTCTCTCACCTCTCTCTGCTCTCCGCTTCTCCTAGGTCCCTCTCTGGACTAGCTTAGCTTCAATGCTGCTCAAGATTTCCTCACTGGTACTTAGCAAAATTTGTACTGGTGCCCTACTTTGCTCTGTTGGTTGAGAATATGTGATGCCATGATGCTTGTATACTTATCTGAGGTGTGAGGGGTGAAGATTGGAATTAATTTAGATGATTTGCTCTGGCAAAAATGATTGGAGAAGAAAGAATTGGGCTTTGGCTTAATCTGATGCTGTGGCTTGTGCTCTGTGCTTGTAACGCCCCAAGATCGGTACTATGCAGACTTTAGCGTTCCAGCCAAATCCGCATAATAACGATCCTAAAGGACGCCCACCAGGCATAACGTGCACGTCGCAACACACACGTTATGCGGGTGGAATTGTGATAACATTACAATAGTTCTCGACAGAACCCACAAAAGAACATATATACAACAACGACTCATAGAGTCAAGAACCAAAATACAATACAAAGATCCAATTAACAACAGAAGCGGGTAGCGTCCGACTACGGACAAGATACAAATTGGACTAGGAGTCCTGAAGATAAGCAAAGGCACCATATCCCTGCCTAGGCCAAGCCTAGCCGGAGGGATTCCCAAGCTAACGTCGTCACACTTCAAACCTGTTGGCTGCATTGGAATAGCAGCCCCGAAGGGGTCAGTACTAGTAGAAGTACTGGCAAGTAATACTCACAAGATATCAACGCTGGAATTCCGGGGAAAGATGGTTAGCGATTGAGGCGGCGGCAAGCGGCACTAGCAACTTATAGAGACACGCTACAACTTTCGTCTAACAGAGTGGGGGTAAGAGAGCGCATAGGTAACCAACTATACTAACACCAAACGTAACTCAGCCGATTCCTTACCAGCCCGTTTATCCTACGAGCAGCAAGCCTAAAGGCACTCACACAGTTGGCAATTTTATAACTTATTATTGAAGTAGCTCTATCTTACTAATCAATTTATTAACATCAGGTGTAAGTTGTCTATGATCTTGTTAGCCAGCACATTTCACCAAGTTGTCCATAACCGCGGACACGGCTTTTCGAAAAGATTTAACCTTGCAGGGGTGCACAAATGTAACCACACGCACTTCAACCCTTGTTGCCATGAAATTAGCACACTTCCGGGGTATGCTGGCAGGGTGTCCGACGCTACACTTTCCTTCACTACCGCACAAGTCCAGGGAACCACCTAGCTAAGTCTGACCCACCTTGAAAGTCCGGCCGAAGCTCCGAGGTGGACTTAGCCGATGCGAGAACGGCTTCGGGAGGGAACACTCATACGATTGCCCCTCCTTCCACACGTGATTAACGCATGGTCCGCAACCCTACCGTAAGTAACCATCACGTATAAGTCCTGGAGGCGTCCCATCCGTACCTGCATCACAAATAAATAAAGCGTCGCGCAAATGGAAACACCCGAACTACTTGTGGCGCCCTGGACAAGGCTGCAGATCCGGTACTAGGTCGAGGGGAGTCCCATTTCCTCCCACATGTGGGTAGTGCGCTCAGTCTTGGATCAGAGGACAAGAACTCGGGTCCTAGGTGACACTAGCAGAACAAATCACCACGATTGGCCTTCCGCCGGTGCCTTATCTTTATTAATTATATCCCATCGCCAAACATTATAGATTATCATGTGAATTTAACCCAACTATCATATTAAAACAAGACTAGAACATGACTCGAGAAAACAAGGCTAAGCATGCACTACGACTCGCAAGGCCAACAAGATAAACAAGCAACAGGGTAATAGGATGTGGGGGTGGGGCATATCATGGCTGCAAGGTAAACATGCATATAGGATCGGGACACAAGCATCGATACATAAGGCTAGCAAGGAACAAAAGATAGGACGAGTAAGAGACAGAAAACAAGAAAAGATAGCAAGGGAGTATCACTTGCCTGCAATCCGGTAGAGGTAGCAGAACTTGTCGTTGCTCACATCAACTCAATGACCTATTCCCGAAGAAGCAACAAACACTGGAAACATAAAAGATGCATTTTACTACTACGACAAAAGAAGTGGCATGTTGATGACATGATGCATGACAAATTAAAGGTTGTCCAATTTTATTCCCTAACACATGGCAAAACATTTTAAATACGATCGGTGCACAATATAGATGCACCGGACAAATCCCATAATTTAGTTGATTTAGTTCGACTAAATGGATAAAGGTGCGATGTTGATTAAGCATGCATGATTTTATAAGATACACATATATATGTCATATAGGGGTTTAGGGTTGGGGTCACACATCGTAAACGAGGAACTTCGGATTCGGAACCGTCGTCTTCGGGTCGTAGTCGAAGTAGTCGAAGTAGTCGGAGTAGTCGTTCATCCGGAGTCGGAGTAGTCGAGGTGGTCGAGGTAGTCGAAGTAGACGTCCGTCCGGAGTCGAAGTAGTCGAGGTAGTCGACGTCGTGGAAGTAGTCGTACTCGGGTCGTCGTCGTAGCGGACCTTGGCGTTCCGGGCTTCGGGGTCGACGGGGTTCCACGGCATCGGGGGTCGGACATCTTGTCGGGTTCCGGTCTTCGGGCTTCACGGGGGCGTGGTACTCGGGCGCCGGTAGTCGTACACAGAGTCGTGGAGGAACTCATCGCATCGTCATCCGGTCATCGGGTTCACGGAGTCGGGGAAGATCTTGGCGTTCCGGTTGCGGTACACGGAGGCGTCGGGAACGGGTTGGCGCTTCACGACGGGAACGAGGATCGGCTTCACGACGGGGACGCACGTCGGGGAAAACACCATGACACGGTGAAACACAGCGGGAACGTGCTGGCTCCTTGCGGGCATTGCGTCAAACATGTTGCGGGCGTCGGAGACGTAGCACGGAGAACGGCCATCGGGGAACCGGCTCCGGGAACGGGGACACAGAAACACGGAAGACGGACTGCAGGAGCAGCACGGGGCGAGGAGGCGCACGCGAGAGGCACCACACTGGTCGGGGACGAACTCATGCCGAAGACAAGATGAGCTCGGGCTGGGCAGGGGAGGACGACGGCCGGTCGAAGGAGAAGCGGCCAGAGCCGGCCGAAGGCGAGCAGGGAGGAGAGCGACGATGGGAAGGCATGGCAAGAGTCGGCCGGGGTCGGGCAGCGCGAGGCACGGGGAGAAACTCCAGTGGCAGGCGGCCGCGACGGGGAGGATGGAGTGGGACGCGGGGTGGTCGGGCCGAGGTGAGGCGGCGACGGCCAGGAAGAGGGGAGGAGGTCGGTGGAGCGACGCGGGGCGGCGAGGTTGGTGGCTGCGGTCGACGGCGGCAGAGGAGGAGCCGACCGGGAGCTGGTGGCGAGGTCAAGGAGGAGAGGGCGGGACTGGCCGGGGCGGCTCGAGCTTGGAGGAGGCCGGGATGCGGGGGAGCGGGCCGGAGGGGGGCAGCGGGGTGGAGAGCTCGCGCGGGGGAGGAGAGGAGAAATGCGGGCGCTGCGTGCGGGAGGGAGGCGACGGGTGAGGAGCACGCACGGGTGCAGGAGGAAGATGAGAAGAAGAAAAAGAAAAGAAAGAAAGGGAAGGGATAAGGAGAGAGGAGAGAGAGGGAAAAGCAGGGACCCGAAAGAAAAAGAAAAGGGCCTGATTTGGAGGTGGAAGGGCTCGATCGCGAAAACGCAAAAAGGGAGGAGGGTGGCTGCAAGGTGCAGGGGGTAGGATTAGGGTTTGGAGGTTAGGTGGGCTTGGGCCGGTTTGGGCTGCTCTCTCGCAATTCTCAAAATATTTTATTTTGCAAAAAAATAATTTTGACAAATAATTTTCGAAAACGGAGACGACTGTCTCGGTTAAAATATTTTCCGACAATTTTAGAAAAATAAAATAGGGTTTAATAAAAATAATTTGTGTTGCCAAAAATGCAATGCGCATGATGCTGATGTCATGATGATGCAAAAATAAAATAACAGGCAATTCTAATTTGGGGAAAAACCCCGGGCATTACAACCGACACCACTAACAAGAGATCTCGCCCCGAGATCCAAGCTACCACCGGGGGGAAGAAGAGCAAGGTTAACTATCGAATCTTCGAGCGCCATGTCGATCTTTTCGACACCACTAACAAGAAGTTCTTGCTCACGTCGATGGCGATGACCGTCCGTAGAGATTGCTTCCAAGATCGTACCTATTAGGATAAAAGGTATAGATCGTCCTCCCACGAAGATGCTATAACCGGAGGATAGATAAGATAGAATATTTAAAACATATAAGGTAAGAGGGAAATAGAATAGAGGTAAGTAATAAACAAGAGTTCTATTGAGATATTTTCAAATAGCTTTTAGTAAAATAGTTTGGACACTCTACAAACAACGACCATTAGCTAGGGTATCCTACAGGCAGACTGGACCCGCGGGGTATCGAAGAACCAGAGCTCTGATACCACTTTGTAACGCCCCAAGATCGGTACTATGCAGACTTTAGCGTTCCAGCCAAATCCGCATAATAACGATCCTAAAGGACGCCCACCAGGCATAACATGCACGTCGCAACACACACGTTATGCGGGTGGAATTGTGATAACATTACAATAGTTCTCGACGGAACCCACAAAAGAACATATATACAACAACGACTCACAGAGTCAAGAACCAAAGATACAATACAAAGATCCAATTAACAACGGAAGCGGGTAGCGTCCGACTACGGACAAGATACAAATTGGACTAAGAGTCCTGAAGATAAGCAAAGGCACCATATCCCTGCCCAGGCCAAGCCTAGCCGGAGGGATTCCCAAGCTAACGTCGTCACACTTCAAACCTGTTGGCTGCATTGGAATAGCAGCCCCGAAGGGGTCAGTACTAGTAGAAGTACTGGCAAGTAATACTCACAAGATATCAAAGCTGGAATTCCGGGGAAAGAGGGTTAGCGATTGAGGCGGCGGCAAGCGGCACTAGCAACTTATAGAGACACGCTACAACTTTCGTCTAATAGAGAGGGGGTAAGAGAGCGCATAGGTAACCAACTATACTAACACCAAACATAACCCAGCCGATTCCGTACCAGCCCGTTTATCCTACGAGCAGCAAGCCTAAAGGCACTCACACAGTTGGCAATTTTATAACTTATTATTGAAGTAGCTCTATCTTACTAATCAATTTATTAACATCAGGTGTAAGTTGTCTATGATCTTGTTAGCCAGCACATTTCACCAAGTTGTCCATAACCGCGGACACGGCTTTTCGAAAAGATTTAACCTTGCAGGGGTGCACAAATGTAACCACACGCACTTCAACCCTTGTTGCCATGAAATTAGCACACTTCCGGGGTATGCTGGCAGGGTGTCCGACGCTACACTTTCCTTCACTACCGCACAAGTCCAGGGAACCACCTAGCTAAGTCTGACCCACCTTGAAAGTCCGGCCGAAGCTCCGAGGTGGACTTAGCCGATGCGAGAACGGCTTCGGGAGGGAACACTCATACGATTGCCCCTCCTTCCACACGTGATTAACGCATGGTCCGCAACCCTACCGTAAGTAACCATCACGTATAAGTCCCGGAGGCGTCCCATCCGTACCTGCATCACAAATAAATAAAGCGCCGCGCAAATGGAAACACCCGAACTACTTGTGGCGCCCTGGACAAGGCTGCAGATCCGGTACTAGGTCGAGGGGAGTCCCATTTCCTCCCACATGTGGGTAGTGCGCTCAGTCTTGGATCAGAGGACAAGAACTCAGGTCCTAGGCGACACTAGCAGAACAAATCACCACGATTGGCCTTCCGCCGGTGCCTTATCTTTATTAATTATATCCCATCGCCAAACATTATAGATTATCATGTGAATTTAACCCAACTATCATATTAAAACAAGACTAGAACATGACTCGAGCAAAACAAGGCTAAGCATGCACTACGACTCGCAAGGCCAACAAGATAAACAAGCAACAGGGTAATAGGATGTGGGGGTGGGGCATATCATGGCTGCAAGGTAAACATGCATATAGGATCGGGACACAAGCATCGATACATAAGGCTAGCAAGGAACAAAAGATAGGACGAGTAAGAGACAGAAAACAAGCAAAGATAGCAAGGGAGTATCACTTGCCTGCAATCCGGTAGAGGTAGCAGAACTTGTCGTTGCTCACATCAACTCAACGACCTATTCCCGAAGAAGCAACAAACACTGGAAACATAAAAGATGCATTTTATGATGACATGATGCATGACAAATTAAAGGTTGTCCAATTTTATTCCCTAACACATGGCAAAACATTTTAAATAGGATCGGTGCACAATATAGATGCACCGGACAAATCCCATAATTTAGTTGATTTAGTTCGACTAAATGGATAAAGGTGCGATGTTGATTAAGCATGCATGATTTTATAAGATACGCATATATATGTCATATAGGGGTTTAGGGTTGGGGTCACACATCGGAAATGAGGAACTTCGGATTCGGAACCGTCGTCTTCGGGTCGTAGTCGAAGTAGTCGTCGTAGTCGAAGTAGTCGGAGTAGTCGTTCATCCGGAGTCGGAGTAGTCGAGGTGGTTGAGGTAGTCGAAGTAGACGTCCGTCCGGAGTCGAAGTAGTCGAGGTAGTCGACGTCGTGGAAGTAGTCGTACTCGGGTCGTCGTCGTGGCGGACCTTGGCGTTCCGGGCTTCGGGGTCGACGGGGTTCCACGGCATCGGGGGTCGGAGATCTTGTCGGGTTCCGGTCTTCGGGCTTCACGGGGGCGGGGTACTCGGGCGCCGGTAGTCGTACACGGAGTCGTGGAGGAACTCATCGCATCGTCATCCGGTCATCGGGTTCACGGAGTCGGGGAAGATCTTGGCGTTCCGGTTGCGGTACACGGAGGCGTCGGGAACGGGTTGGCGCTTCACAACGGGAACGAGGATCGGCTTCACGACGGGGATGCACGTCGGGGGAAACACCATGACACGGTGAAACACAGCGGGAACGTGCTGGCTCCTTGCGGGCATTGCGTCAAACATGTTGCGGGCGTCGGAGACGTAGCACGGAGAACGGCCATCGGGGAACCGGCTCCGGGAACGGGGACACGGAGACACGGAAGACGGACTGCAGGAGCAGCACGGAGCGAGGAGGCGCACGCGAGAGGCACCACACTGGTCGGGGACGAACTCATGCCGAAGACAAGATGAGCTCGGGCTGGGCAGGGGAGGACGACGGCCGGTCGAAGGAGAAGCGGCCAGAGCCGGCCGAAGGCGAGCAGGGAGGAGAGCGACGATGGGGAGGCATGGCAAGAGTCGGCCGGGGTCGGGCGGCGCGAGGCACGGGGAGAGGCTCCAGTGGCAGGCGGCCGCGACGGGGAGGATGGAGCGGGACGCGGGGTGGTCGGGCCGAGGTGAGGCGGCGACGGCCAGGGAGAGGGGAGGAGGTCAGCGGAGCGACGCGGGGCGGCGAGGTTGGTGGCGGCGGTCGACGGCGGCAGAGGAGGAGCCGGCCGGGAGCTGGTGGCGAGGTCAAGGAGGAGAGGGCGGGACTGGCCGGGGCGGCTCGAGCTTGGAGGAGGCCGGGATGCGGGGGAGCCGACCGGAGGGGGGCAACGGGGTGGAGAGCTCGCGCGGGGGAGGAGAGGAGCGATGCGGGCGCTGCGTGCGGGAGGGAAGCGATGGGTGAGGAGCACGCACGGGTGCAGGAGGAAGATGAGAAGAAGAAAAAGAAAAGAAAGAAAGGGAAGGGATAAGGAGAGAGGGGAGAGAGGGAAAAGCAGGGACCCAAAAGAAAAAGAAAAGGGCCTGATTTGGAGGTGGAAGGGCTCGATCGCGAAAACGCAAAAAGGGAGGAGGGTGGCTGCAAGGTGCAGGGGGGTAGGATTAGGGTTTGGAGGTTAGGTGGGCTTGGGCCGGTTTGGGCTGCTCTCTCGCAATTCTCAAAATATTTTATTTTGCAAAAAAATAATTTTGACAAATAATTTTCGAAAACGGAGATGACTGTCTCGGTTAAAATATTTTCCGAGAATTTTAGAAAAATAAAATAGGGTTTAATAAAAATAATTTGTGTTGCCAAAAATGCAATGCGCATGATGCTGATGTCATGATGATGCAAAAATAAAATAACAGGCAATTCTAATTTGGGGAAAAACCCCGGGCATTACAGTGCTGTGAAATGGTGTGGAGTTAATCTATAGCTAAAATTTAGCTGTGCATGATGTGATGCCTCCTCTGGAGTTACACATAAGCTGGCTAGGATTTAGCTTTTGGAAATCTTCTTTTAATGCTTTCCTGTGCTTCTTCTAGTGTACAGAGATTTTAAGCCCAGTTATTCCAGTTCCCTGGTTCACTGGCTTGTGTGTGATTTGTAAAGAACAGATTCTGTACTTCCCTCTCCTCTATCCTTAGCATAATCCATGTTAAACATGGTTCTGATAAGAACAGATACTTCTCACTTCCTCTCTTCCCTTCCATGCATGCAAACATGCTTAGCTTGGCTCTGTCATTATCAGAGTTAGCTAATTCTCTCCTTCTCTGCTTAAAGCACTCAAAGGATCAACCTGCTGTTGATGAGTAGCTTGGTCTTCTGGCTAACTGACAACCTGCGTCTTGTGGCTAGCCTGCTCCTCCTAGCTGCTTCAATTTTCCTAAGGTGTATAGTTCTAGCTGCAAGATTTGATGTGGCTAATGTTCTTGATGATGAACATTTTCAGAGATGTGTGTGATGTGCTTGGCTGTGTGATGCCTTGTGGATTCGGCTGGCTGCCCTATTTATAGGGTTTTTAGGTGATTCTGGTGGTGACACCAGGATAATTGCATGTGTTGTGTAAGCTGCTTGCAGTGGCCCTTCTTCTACCTCGAGTTGCCACTCTGTTATTATTTTAAAGGGGTTCTCATCCCCTGGAGGATGAATTTCTGTGCCTGGGCATTGTTTACTCCAGTATGGCTAATTCTTCCACCTCTTTGATCCTATCCTTGCTCTGCCGGCTGTTGTTGTTCATTCTGGTTATGAAATGGCTCAAGTCCATCCATTTGAGTTGTGAAAAGGTTTCAAATCCACTTGTGGATTACTCTCAGCTAGGATCCTTGCGCAGGGAGTTATCCCTCCACCTCACTTGATCTTATCAAGCTCCTGCCGACTACTGCTATGTACTATGGTTATGAACTGTTTGGCATCCCTCTGTTGCCGAAGAATTGACATATACTTGATGGATTTGGGTGGCTTCTCTGGTGGGCTAGAATTTGTAACTTGGTTGTGACTGTCTTTACCTGTGGGCTTTAAGGAATATTGGGTCCATTTATCAATTTAATGGTAAATGTGACACCACAATTAAGAAGGTGGATTTAAAATTTATATTTGGCAGAGATGATTTGTTTTGTTTCCTGGTTGCCTTTGGAAAAATTTGGAGATGATCATGTATTCATGTGATAACCAGCTAGTCCCTCAGGTTGCCTAAGTTGTAATGCTGGTTCTGCCTTTGCCCCTTTTACATGCTTAATGCATGCTGAGCATGATCAAATTGCCTCTTGTTGGATATTTGATTTGATTTTTGTCTGTGAAATCAAATGTCAATTCCAGTTCATGGAATTTGACACTCTGCCAAGTATTATAGCAACAGCCAGTACCAATGTACTTGGCTATATTTCTAACCTTAACAAATTCTTTTCTTTGTGAATTGTGTTTGGTTTTGCAGGTTTGGAGCTTCTGAGGATTAACTAAAGGATTTAGTTTATAGAATTTTCTTTTATTTTACTTTTCAGTAGAAAATTTGTATAAGGACCTGATACTGTATGATATCATTTATTTGTAACAGATTTGTGGAACAATTCCACTTGTAATAAGCTATATGATGTATAGGATTTAATTTGTATGAAATTGTCTTTGGAATGTAATGATGATGATTGAAATTTTGTGGAGGATTAAATTTTGTATTACAAAGAATATGAATTCTTTGAATATTAAGATAATGTATTTGTTGAATATGAAGGTGAATTCGGGAATTAAATCAAAAGTTTGAGAATGAGAATAGGGATAAGATTTACAAGTGTTGATACCTTTGTATTCAAATTTAAATTTACTTTAGTAAACTTTCAATAGAGGTGATAACCAACCTCTCTTTTAAAACTAGGGTTTCGAAATAGACGACTATTATCAGATCGATGTGTCTCGACTACTAATCAGTGATAAGTTTCCAAATCATCGACGTTCGTCAGAGTTCGTCTTCTTAGTCCTTTTTGCATAAACGCGCGAAAATTATTCGGACTTTTCAAACATGCATGAATGCAAAGATGCAAACTTCCTATTTCTACCCTTTCGGAACCTATAACTGCGGGGTATTACAATAACACAAACTTAATCTAGCTATGACAAAGAGAACATGATAATATTTAGGTAGGCATCACGACAATGAACAAAGACCGTTGAATCCAACTGCATCTTTGTCTAAAAAGTCCACTGTGGGATCGCTATCCAGCCTGTCACCCATCGGTATTAAGTTGCAAGCAACAGACATTTGCATTAAGTAAAGCGCATGAAGTAAGCAATATTAAATATCAAAATAGACTTTAACACCGCTGTTTTACCCTTAGTAGCAACAACACACCCTCGCCCTTAGACGTTTCTATCACTCGTGCCCAGGAACAAAAGGGGGCATGAACCCACTATCTAGCATAAATACTCTCTCTTGGATATACACACAATCACTTAGCCAAAGTAACTACGCACACCGGAGAGCATGCAAGAACATAAATCAACATATAAGAATCATGCACAATCTGATCATAACTTTATAATCCATCGGATCCCAGCAAACACATCACATAGCATTAAAATAATCGATCTTGATCATGCATGTTAGGAAGCTCACAAGATCATAAGACATGAAGCACAAGAGAGAGAGACTACCATCTAGCTACTGCCATGAAGCACAAGGCATGGTGATGAAGAGCCCTCCGGGATCGATATCCCCTCCGGCAGGGTGCCGGGATTTGCTTCAGAATCACCCCCGAATTAGGGTTTGAGGTGACAGCGCCTCGGGATGACTTTTCTGGAAAATAATGGCCGCCCCGACGTTTTTAGGTTTAATGTCAATTTATAGGCGTCGGAGGGGGCCGAGGGGGTGCCCCACGGGCAGGGGCGGGTCCCACCTACGGGTGCCCCTAGGGCCGCGGCAGGGGGCCGCCCCTGGCCTGTGGGTGGCCCCTCAGGCTCCCCTTTGGTCTTCAGGTGCCTTATTTCGCATAAAAAATCTCCGTAAATTTTCGTCCAATTCCGAGAATATTTCCAGAAGTAAATTTCTGAAATAGAAAAACAGCAAAAACAGGGAACTAGCACTAGGCATCTTGTCAATATGTTAGTCCGACAAAATGCATAAAAATGATGTGATATGATAATAGAAACATGTGACAACGTCACAAAATTAGCATGGATCACTCAAAAATTATAGATATGTTCGACACGTATCATCATCCCCAAGCTTAACTCCTACTCGTCCTCGAGTAGGTAAGTGGTAACAAAATAATTTTTGATGAGACATACAACCAACATAATCTTGATCAAGATAGTAATGCAAAGCACATGACATGAATAAGGTGGTCCAAAACAATTGTCTATAGTTGACATTAAGCAAACAATGATTAACAAACGCTAGCTAACAAATGCTAAAAACTTTTCATGAATAAGTGCGTTGGATACATGGAACCATACATAAGGTTTAGAAAGAAGAATTGTAAATTATGTCTCCAATGTAAAGTATCAATCATTCTTCAAAGCATCTAATTAGTCATTCATGAAAATAGCCAAGATCAAGTCAAGTGTCCTAATCCATCTACTTCACAAATCAACTGTTTCGAAGTCTAATCAACTAGTGCAAGTAAGAAGTGGCTTTGGCACCAAGATGTTATGGCAAAGAGAACAATGATGGAGGTTTGGAAGGTCAAAAAGAAAGGCTCAAACAGTGGAGGAGGTAACCACAAGACAGAAGGAAGTCCCGTAGTTGACACTGTATGAGGAGTAGTGATTGCCATGCAACGGATGCACATAGAGCTATAAGTGTATGAAAGCTCTCCAATGGAACTAGTGGGGGTGCATCCAACTTGCTTGCTCATGAAGACCTAGAGCTCACTTGAGGAGGCTCATCCTTGGAATATACAAGTCAAGTTCTATAACATTAGTTCCCCACTTAGTTATACTACTAAAACAACATGAGAACTCTCTACAATGAAGTGTAGGTGCTACTAGCACAAGTGTGGTAAAAAGGATAGTAGTGTTGCTCCCTCTCTCTTTTTCTATTTTTTTGGATTTTGTGTGGCCTCCTTGGCTATTTTAAATGCTCTCTCATTTGGCATCCTTTGGACTCTTTTATTCTTTTTTTTATATACCTCACTGTAGGAGCAACACTCTATATTACAATTGGATCATCACACTTTTTGGTACTCATAACTCATAAGAATAGTACATGATGTACAAAAGTAGATATGCATGATCGAGCGTAGTGTGGAAAAAATGTAAAACATGTGGCAAGCCACGCAGCACACTAACTCAATGATCAAGCAAACTATATGGTAATGAAGAACGACATCAAGTCATGTAATGTAATGATGGATGTTGTATGGCAATGTATCTCGGAATGACTATGGAAATGCCGTGATAGGTAGGTATGGTGGCTGTTTTGAGGGAGATAGTTGGCTTATGTGTAGAAGAACAGGATGAAGTTCTCCCACGGAGTTGGATGTACTCGCGAAGTATGCACCAATCTCAATGTGAGAGAGGGCATTGCGCAGCACCGAAGAGGCTATCAAAATATGGAAGTGGAAGTGCCAAAAACCAAAACTCACAATGCATTTCGTATATTGCAAACAACTAGCAGTTTTCATGTTCCACCAATGGATAGAGACACCCCGAGAGGGATCGTGGCGGCGACACAAGTGCCCCGTTGGCTTCCCCGACCGTTGCAGTAACTACCCACTAGGAACTTATTTTCAACTGAGCAGAATTCATGACACATTAGCATTGTTAACTTAGGTTGTTTAGTTCAGAAAAGTATGGCTCCACGCTTTACTAACACATCTCCACTAATCAGCTCTAACACCATTAACCAACACATTTTAACCATTAGTTATTTTAATGTCTTAAAACAATTTAAAAGTACCAAATTGTCCACATAGTGATCTACAAGACTATGCAGGTTTTTTCTATTTCATACCACTACCACATGCATATCATTTTACCGATCTAACACATTAACCAAGCAACCAAAACAACTCTCTAACAAATATAAGTGAAGAACAAGAGAGTTTAAAATCAACCACTAGCAGCTCTAAATAAGATAAAAGTTAAAAGCGAGAGCTTACTAGCAAACAAACAGTAGCTAAGAATACTCAACAAAATATAAGCGAAGCACAGGAGTATTCAAATGAAAAAGCGGAGCGTGTCTCTCTCCCACACAAATAAAGTAAGGATCAAACAAGCATATGACCAGCAAAATAACAAACAAAACTGAAAGTAAAAAGACGCTCCAAGTATAGCACATAATATGTAAAGTGATAAAAACTTAGTTCAACGAAGACGACCTCATGATAGTCGATGAAGAAGAGGGGATGCCTTGGGCATCCCCAAGCTTTGATGCTTGATAGTTCTTGATATTCAGAGGGGGTGCCATGGGGGCATCCCCAAGCTTGAGCTCTGATCCATCTTCAATTTTTCCATTATCCTCTACTTTGGAACTTAAAAACTCACTTCACACAAAACTTCTCATAAACTGATTAGAGGGTTAGTGCTCTTAAATTAAAATGCACATGTGTTCAACTCAATACAAATTACAAACAACTTTATTAGGCATTAGATACTGTTCACTAAGTTTCAATGTGGCACTCCACCTCTAGAGTATCATATTTAACGATAGTAAAGAGACGAATGCAAAAAGAATCTGTCAAAATCTGAACAGTCTGTAAAGATCGAATTTTTCGAGGCACTTCTGTAGCTCAAATCAGAAAACTCAAAACTAACGAAAGATAGATAAAAGTATCAGGCTTTCTGTCTAAAAATTTGAGAAAAATATAAAATTCAGAGATTTTTTGGATTTTCGAACAGTGAAGGACAGAAATCTGTTTCTGGACAGCAAAACAACACCTCGCACTTTCAATGCATTAGAGGCTAAACTTGGCACAAAAAACGAAAAGAATAAGATACAATGAAGTTGCTAAAGAGGCAACAACTTCAAGACTCAAGAAAAGTAAAAAGCAAACTGAAAGTAAAAGATGGATTGCCTCCCAACAAGCGCTTTTCTTTAACGCCTTTTAGCTCGGCGCAATGTCAAATATCAAGTTTTTTCAAAATCGAGGACATCATCATTCTTCAAATGAGCATTAGCAAATTTATCATAAATGCATTGGATATTACCAACATAGGGCTAAGAGTCACCCTTCTCCTTTCTCTTTGGTTGACTACTCTCATTGAATAGATTTTGAGGAGCAATCCAACAAAAATTGTCTTCCAAGGCATCGGATATCTCTAGGAGTTTAAATGGTATAGCAATATCAACTTTTTCCTCAATCTCAGTTTTGCGAGTGTACTTCCTTAAATTTTCATCCCTAACATCCAAAGAGTAATGAATATTAGGATATGAACCAAGAGCACCATAACGAGCAAATATTTTCCTAGCTTCCTTAACTATATCATCAAATTCATGGAGAAGAGTTTCTAACACAAAATCTTTTTCCTTTCCTCTCTCCATGCTATCAAGCTTAAGAAACATTTGTTGTAGTATGGGATTTAAATTAACAAACCTCTTCTCAAGACGAGCTACCAAACAAGATATAGCAGAATCATAACTATTAGTTAGCTCTACTATTGACCTTTTATCATGAGTATAGAGTTTGCTAATGAAAGTGAGGAATTCTTCAATATTATCCTTTCCAACAACAACCCCACTTCCTACCTTAACATCTTGCATACCAAACTTAGGAGCAAACATGGCTACTAGATAAAAGATAAACAAAACTGAAATAAAGATCACACTAATTTTTTTTGGGTTTTAAAATTTTGCAACAAGAAAAATAAGCTAGCGAGAAATAAAACAAGCAAGACAAAAACAAAGTAAAGTGATTGAGAGTGTGAGACTCTCCTTGCTGGCAACAGCGCCAGAAAAGAGCTTGATTGCTACTGATGAAGAGTTGGGTGGTGCCCCAAGCGAAGGCGGAGATGTAGCAAGCAGTAGTTTTCCCTCGATAACGAACTGAGGTTTATCGAACCAGTAGGACCTTGAAATCAACAACAAAGTGAATGTTGAAGATCTCTGGCGCTTAATCTTCAACAGACGTGTACCTGCACACACTCAACCAAAATACTTTGCCCCCAACGGCGGAAAGGTTGTCAATCTTTCCGGTCTCACAGAAAACAAAGCGGTTAATTGTATAGTGAAATAGATGAATTATGAAATGTACCAGAGGAGTAATGATGGTGAAAAGTGGTGGATAAAGGTTGCAATCAATGTAAAAAGATGGACCGGGGGCCATGGGTTCACTAGTGGAGTCTCTCAAGTAAATAGAACATTCATATGATGGGTAAACAAATTACAGCTGGGCAATTGACAAGATTATAACACAAACTTAATCTAGCTATGACAAAGAGAACATGATAATATTTAGGTAGGCATCACGACAATGAACAAAGACCGTTGAATCCAACTGCATCTTTGTCTAAAAAGTCCACTGTGGGATCGCTATCCAGCCTGTCACCCATCGGTATTAAGTTGCAAGCAACAGACATTTGCATTAAGTAAAGCGCATGATGTAAGCAATATTAAATATCAAAATAGACTTTAACACCTCTGTTTTACCCTTAGTAGCAACAGCACACCCTCGCCCTTAGACGTCTCTGTCACTCGTGCCCAGGAACAAAAGGGGGTATGAACCCACTATCTAGCATAAATACTCTCTCTTAGAGATACACACAATCACTTGGCCAAAGTAACTACGCACATCGAAGAGCATGCAAGAACATAAATCAACATATAAGAATCATGCACAATCTGATCATAACTTTATAATCCATCAGATCCCAGCAAACACATCACATAGCATTACAATAATCGATCTTGATCATGTTAGGCAGCTCACAAGATCATAAGACATGTAGCACAAGAGAGAGAGACTACCATCTAGCTACTGCCATGGACCCAAGGTCCAAGGTGGGACTACTCACAAATCATCCCGGAGGAAGGCATGGCGATGAAGAGCCCTCCGGGATCGATCTCCCCTCCGGTAGGGTGCCGGGATTTGCTTCAGAATCACCCCCGAATTAGGGTTTGAGGTGACGGCGCCTTGGGATGACTTTTCTGGAAAATAATGGCCGCCCCGACGTTTTTAGGTTTAATGTCAATTTATAGGCGTCGGAGGGGGCCGAGGGGGTGCCCCATGGGTAGGGGCGGGTCCCACCCGCGGGTGCCCCTAGGGCCGCGGTAGGGGGCCGCCCCTGGCCTGTGGGTGGCCCCTCAGGCTCCCCTTTGGTCTTCAGGTGTCTTATTTCGCATAAAAAATCTCCGTAAATTTTCGTCCAATTCCGAGAATATTTCCAGAAGTAAATTTCTGAAATAGAAAAACAGCAAAAATAGGGAACTGGCACTGGGCATCTTGTCAATAGGTTAGTCCAACAAAATGCGTAAAAATGATGTGATATGATAATAGAAACATGTGACAACATCACAAAATTAGCATGGATCACTCAAAAATTATAGATACGTTTGACACGTATCAAGGTTCATCGGAGAATAGGGTGAGGCCTTTGTGGCGTTGAGTAGGCCTGTTGTGGCGAGCTCACACCCCTCCAACGAGACGTATTCCATTAACAAGGAGGAACTCGGGAATACATCCTTGCCTCCGCGTGCTTCTACTTTCGGTTATCTCTATCCCTTAGTACCTTTTACTTGTATCGTGATAATTGCCTAGTGTTAGTTGCTTGCTTGTCATATAGGTAAATTCACCGTAGTTGCATATCTAGAGAATTTTCCTTTTATGTCAAGCCTAATTTGAAAAAGAATTAAAATTTGGTGCAACACCTATTCACCCCCCCCCCCTCTAGGTGCCCATACGATCCTTTCACATTCATATTTTACATTATATGGTCTGGAACATAGAGTACAAAAGTGTCAACTTGCAACAAGATACAACGTCACCTGACTGCGCATAAGATAACTGCTACTATGTATCATGATATGATACTAAGCCTAGTTTAATACACGGTATAAGTACTTCTGCGATACTCGATGAACGTCATGCTCCATGACTGATGTCGTCTTTGACACTCCTTCATTGGCTAACTTCTTTTTAGTGTCCTTCTGGAAACTCCAGTAGCTCTACCTTAACTTCTAATGACTACGGTCTACAAAAAGAGAAGTGATAGGTGATGGGTACATGATGTATACAACAAGTCAAAGATAACATATGATGTTCGTATGCACTACTCCCTCCGTGTTCCAAATTATAAGATGGTTTAGCTATTTATGGATTAAAATGAAGAAATCTATATACTAAAATGTGTCTAGATACATCCTAATCTAAAGAAGGCTAAGAAAACTAAGACATCTTACATTTAGAAACAAATGTCATATTAACTGTTAGGAACAAGGTCCTCAAACAGATTCCTAAGATTTGGTGGTGGGTTGAGAAGTCAAGTTTTAATACTGATGATTGAGAAGAACTATTTGTTGAGCCTCGCGGGTTCACTAGAATTATAATGGTTACTTTCCTGTTGTGTTTGTAGTTCTCGCCCAGAATAAGGAGTGATAAGACACAATTTTTGTATATCCTCTATTGATGTGCGCTACTTTATCCACAAAATCGCCTCGGCCCTTTAGGGAGGAACATTGTCCTGATCATACACCATTGGAAGGAGGGTCATGCATGGCCCGTCTCCACGATCCCGCATATCCGCCCTAGTCATAAGGCGAAAGGTCAAGGTGTTACTCAAAACATGAATGAAATACTTCAAAACAAGAAGAATGTGATTGTTAGAGTTGTTTTTAACTGACATCACTAGGTTGTGATATAATACAACGAAGAAAAAGAGTGATGTTGTAGCTTAGCTAACATATAAACTTTTTCACGTGACCAAAATGTTGCTAGCCCATAAAAATCATTTAATTTAGATACAACCCATAAAAAATGCTACACTGGTCATCCCTTGCAACGTGCGTTTGCTTTTCGGCTGGATTGTCCTTCTCCTGCTAGACATCTTAACACGACATGGCATTGTCTCTGTTTCATTAGACACTGAAGCGCTAGAGTTTGAGCGAAAAATCGTTGCACCAATCCATAAGTGTCACAGCAAGTCAATCAGGAAAGCAGATTTTTTTGTGAACGACATGAAAATTGCTTAGTAAAGTAGTTATATCATATACTCCAAAGGTTCCATGGTAAGGCGCCTAACTTAGAACTTAGAAACAGCATCGCACACAGCGATGGAAACAAGTTGCTGATCTGCCTACTGCTGGGCACACTGCACGCGCTGCCCGCCGCCGCCGGGCATGTCCTCGTCCTCGTCATAGGCCTCCTGCGCCTGCTGTTGCTGCCGCCTCCTCATCTCCTCCTCGATGTCAATGTCGTACGCCATAGTCTCCTCGCACTCATCCAGCTCCATGTCTGTGTACTGTGACGCGGGCTTGGGCGGGAGGACGGTCTCGAGGGCCTTGCACTGGTCCGGGTTCAGGGAGTCTGGGAAATCCACGGTGAAGTGGATGTAGAGCTTGCCCTTCATGAATGGCCTCTGGTACATGGGCATGCCCTCGTCGTTGATCGCCTTGAATGAATCTGGAGAAACATTACATGAGCAATTAGCATCGTTGAATAACAATTGAACTCAATGAACACTTGACTGAGGCAAAGGCCTCCCACTTACCAGGCTTGACAACTTCACCAGGGTTGGTCTTGATGAGCAGCTGCCTGCCGTCCAAATGAGTCAAAACATATTGGAAGCCGCACAGGGCCTCGGTGAGGGTCAGTGTGTGCTCGTAGAAGAGGTCGTCGCCCTTCCGCTTGAACTTGGGATGCTCCTTCTGCTGTAGGACGAAGATTATGTCTCCAGTTACCGTATCAGGCTGCACAACAAGCAAACGATTAGTTACGGAAACAGGCACACCGCAGACAGATAAACTCAGTACTGATGTCCTACTGCACATACCGCTTCATCAGCCTCGCCAGGGAAGGTGATCTTCTGGCTGTGCTGCATACCCTTCTCGACCACGACCTCCAAAACCTTCTTCTCCTGCACAACCTTCTCGCCCCTGCACTGCCCACATCGATCCTTGTCGTTGATGGTCTCACCAGTTCCCCTGCAGTCATGGCAAGGCTGCTGCATTTGCTGAATCATTCCTGGTCCCAACTGGCGTATTTGCATCTTATAACCAGCTCCCTTGCAACTGCCGCACTGCATCGAAGCTCCAGACTTTGAGCCCTTGCTGTAGGAGGTAAGCAGTACATTCAGAATTTAGAGCTGCTGGATCGCAACACTATAATGTGATATGAGGTTACAGCAAAAGGCAGCAGGACTTACCCATTGCACTTGGAGCAGAGCACATTGCGTGAAAGAGAGAGCTTTTTTGATGTGCCATTGTACAATTCCTCAAGGGAAACCTTCAGAGGATGAACCACATCCTCACCCCTGCGCTGCCGCCTACCTCTGCTGCCACCACCACCTGAAGGAAAACAACATGACCATGAGTTCGGGTCACAACATTGGCAAAACGCAATGACAAACAAAGTTATTCAGTGTTGGACGTACCTCCAAAGGGGCTACCACCAGTATTGAAGAATGACTGGAAGATGTCAAACGGATCATGCATTCCTCCTCCACCTCCCATTCCCTCCTTGAGGGCATCCTCACCATACTGATCATAGATCTCTCTCTTCTCGGGATCACTCAGAACCTCATAGGCCTGAGCTAGCTCCTTGAACTGCAATGGCTCATTGTTAATTCTCCAAACTAAACCAAAATGCAATTGGGTCACGCAGATAGATTAACGACACAGACATCAGTTTCAACAGAGCTTGATACTACAAAAGCATCAGTTGTCAGTTTTGGTACTAATTCACTAATAAGTTCGACAGACAGTAAGTAGGTTGACACATAGCAGTAGGAATTAAGCAAGTTGCATGCCAGCCAGTAAGTATACTTCAGTAAACCATGACAGACTATTTGAATAAAAAAGAAGTGCTGCATTCCCAACAACGGCATAGGTCAACATCCTAACGAACTGCTCGATTAATAAACATCTAACATCGTCAATTATAGTTTCGAGAATGTGAGCAAGCTTCTGTCAAATTGTTCAATAATTAATCATCTACAGGCATCGATTGTAGTTTCAGGCATGTGAGAAACTAACAAAAACAAATGCATGCCGACAATTTCACAGATTCATACTGAATACTAAACAGAGGACGACTATAAATGTTAATATTTAGAAGCCGCTCCGGCCTGATCCTACTCATCTACCCAGGTGGTGGACCGAATCCTCGCGTCCTAAACCATCGGGCACACATCCACCAATTTCAGCCCCCCTAAACCAGAAGAAACGCCCCGGCTACAGATCCGCGCCACCTCCCCAGATCACCGCACCAAATCGACCATCCTAATTAATCCCATCGGAATTACCCAACGGCGCCGGACGAACAGAACAGATCGGTACGCGGGAGGCTCACCTTCTCCGGGTCGCCGCCCTTGTCGGGGTGGTTCTTGATGGCGGCCTTGCGGTAGGCCTTCTTGAGGTCGTCCTGGGACGCGCCCTTGGGCACCCCCAGGACCTCGTAGTACCGCGTGTTGTCGCTCTTCTTCGGCGCCCGCCCGAACATCTCGCCTCTTCAGAGGAAGACGAAACCTCCGAGCTCCGTCGAGAAAACCCTAGCTAGCTGGTTTGATTGATCCGGTGGGGAATCGAGGTCGCCGGTGGGGATCGATCGGTTTGTTGTGGGAGAGAGGTGGACGAGGAGGCGTTGGTAGTTATAGCGCGGGACGGGGACGGGTGGTGGGGAGTGAATACTCTGGAAGATGCGTGAGGCGTGGGAGGAGAGGGGCCGTGGCCGTCTGATCTGGATCGGGCGGTGGACGGGGGCGGAGGGCCGAGCTTC
>QRDG01000181.1:1384798-1483403 GCA_012064385.1 Puccinellia tenuiflora
GTCTCGTTGCAAGTAGTGGAATTATGCTGAGTAATAGTGATTGGTTTGATATTTAAGTTGTGGTGTTATTCTTCTAGTGGTGTTGTGTGAACGTCGACTACATGACACTTCAACTTTATGGTCCTAGGGGAATGCATCGTGTATTTAGTTTGCTTGTGAGGTGGTTGCGGGATTGACAGAAACCTAAACCCCCGCCGGTAAACTAGTGCATGAGGGAGTGCAGGATCTCGGAGTTTAAAGCTGTGGTTACTTAATTCTTAAATACTTCCTTGCAGTTGCGGATGCTTGTAGGGAAGTGTAATCACAAGTGTGTTCTAGTCCAAGTTAGGGCGGTTCATTAGCATAGGTTCACCCACACAACACTTAGCAAAACATTAAACATTAAGCAACAGTATGAAGCGACAGTGACTTGACATAACTCCCATGTGTCCTCAGGAGCGTTTAGCCATCATAAGTAGAATCACCGGCTTGTCCTTTGTGCTGAAAAGGATTGGGCCACTTGCTGCAATAATTATTGCTCTCTTTTATTTACTCGCACTTTATTTAATTGTTACTATGAAAATCCATAAAAATCCTTCTGTTAGTGTTTGCAGTGAAACCTTGCACGAATCTACAAGCCAACACCTTCTGCTCCTCGTTCGGTTCGACACTCTTATTTATCGAAAGTACTGCGATAGATCCCCTATACTTGTGGGTTATCAAGACTATTTTTTGGCGCCATTGCCGGGGAGCAAAGAGCTATTGGTAAGTAGAATTGGTAAGGAACACTTTTACTACAAGTGCTGTTTTTATTTTTACCGGTTGCTCTACTTCATTATGGAGCCTTCTGAGTTTGAATCAACATTTGGAGACACCCTCTCCGCTGCCCGTGTGGCAACAAGAGCTCCTCCACCCATTGAAAACGTTCCATTTAAAATACCTATGGGAATTGTTGATCGTGTTATGAGTAACCGTTATGCAGGAGACGGAACGGTTCATCCTGGTTATCACTTGCTATTTATGAGAGAAATATGTGGTTTGTTTAAGATTGCAGGTGTTTCTATAGAAGTAATCATGCGGAAATTATTCTATTGTCACTGAAAGACAAATCTATGGAGTGGTATAGGCTATTGGATGATTCTCATCTATTGGATTGGAAAAAAATAGTGCCTCTCTTTTATACTAAATTTTATCCTCTGCATGAAATTCACCAAGATAGGAATTTTATTTATAACTTCTGGCCTCACAAAGGAGAAAGTGTTGATCAAGCTTGGGGAGATTGAAAGCTTTAATGCTTAAGTGCCCTACTCTTGATATCCCCAGAAGCATTATAGTTACAAATTTTTATGCAAGACTTTCTCGTCATGAAAAGGACTTGCTTGATGCTTCCTCAGCTGGATCTTTCACAAATAAGAAGATTGATTATAAATGGGATCTTCTTGAGAGAATTCAACGCAATACTAAAGATTGGGAGATAGATAAAGGTAATGAATCAAGTATAATTTGTGATTATGAATGCATTAAATCTTTTGGTGAAACTCCTGATTTCCATGAGTTTAGTGCTAAATATGGTCTTGATTCTCAAATCATTGTCGATCTCTTTAATGCTTTTGCCTCTTATATTGATATTCCTAAGCAAAAGTGGAATAAGTTCCATGAACCAATTAAAGAAATTGAAATCATTCCTATCACTGAAAATTCAATACAAGTTTACACTCCTGATCCTATTTTGCCTGTTCCTTATGTTGAGAAATTGCCTTTTCCTGTTAGAGTAAAAGAGCATGTTGTGATTACCAAAGTAGTTAAGAAAAGTGGAAAGAAAGCTAAAGAGCATGATGAACAACTAAAAGTTCAACCTTCTGTATCTTTAGTTAAGGATTTAATAGGGGAAAATGTAGAAGGAGGTCATATAGTCTTTTGTGAGGAAGCTTCTAACATTTTTAGGCCTCTTAAAGGTAAAGTTAAAAAGGTTGTCGCACCTTTTATATCTGTGAAAATTGGTGATCATTGCTATTATGGTTTGTGTGATATTGGTGCTAGTTCCAGTGCAATACCTTTTTCTCTATATCAAGAAGTAACGCATGAAATTGGGACTTGCGAAATTGAAGATATTGATGTGGTTATTCAACTCGCTAATAGAGATACTATCTCTCCGGTGGGAATTGTTAGAGATGTTGAAGTTTTATGTGGTAAGACTAAATACCCTGCTGATTTTCTAGTACTTGGTTCTGTTGCAGACAATTCTTGTCAAATTATATTTGGTAGACTTTTCTTAAATACTTGCAGTGTTGTTATAGATTGCAAAAAGGAAAAGGTTTTTAGTAAATTTGACGGTGAAAGTTATGAGTTTAATTTTTCCAAATTTGCTAAACAACGTCATGAAAAAGAATTGCCTAATGAGGACTATAAAAATGAAAAGCTTGCTGCTATTGCTGTTGCTCCTAATGATCCTTTGCAGTAATTCATGGAGGACCATGAAAGTGAGGTTTTCATGCAGGAAAGGAACGAGTTGGAGGACGTCTTCCTTCATCAACCTGCAATTCTTAAACATAATTTACCGGTGGAATCCTTAGGGATGCTGACTGATACGTGTCAAACGTATCTATAGTTTTTTATTGATCCATGCTAGTTTTGTGATATTGTCACATATTTTTACTATCATATTACATCATTTTTATGCATTTTGTCGGACTAACCTATTGACAAGATGCCCAGTGCCAGTTCCCTGTTTTTGTGCTGATTTTGTTGCAGAAAGTTACTTCTGAAAATATTCTCGGAATTGGACGAAAATTTACGACTGATTTTTATTGAAGAAATAAGGACCGGAGCCAGAAGGGCAACCCCAGGAGGGACCCACAGCCCAGGGGCGGGTCCCACCCATGGGTGAGAGGTGGGTCGTGGCCGCCGCCCGCCTGTGCCCCTCGAAGACCCCCTCGCGACGCCCTTTGGACTATAAATCACCCCCGACGAAAAAACCCTAACCCCCGAAGGATTTTCCCAAATACGATACAGAGCTCCACCACCATCGCCGACAAGTTTCGGGGTTCAGAAGGTCCTGTTCCGACACCCTGCCGGGACGGGGATTGACCGCCGGGGCCATCTCCATCAACGCCGCTACTTCCCGCGATGAGGAGGGAGTAGTCCCTCACCGGGGCTGAGGCTTATACAAGTAGCTATGTGGTTATCTCTCTCTCTCCCATGATGTGATCTTCGTTGTGATCATGAGCTTTGTTAGTATAGTTGAATACATAATGTTTCCCTATGTGTAATGGATATGATGTTGCTCAAGTGGTGTTATCTAGTATAATTTGCGGAGTCACCGTTGTGATCACGGTACCTCGGTGACAGTGTATGTGTCGTGTGTGACTCTATGCATCAAGATTAGAGGGATCTTCATCATGAGTTTGTTCTTTATTATTGTTGGATTGAATAGATCATGAGGTTTCTTGATGCTTGTGTTATTGAAGAAAGAGACTATTCAAGAAATAGGTTGTGGTGTTTGTTAGTACTATCTTTGGATGCGGATAGTGACAGCATGAAGTGCCCATAGATGTGGAATACGAACTTTAAGGTGTGCTTCTCGTAGTCCTACGCAATTCTCATCTATTTGATCCACAAAAGAATGATCTCCGAGTAACGTCTACCATGCATGTGTTTTTGTGGGAACTATCATGTGTTTAATTATGTTAATGATGTTGAGAGTAGTCACTAGTGAAAGTATGAAGCCTGGGCCTTGTTTCCAAGCATTGATACACCATTTTTAGTCACTTTTGTCACTTGTTTGCTTGCTGCCATTTTTATTACAGAATTACAAAATCACCTTTTACCATCCATATTACTTGCATTTTACCATCTCTTCGCCGAACTAGTGCACCTGTACAACTGACAATTGTATTAGGTGTGTTGGGGACACAAGAGACTTCTTGTATCTTAATTGCAGGGTTGCTTGAGAGGGATATCTTTGACCTCTACCTCCCTGAGTTCGATAAACCTTGGGTTACTCACTTAAGAGAAAATTGCCGCTGTCCTACAAACCTCTGCGCTTGGAGGCCTAACAAGTCTACAAGAATAGAAGCATGTGGTAGAAATCAAGCTCTTTTCTGGCGCCATTGCCGGGGAGTAAGAGGGCGCACTACAATTCCTCTCCCGTCAATGAAGCTCTTTTCTGGCGCCATTGCCGGGGAGGAAAGGTAAGCGATACTCACACTCCGACGACGAAGCTAATTTCTAGCATTCTTGTTGGGGAGGTGAGTGCTTGAAGGTATCTTCTTTAGATTCTGCAGTTATATCTTTTTGTTTCTTGTTTTTATTTCACTAGTTAGGCTTAATGGAAAACAACAAAAAAATAAGAGAGCTTTATAAACTCTATCTTGAAATTGGTCATGATGCTTTTGAAGAGAAAATAAAAAAAACTATGATACTTTATTTGCATAACAATCATGCTAGTAGCAATGTTATTTGTATGATTTCTTTGAATTCCATTGTTGCTAATGCTATGGAAAATTGCAAGCTTGGGGATGCCGGTTTTTGATGAATATGATCTTTTTAGTCCCCCAAGCTTTGAGGAGAAAATTTGCTTTGATGATACTTTGCCTCCAATATATGATGATTATTATGATGAATGTGATACTTTCAGTCCACCTACTATTGAGGAAAAAGTTTATTATGATTATGATATGCCTCCTATTTATGATGATTACAAAGATGGCTATGATAGTTTTACTCCCACTATTACTAATGAGAAGGATTTTACTTATGTGGAGAGTAATAATAATACTTTTATGCATGTGAATCATGAGAAAAATGCTTTATGTGATACTTATGTTGTGGCTTTTATTCATGATTCTACTGAAAGTTATTATGATAGACGGAAACATGGTTATATAAATTTTCATCTTATGAAGTTTCCCATATTTATGTTGAAGATTTTAATGTTGCATTTCTTTGCCTTCATATGCTAGTAGCTTTATGCTCCAATGATTTATTTAAATATAAGATGCCTATGCATAGGAAAAGAGTTAGACTTAAATGTGTTTGATATTTGCTTCATGATGCTCTCTTTTGCGTTCCAACTCTTATTCTTATGAGAGCATCATTAAAATTATCATGCCTAGCTAAAAGACTTAAAAGAAAAGCGCTTGTTGGGAGACAATGTTTTACTTTCAGTTGGTTTTTGATTTTCTTGAAGTCATGAAGTTGTTGCCTGTAGCAACTTCATTGTATCTTTTTTTTGGTTTTTGTGCCAAGTTTAGCCTCTAATGCATTGAAAGTGCGAGGTGTTGTTTTGCTGTCCAGAAACAGATTTCTGTTCTTTACTGTTTGAAAATCCAGAAATTCCCTAAATTTTATCTTTTTATGATATTTTTATACAGAAAGCCTGATACGTTTATCTATCTTTCGTTAGTTTTGAGTTTTCTGATTTGAGCTACAGAAGTGACTTGAAAAATTCGATCTTTACAGACTGTTCAGTTTTTGATAGATTCTGCTTTTATTTTGTATTCGTCTCTTTACTATCATCAAATGTGATACTCTAGAGGAGGAGTACCACATTGAGGCTTAGTAAACAGTAGATAATGCCTGATAAAGTTGTTTACAATTTGTCTTGAGTAGAACACATGTGCATTTTAATTTTTGAGCACTAACCCACTAATCAGTCTATGAGAAGTTTTGTGTGAAGGGAGTTTTTAAGTTTTGAACGACACGGTGATGTGAGAATGGAGAAAATCTCAAGCTTGGGGATGCCCCCATGGAATCCCCCTGGAATATTTAAGAATATTCAAGTATCTAAGCTTGGGGATGCCCATGGCATCCCCACTCTTCACCAACAAACATCAGGTCGTTTCGTTGAAACTACGTTTTTATCACTTTACATATTATGTGCTGTTCTTGGAGCATCATTTTATTTGGCTTTTAGTTTTGTTTTGTTTGTTTGCTGGTCATATTCATGTTGGATCATATCCATCTTGTGTGGCAGATAGACACGCTCCGCTTTTTCGTTTGAATACTCCTTTACTTCGCTTATATCTTGTTGAGTATTCTTAGCTACTGTTTGTTTGCTAGTAAGCTCACGCTTTTAGCTTTTATCTTGTTTAGAGCTGCTAGTTGTTGTTGTTAGACTCTCTTGATCTTCACTTATATTTGTTAGAGAGTTGTTTTGGTTGCTTGGTTGATTTGTTAGAGCGATAAAATGCTATGCATGTGGTAGTGGTATGAAATAGAAAAAAATCTGCATAGTGTTGTAGATCACTACGTGAATAATTTGATACTTTTCAATTGTTTTGAGGCATTAAAATAACTAATGGTTAAAATGTGTTGGTTAATGGTGTTAGAGCTGATTAGTGGAGACGTGTTAGTAGAGTGTGGAGCCGTATCTTTCTTAACTAAAAACAAGCTAAGTCAACAATGTTTTTGCATCATGAATTCTGCTCAGTTGAAAAGAAGTTCCTAGTGGGTAGTTACTGCAACGGTCGGGGAAGCCAACGGGGCACTTGTGTCGCCGCCACGATCCCTCTCGTGGTGTTTCTAACCATTTGTGGAACATTGAAATTGCTAGTTGTTTGCAATATACGAAATGCATTGTTGAGTTTTGGTTTTGGCACTTCAACTTCTATAAGGCACGCAGGATATACCAGGCAATGCAGAAGATAGTCGCTCCGCAAGCCACGCAGTTGACTCTCCAGGCGGCACCCGCAGCGCAGCCAGTCGCGCAGCTGGCTCTCCAAGCAGCACCCGCACCCATACCTGTAGTCGCTAATCCAGCACAGGCAGCGGGAGCTTTCTATCAGCAGCAGCAGCCGCAGCAAGAGACCCCTGACGCATATCCAGCGGCACGCGGACAGCTCAACATGATACAGAAGGGGCGCCCTTCAAACAGAACCCAGAAGATCATCACTCGCCAAGTCTACCAGGTTGTCACCTGTCCACCTGCAGTACCCGAATATCTGAGAGGGTCAGAGACACCAATCACGTTCTCCAGAGTAGATCACCCGCCTGTGGTACCACGACCCGGGCACGCCGATCTGGTAGTTGAAGCTCTGATCGGGAATTACACCTTGAAAAAGGTGTTCATGGATGGAGGCAGCAGCTCAATTGGACCGCATTGAGCAGCGCCTCCAAGCCAGAACCTTATTGATAAGATCGTCTGCCCACTCCACCGCTTGTAGCTCCAAGCAGAGATGCAGCAAAGGGAGAAAGAGGATCCCTACAGTCTAAATCGAGCTACGTCGATCAAGAGTTTTGCTCCAAACTACAGGCAAAACGGCTCAACCAGCCAAGCAGCCGAAGCCTCTACAACTACTATATACAAGAGGAGGGCCGGAGCTTTTCCTTGGCCATCTCCGGCTGGCGGCGCCGGCAGAAGTGGTCCAGCCCGTAGACCACGGAGTCGCTCTGAGCTACAGGGAAAGAGGAGAGACAGGGAGAGGATAAGAATGAGCCGGCGACTGCCAGTTTCTTCAGTCACGTGAGAGGCTGTACTGTGTTGTTCTTTTTTCTATGGGCTAGATGAGGCCTCACGCGAGGGGCTGTACTGTTGTTGTTCTTTTTTCTTTACCTGCAGTTGAGTTACTTCTTTTGCGTCAATTTCTTGACTACATCCCCACTAAACATATTGGCATTAGTCCATTAGATTATAGCACGCACTACAATTGCATGAAAATTTAGGTTACACTACTATCGTCTCTCGAGCTGTGAGCATATCTAGTCAAGGATTCAGAACCACAATCAACAATGTATTCTATGTCTTGTCCAAGGCATATCCTTGAAAAAAAAAGTATGCAGGGAGCACATGACCAAACACGCATGCTGTTTACGCCCGCACACCCTAAAACCATGGATGCATGCAGCTACCTCGAAACCAAATGACTCAAATCCTCTATCAACCACCAGGCTCAACTGGGCCATGAGTTAAGAAAAATTAAGAAAAAACCCATATGAGTTTTGGACTAAGGGCTGAGCGGCGGCCCAACATTACACCATATGGAACAGCTAGCCTAAAGATGGCGAAGAACACGTTCACAGTAACATTTCACAAGTGGACAAGGAACATTTTTCAAAACCTTGCACCCAAAACTAAATTTCTCTTATAACATGAATGTATTCGCTGCGTTAGCGAAGTAACGCCTTCTACGCTTAGATGATTCTGTACTGCTGCCCTGACTGAAAAGACTCTGTAATATGGCGGGAGTCATATGCACAGGTTCTTCGAACACACGGACATAGAGGTGTCTATCAAGCGTCAGCTTTTCCAATATGGTCCTGCATGTCTGCAAAAATTATGAAGGAAATGTAATGAGGCAAAGATTAGCGTCGATCTTTCAATTATTGATGATACTGGCACAAATAGAAAAAGTAGGGCACCATACCTGAGGATTCAATACTTCCATCCGGTGGATAACATCCTCCTGACACAACAACAGCAAATCATACAATCAAAACTCTAGAATATCAATGCTGACAAATAAAGTGAACCATAAAGCGAACGGGAAGACGATTCTTCAATATATAACATACTACAAAAGAAATATGTGTTTTTTTGTAAATGTGCCAAGTGTCACCTTTAAAATGGTTGCAGGTACGCCACATGCACTCTGGATTTTGTCTCTCAAACAGTAAGAAAGGACACAAGCACAATGAAGTAGTTTGGGCCTCGTGTATTAGGATTAGGTTTTTATAAAGCAGGTTGTTCTTTCGCAAAACCCTTTTATAAACAAGTTCTTTTCACGTCATTTGGATTATGAAAAAGTATAGAAGTTTTATTGTGGATCTTAATAACATAATGGTTGGTCAAAATCATGACAAAACACAATTTTTTATTATGAATTAGGGTCAATCCAAGAAATTCACAACTTACTGTAGTTCGTGAAAAGCAGATATAACTGACAAAAGTGGATACACACCTCTACTATTCCTGGGTATTGCATGACGTAGCCAATAATACGACGAGTTAAACATTCGTAGATGGTACTATTTATGCTGCCGTCACCATTTATCCATGGTAATATAGGGTGATAAATATGCCTTTCACAAGCATGGCGGCAATCACTCTCCCTGCTGTCTTGTGATGGAGTAGACATTGCTTCCTTATCTCCTGGATTTTGACTGTGCATATGAGATGAGCTCGACTTGCTTTGAACACTAATAACTGTGACAGTGTGCCCATCACCAAGCATTTTTACAGTTCCCTGCTTACTAGACATGGCATGCTTCTCTTTCAGTATATTTTCGGCGCCTCCAGTCTCCACTAATTGAGAAGCTGGATCTCGTGAACAGCTGCAGTTGCTGTATTCTTCTGCAACTGTGCTTAGATGATACTTTGACTTATGTAATGAGTCAACAATCCGGAAACCATCATACGCGTTGACCTACAAAGCAATTGAGCACACATGGTGACTACCATATGAGTAAACAAGGATGAAATAACAGAAGCCATGGACAGCTTCTAATACGAAGTGATGCATTGCTCCAACAAATCAAGCCTTTAGCTCAAAAAGGAAAAGGCACACCAACGTGTGAACAGTCCATTTGGCTGCTGAAGATCAGCCAAGTACATAGAACACTAAAATCCTTATTAAGCAAAGGTAAAAAAACACTGGATTTTAGAATGCTACGTGATCTGCACTTGGCTTTTCTCCATCTTACTACATCCGAAGTGCCTCTCATGTACAAGGTGCTACATTATCTCACATGCATTAAGCAGATATATGCTCCCTCTGTTATTTTTTATTTTTGTCTCGTAGATCAGCAAGGTCTCAAATAGACATGCTTGTCAAATATGAAACCATTTTCATTCGACAAACCAAATAGTTTATCCATATTAGGGGTCAAAACTATTAAGGAGTATTAGTATTGGTCTAGGAGCCCATATTAGACTAGATTTATTTTCCTACAACCAACAGCAAAACTACATTTTCTTAACTATGTTACCATCAACAAATTTCGATAGATAGGAAGAAATAATGTCTAAATGGGTAACAGGAATACAAGATTATACCAAAACACAGACACAGTAAATAGTCACCTAGGAGTAGAATGAAGTGAATTTCAGTTATCTCCTTGATAAGCACTAATGAATCTGTAGATAAATATGTAGACAACTAGTCTACTATATGCAAGTTTACAGCTTTACCTCCATGGCCAGAAGAAATCTCTTGAGTGTATGAACAATCACATCAATTAACCGTGTGCCTGCGGTGCATAAGATCAAACAGAAATGAATTATACCTCCCAAAAACAAAGACCGTTATGCAAATGTTTATTCATGAGACAGCAGGTACCTAATTGGTGCAGTTCCTGTGACAATTCTGTCAGACTAACTCCTCCTTCACCACCTTGATGAATAACACGAAATGCATTTCTGAACAGATCAGAAGACAATATGCATGATTCAGTTTGATTACAAGATGATGACTGTAACTGATCAGCATATGTTTTCATAGCATCCCAAGGCCATCCGTTATAAGAGTTCTCCAACTGAGATTCAGACATGATATGCCGACATGAACTGGAGTTACTTAAATACAGTAACGTGTTCTGGCTCTCAACCTGCGCATCAATATCATTTCTGCTCATTTCCCTGGCTGAACTAAAAATAAGGCACTCTTCGTCATGTAACACTTGTGTGAGATGGCTTGTTTGAATTTCCTCTTGATTCAGAGCAACTTGGATACCAGAGAAACCTTTTTCGCGGCGATAGCAAGGTTTGTGTTTCTTAGTCGCACTGCTTTCCTGTTCCACCATATCAGCCTTGCGTTTGTGAATGACATCGTACAGTGCAGTGGTATCTTCAACCAAAGAACTAGAGCCATTAGGCCCATCAGTGTCACCAACTCCTTCGCTTGGCAAGGAAGGTGAAATGGACAACTCTCCTGACCAAACCAGAGAAAAGAGATGAACAATCTCCCCACATTCTACTTCTGGATACAAATAAATTCTATCGTCCGTAATGTTCTTTTGCTGCCTTTTAAGCCATTCAGAAAATTCAGAAGCCTTTTTTCCTGAACCAAATGGGAAGGGTGACTGAGAAGCCTCTAAAAAGAATTTCCGTGAAAGGGTGTATGGCTTTGTTCCATTTCCACTAACCTGTAAAGCATTGGGAGAAGTATGAACAACGGTACAAATTGGGAGAGAATATGAACAACAGCACAAAATAACTGATATATTAAATCAAATTACACTTAAATCAATCTGCCAGCTACAGCTCATTACAGAACTGAAGGAGCACTATCAATCAACAGCACAAAATAACTGATATATTAAATCAAATTACACTTAAATCAATCTGCTAGCATTACAGAACTGAAGGAGCACTATCATTCCTTACGTTGATGACAGTGAATACGCTGAATAGACCAATAATCATTTTTAGATGTTAGGAAAAAAGATTATTCAACATAGCTCCACTGCAAACTCAAGTGCTTATACCAAAGTAACAGTAAAGGCGAACTACACAACATAAACATAAGTGTGTGCAGGACTGATCACCACACAAATAAATCGAGACAACGTTTGGGCAGGCAATTCACCATATTTAGACTTGGGCATTAGAATGAATTTCCAGTTATCAACATCAGAACCAAACATGTACTTCAACGATGCACCCCGACCGAAAGCTTATATTTGTAGCTGTCCAGCCACAAGGCACCAGGCCCCGACGGATACACAGCAGAATTTCTGCGTGCGTGCTGGCCCATCATCAAACAGGACTTCATGGACGTGTTCCGTCAGCTCTACGACCTGCGAGGTCAAGGTTTTGCCCGACTGAACCAAGCGCTGGTCTCCCTGCTGCCCACGCGTGCGGATGCGGCCAGCCTCGGTGATTACCGACCCATCAGCTTGATTCATGTGGTCGCCAAGCTCTTCGCCAAGACATTGTCGCTGTGCTTGGCCCCCAAGCTGAACACGCACATGAGTCCCAACCAGAACGCTTTCATCTCTGGCAGGATCCTCCACGACAATTACATCTTGGTCAGGCAGTCTGCTAAACTGCTGCATCAACTGGGAGCGCCTAGAGTACTTCTGAAGCTTGATTTGACGCGCGCCTTCTACTCCCTGTCGTGGCCGTTCCTCCTTGAGGTTCTGCGCCAATAGGGGTTTGGCGATCGCTTCATCAGATGGCTCGAAATACTCCTCACATCGGCGAACACAAGGGTTCTCATCAATGGCGAGCCAGGGCCGCCAATCTGGCAATGTTGCGGACTACGCCAAGGCGACCCTTTGTCGCCTCAGCTGTTTGTCCTCCCCATTGACGTCCTGGGCAAACTGATCAAGCGGGCCATGGATCTTGGCATCCTGCAGCAACTGCACCCGCGGCGACAGATCCCGCCTATTTCGCTCTACGCGGATGATGTGGTGCTCTTTTGCCACCCATCGCAAGCAGACACACATGCCATCAGAGAAATACTCCACCTCTTCGGCAGGGTCTCGGGCCTCCAGGTCAACTATGCCAAGAGCTCAGCCTCGCTGCTCCATTGCGACACCGTCGACAAGACGATGGTTGCACAACACCTGGCCTGCCCAATTGTCGATCTGCCCATCACTTACCTGGGGATCCTGCTCACGCTTCGCCGCCTCACAGCGGCACAGCTGCAGCCTGTCGTCGACAGCTTGGCCGGCAGACTGCCCACCTGGAAGGCCAAGCTGATGAACAAAACCGGACGGCTCACCTTCGTCAAATCTGTGCTGGGTGCCATCCCGATTCATCAGCTGCTGGTCCACGCCCCGCCAAAGAAGCCACTCAAGCAGATGGAGAAAACCGAGCGAGGCTTCCTTTGGGCTGGCCGCGAGGAAGCCAACGGCGGCAACTGCCATGTCAATTGGCGGCGTGTTTGCCGGCCGACCTCCCTTGGTGGCTTGAGCCGAGCGCTACGCCTGCGCTGGCTGTGGTTCTCGCGCACCAACACGGGCAGGGCATGGAGCAACCTGGAGCTTCAGTTCTCGGAGGAAGAACGCAACCTCTTTCTCGTGTCCACCACCATGCTACTTGGCAATGGCACCACTACCTGTTTTTGGGAAGATCGCTGGATTGATGGCCGTGCAGTTCGGGAAATTGCACCCCTGCTCTATGCGTGCGTGCACAAGCGACGCCGCAAAGCAAGAACGGTCGCTGAGGGCCTCCTCGACCACCACTGGGCGCAGGACATCTCCGGAGTGCTGGGAATTCACGAGATAGGCCAATACTTGCAGCTTTGGCAGGCCATCGAGGGCACCATCCTCACGGAAGAACCGGATCAGCTGCGTTGGCGCTGGACCTCTAACGGGAATTACTCTGCCAAGTCGTCCTACATGGCCATGTTCCAAGGATCGACGACCTCACCCTCTTGGAAGTTGATCTGGAAGAGCTAGGCTCCCCCAAAGGTCAAATTCTTCAACTGGCTTGCCGATCTTGATCGCTGCTGGACTGCCAATCGTCTCGAGCGCAGAGGGTTGCAACACCATGCCATCTGCCTTTTGTGTGACCAAGACCCCGAGACCATGCGGCACATGATCAGCGGCTGCCCATTCTCGCGACAGGTCTGGCACGACACGCTTGCCTGCTACGCCTACCCTGCTCTGCTCCTGACAACAGCTCGACGAATCTGGTGGAGTGGTGGAAGGCAGCAAAGCAAGGCACCCCCAAAGCCGTGCACAAAGGGTTGGCCTCGGCCACTCTGCTCGTGCCTTGGATGGTCTGGAAACAGAGGAACGCTTGCATCTTCGATGGTGACCACGCCTCTGTCAACGCCTGTGTGGCACGGATCAAAGAGGAAGCGATGCTATGGGCTCAAGCTGGTGCACTTGGGCTTAGGGACATCCTGCCTTCGACTTGGGATGTTCATTAATTGTATTTTGCTCTTTGCTTGCTTTCCTCCTAGGAGGAGTGTAACCAAACTTCTATCTTTTCAATGAAATAAAACGCAAAGGTCGAAAAAAGAAATTGTAGATGTTGGTTATGAAGTTACTTTCCTAATGGTGGTTTGTGATAGGACCATGTTTCAGACAAAAGTATAATTCTCGTGATTGTAAACCATGGTTAGCAACTTTTAAATCCTATGAAACTGCTATTTCTAAGTACGACTGTCACTATAGATTTCCTACAGCAAGAAATGACAGAAAACGTCTAGGTTCACATGCAATGAACCAAGAGCTGAGCTGGGTTCAGCATACTGAAGAATAGTAGAGACTGGATAAAACTGCATAAGTTAGCAAATACTAACCGTGAACTTCTTCTCTTTGAGGAAGGAAAAGGCAGTGGCAATTTCACTATCTGAATAAAGCTGGAGAGTTGCTGTTAAACAAGCTTGTACTTCTGATCTTGATGATGTGCTGAGAAAAACCAACTTCAGAAGCTCTATCGCATTTGCAACTGCTAAGGATTTGCATCCATCTCTTCTAGTAATTTTATCTTTGTTGACCTTAATGACCTTTTCATGAGATATACACGGTAGGTCCACCCTTTTACTTGCATGGGATGCATTTGAATGTCTAGACAACTCTGCACGTTCACGTGATCCAGTTTCTGGAACTGCAGTGGTTGTACTTGTTGCACCTTGCATAACCTGATTAATTTAAGGTGAAAGACTGGTATTAAATAAGACATAGATTGGCAGTCAAGATTAAATAGACAATTACTTACCAGCTCTTTGTGCCCACTTGGAATTTCCTTATTGACATTATTATCATTATTGCTCTTTGCATTATTATGCCTAACTTCCCTGGTCTGGTTTAACTTTTCTACTCGAATGAATTTAAGGACTTCATCAAGTGCATTTTTTATTTCCGGATCTTCAAAATAATCCCAATTTGATATCTCAGAATCTGAAACTTCACAGTTCCCATGGCTAGAATTGGAAATATGGGAATGGCATTCGCTCACTTTCGATCTCCTTCCCTCTCTGAGAAGGCTACATATTTCCGTTACAGCGTTTTTTACATTTATGTTTTTTTTTAAGTATGCCATCCTTTTACAACATGTATGCGGTGCAGCTGGAAGATCAGAGATAGATTTCCAATAACATTTGGGTCCACGTGCTGCACAAAATCTAGTGTATGCCATCAGCAGTTTTCTGCAGATAATAATAACCAATCAGGCTCAGCATCATGGAAAACATTGTTTAGCTCCAATGGCAAGGCCTACCGTGGATACAGAATGAAGCAATACCTGTTAGACTCATACGTCCACTGGAATTTTTTACCAGTGGATGTGGATGATGCAGAAATGCTCCCTGGTACATCCTCATCCTGGGTAGACTGGGCTGGTAGCTTTCCAACAGAACCACTGGCTTGTAATTTTTGTTTAATAAACCTTTGGGTAACCTCATTAGAAGATCTTTTCCTTTTCTGACAGATCGATCCAGAACTAGCTCCTTGCTGCTTTTGAGTCGTGGGAAACCTGGGCTGTCTATTCTGAGAGGACGAAACACACAGCACCTACATTAATAGAAAAAAAAGTCGCTAGTCAAAGATACTGAGCATGACCTATAAACGAAACAAATCAGACATAACAATATTTTAACAAGCATAATTAAACAATCAGGCTAGTTCGCTAGTCAAAAATACTGAGCATGACCTATAAACGAAACAAATCAGACATAACAATATTTTAACAAGCATAATTAAACAATCAGGCTAGTGATGGAGAGGATGGTTGGTCAAATTTTACATATAGTTTTTCCTATATATTTAGTCAAACTTTACAAAGTTTCACTGACTAACCCAGAACACAGTGTCATTGAAAACGGACGGGGTAATTTATATTGGTCAAAACATGCCTTCCACGTACATGATTACCCAGTTTCCTCAATATGGACTGCCCGAAATCACAAAGTAAAAAGGGACTAACACAGAAGTTAAATAATAAAAAGTGCAGAGCAAGGTCAAATACTTATCAGACTGAGAACGGGGCAATAGCCTAGTGGTTAGGGTCGCAGTGGCGCAACCTAACGACCAGAGTTCAACTCCCGTCGGGAGCAGAATTTCTGGAATTCTCACAAGGTGGGCTTCTATCTATGAATATACCACTGGTTGGGTTCATTTAAAAAAAAACTTATCATACTGGTCATGCAGATCACTAGATGAAGATTGAGGGAAATTCAAAAGCATACCTGCTGTACAGAGAGATTCAACTCTCTTGCAATTACAAGACAATCTTTATAAGGAATTCTTCCCTCCTCACTGATGTTCATAATACGCTTTTGTAACTCCAGCCGTTGTTCAATTGTCATCACTCTACGAGAACTCCATGAACGAGGATGAGAAACCTGCAAGAAACAGGGTATGATAAAGAACTCCATAAGCTAGAAGAACGGCAGACACCAGACGCCAGACAATATTGTTTGAAGTAGATAATGATGGGTTTCCAGAGTAGACACTGGAGCAAAATGTGCTTGCAGGTGACAATGTATATGGTCAAGAGGAATGTAGAAGCACGGAATTAGAAAGCCCAAATCAGTAATGAAGATATCAAGAACCCGGAAAGCAGGTTCAAGAACTCTGATACTGACTACAGTTAGGCAGCAGCAATGAAGCACCCAATTGCATACTCATGAAGCAGTTAACAGCAACAGCGGCGGCGAAATATGATATGAGTTCGTATAGAGGGTAAAATTGGAAAGCAACAAAACTAACAAACAGGACGGCATTGCACATTCAAATGAGCAGGAACATCTTTTGTGAGGGTAAAATAGCATATGTTCATTTGAAATGCTAACAGGTAAACCAAAAGTACAATGTTACTACTATGAGATAATATTGCAACGATGAATAGCAATGATGACAAACCTCAGGTACAGAGCAGCCAGGGAAGGCACTCAATGGTTCAGCAAAGCCAGCTGTTAAATAGCAGTACTCTAATGTTTCCCAGTAAGCACCAACAAACTCCTGCTTTGAAAGCACAAAATCATGCCGAATTTTTGGATGATGATTCACATTAACGTAGGATGGTGGAAGAATTCTTCGTGTAGGTTCCTCAATGTAAGGCCTGAGCTCCATTGCATGTGTAGGCACAGCGTCTGATGCTACACCCCACTCATCTACAGGTTCTTTTGCAAATTGGACCAACTAGCAAACATAGACACACAAGTGCAGAACTGAGTCAATACAAATATGCTCCATCCTAGTGAATTAAGATATCATGCAATCCGAATTGCATCAATCATGAACTTGACTTTACAAAATAAGAATATGCAACATATGAACCTAAAATAACTTCATCTTTGTATTCTTCTTACCTTAGTTTGAAAAAAAAAACACCTAAGTTTCTAGATTCTTGCAATGTTAACTGCAAACACTAAAGACAAATAACATACCTTGAGCTTATCTAAAATGTTAATTAAGCGTGAGAGTCGTCCCTTGGCATGAGTATCCATGAGCTGGTTGTACTCCTTGGTAGGAATTTCTGAAAGCACTTTAGTTATCATGTTATCGATCTTCTTCGCTGATCCCACAACTTGTAGGAAGAGTTCAACAGGCATTTCATTAATAGCTGCTGCCATCGAAAATAAAAGACATGATTGATTAAGGTCCTTGTCATGATGCTCTCCTTTGGAATAACCAGATGGAATGCAGCAATTTGGCAAACCACTAACATAAATCCACAGAAATGTATGGAACAGCTTTGCCCGAATCATTTTCGCACCTATGAATCCATTGGCATACATAGCTTCTATTATTGATGATTTTTTATGTTTAACTCTGTGTGGAATCATCAGACGGGGAATAACCGTCTTATGTTGATTTTGCTTCACTTTAGCTGCTGCACCAGAACGAGTTTCAGTATCAAAGTTCCGTCGTCTGATCCTAATTTGATGCACCAGTTCCTCTGACAAGTCGCCAACAGAATAATGCAGTATTACATCAATGAGACAACTGCTAGCGTAGTTCGTAACCAGAGGGACACTAACTTTGATACATTTACAGCTGCCCTCTTGCTGAAGCTTCTTCAAAGTGCGATACAATGTCTTCCTATCCATCCTTTCTCCATTTTCCTTTCCGAGCCTCTCTAAACATTTATGTAATTCCACCTTTAGTACAAACCTCTGTTTCTGCAAAAGAGACAAGGGTGTTACAGAACAATGGAAGGCAATCAGGCATGCAAGGGTGCACGGTCAACATGTGCATGCATTTGTGAATGACAACAACGGTGATGCTCCTTGCGAGTCTGACTAAGATAAAACTATCAAGTGCTTCATTTTTCGAGAAAACGCAAATGACATTTGCGTTTTATTTCATTGAAAAGGTAGAGTGTAAAGATACAGGCCTCCTACGAGGAAGATTGTAAGATACTATAATGAATCAATTAACATCCCAGGTCTGCAGGATGATTGCTTTAAGCCCTAACGCGCCTGACCGTGCCCACATGGCTGCCTCGTCTCTGATCTTCGCCATCAGTACCTGCACGGATGGTTGGGCTCGGTTGAAGACGCAGTCGTTGCGGTGCTTCCAGAGCATCCAGGGGACGATGAGGGTTGCAGATTGCAGCCCTTTTGTGCATTGGCTTGGGTGTTCCCTGTCTCGCGGCTTGCCACCAAGTGTTCAGTGTTGCCTCATTGTCAGGTGGCCGGCATGAAGGCCGAAGCCAGGACAATATCTCATACCAGACTTGCTTGGAGAACGGGCAGGCCAGCAATCGATGATGCATCGTCTCCGGTGCAAAGGGGCAGCGTGGCGGGTGCTGGAGTCCACGTCGAGCCAGCCGGTCGGCGGTCCAACAACGATCGAGCTGGGCGAGCCAGTGGAAGACCTTGACCCGCGGCGGCGCCCAGCATTTCCAAATCAGCTTCCAGGAGCCACATGTGACGGAGCCCTGGAAGGTGGCAAGGTAGGCAGATTGGGCGGAATGTGTGCCGCTCGTGGTCCACTTCCAGATCATGCGATCGGGTTCGGCAGTTAGCGCGATGTGCTCGATCCCAACTCAGGTATGCCGAGGTGCTGTGGCTGTCTCCAGCCCAGTGGTGCGCCTGTAACCCATCCGCGAAGGTTCGAAGCTTGCGTCAGCGTTTGGAGATGCAGGCATACAGCAGATGCGCAATCTCACCGACGGACTTCCTGTCGATCCAGCGGTCCTCCCAGAAGCGTGTGCTCTGTCCATCGCCGATCGCCATCGTGGTGGAGGCGAAGAAGAGGGCACGCTCGTCCGGTGAGAATTGCAGGTCGAGGACACTCCATGACCTTCTCGTGTGCAGCTGAACCAGAGCCATCTCATGCGCAGGGCAAGCCCGGTGCGCTCCAGGACATGAATTCCAAGGCCCCCATGTGAGATTGGCCGGCAGACGCGGCGCCAAGCAACTAGGCAGTTGCCGCCGTTGGCTTTGGCTTGGCCTGCCCATAAGAAACCTCTTTGGATCTTTTCCAGGAGTTCGAGAATTTTCCTCGGCGGCCCGAGGACGAGCAATTGATGGACGGGGATCGCGCTGAGCACCGCTTTGACGAAAGCAAGGCGGCCAGCTTTGTTCATCAGGTGTGCCTTCCATGCTGGGAGCATTGCTGCGGTTCTGTCGACTACAGGTTGCAGCTGGGCCGCCGTGGGTCGCCTGATGGTAAGTGGGATGCCCAGATATGTGAGGGGAAGTTCCACCACGGGGCAGCCAAGCAGGTCCACGCTCGGGGCGGCATCGTCCAGGTCACAGCATAGTAGGGTAGCCGAGCTCTTCTGATAGTTCACGAGCAGGCCGGAGGCGCATCCAAAGAGCTGTAGTATGCTTTTCACAGCCAGGACGTCCGTCAGTGTGGGGTGACAGAATAAGATCAAGTGCTTCATTCATTACAAATAAAAACAATGAAGAGGAATAAATAAATGATAACATGAAACATTGTAAAGAATAAGAGGATATTATATACGACAGTTGTATTTTAACAGATGGTTCATATGAAAAAAATGGATGACGGATACTTAGCAGGCAACCTCCAACATGTGTAGAATCCTTCTTTGCCTGTTGATCATCAGAAGTTGAAGGGGGGCACCGATGCCTCTTTTTTTTTTTGAATATGCCTCTTGTTGCGACCCAAAGCAAGTGTATCTAAAAGAGAAGAGAAAACATGTGATTATCTACATTGAAGTGACCTCGTTTCGGAGGAGGTTGCCCAGGGGGCGTATGCACACACCCAGGATCCAGGAGACATTGCGGCTTAGCATAGGCGAGGGGCTTTTCTGCTCCCTCTTCCTTTTTTCGGTTTTTCCTCAACAACTTTGGCTTATGCAAGCCTTTTTTGTAAATACTTTTTCTCTTCTATCTAATCGGGTGGCAGGATCAACTGCCTTAAACAGAAAAAAAAACTCAAAATAGTGACCAGTATTTTCTCTCTGCAACCTATCTATATGACCATAGCATGTGGTTTTGCGCAATTTAATCATTTTATTAGTAAGGCCCTCATGTATTTTGAGATTCAAAATTTGTGTACAAACATTTATTCAGAACGAAAAAATATTGATTGACTGGCACAAAAGTGGTACCAACTGATTCGAATCAGAAAATTCTTTAATATAACCATATGGTTTTACCGTTACTATTAATATTTGTAGAAGAGATTAATGGTCAAGATTAAAGAAGACCATTCTAAGTCAAACCACGCCTTACAAAAAAATAATGCAGAGACTACAGACAAAAAGGGCCACAGATAAGTCAAAACAGAAAATTGTTCGCAAAATCAAGATTGACAAGATACTTCTTTTTGGCTGAAAAAGGTGAGCCCCCATAGTAAATTTTAGTAAGAGAGAAAATAATCACAAGAGAAGGGGGGTGTACAGGGGGGCATACACCGGAGCAAAAGGTTACAGACTGTCTAACAAACTAATGAGGGGGGACTCTACAGTGATCCTTCATTTTGTAAGAAAGAAGGAAAATTCCCTTTTGAAAGAGAAGGACCAAGGGCCCAAACTAGGTAATACATTGTCAACAAAAAATAGCGTTCCTAAGCTTCCAGGTAGACCAAGTTGCAGTAGCAAAAGCTTCCATGAAGGTTTGTTAAAAATGAGTTTGGCCGAAAAGAGCATGCCAGTAAAATCCTGATCATCATTGAGCTGAATGCTGAGTGGGGACATATTAGGTGGCTATTGCTTAAATGTTGCAAATGTGTGAAAATGATGACTAAAAAGTTTAAACTATCTGAAAAATATAGGGGAAGCCGTGTTCAAAATCCCTGCAAACCTCATTGTATTAAGTGAACAGAGATTGCACTGTTCACAAGGTATATGTCTTTTTTCAATCTCACAAATAAATTGATTTTGATCTTCATATTTGCATGTTTTCAGCACATACTGTTCCATATGTGCAATAAATTTGGGAACTCATGCACGTGATTTTGTTGGATCTATGAGCTATCAAAACTCAAAGTTCAAATCCAAAGATAATTTGAGTTCTAGACAGTAGCACCACAATAGTCAGATACCACAAGCTCTTATGTAGACCTGGCCATGGGCCGGGCCGGGCCGGGCTTGGGGCCGGGCCTGGAAAACCCACGGCAGAAAACCTAGGCCCAGGCCCACCCGGCCCTGTCGGTGGGCCTAGAATTCAGGCCCAAGCCCGGCCCATTGGTGGAAAATAGAGGCGGGCCTAGGGCCGTGGCCGGGCCTCTTCCTTAAATCGCCCATAGTGAAGCCCAAGCCCGGCCCTACCAATCCTTTGGGCTTAAAACGCAGGCCCAAGCCCACCCCGGGCCTCAAAACACAGGCCCAAGCCCTGAAATTTCGGTATGCAGCTTAGCTTGTAGTTCCCAAACAATGTTGAAGTACAGGGTCTTAGAGAATACACAGTTAGCAACAGAAATTTAGATAGCTTTACCTTTCTTGACCCCAACACAAGCTTCATGGTTGCTTTGGACGTAATGTCCAACTGCTTCATCGTGGCATTCCTCTTCAAACATGAGTTTGTTATTAACAACAAGGTCACCATGCAGGCTAGTCAGGTCCTCTAGATGGAACTGATGACCATACATTGGAACAGCTGGCATTATCATCTGGGAGCCCCTCGATACTTTGCAGAGCAATAGCAGATTTGTAGTGGAGGAAATCTTTTTTAGTCCAAACTCGGTACTGAGATATCTTATGTTTAACTTCACGGCCAAAAGTCAAACTGAATCTTTCGCACATGGATGACACTCGTTCATGAAGCTTACTTGAATTCTTGTGCCCAAGACGTTTGCCAAGCTAATTGGATGTTATACGAGAACATAAGTTACTAATTCAAGAAATTCAAAAAACTAAGATGCCACAGTAGATGCGACAAACAATGCAAATCCATATTACATAACGATGTGTACCAAGCTACCCTATATATTCATCCCCCACACACTGTTGGGTTCATAGTGCAAGGATGTTTTGCCACATGGAGCTATGTTTACCACAATCAGATGGATATTGTATTGCCAAGAACATACCATAAAGAAAAAAATCATGTGTCATTTAAGTGTGAAAATTTCAATAAATAAATTTGCTAAAGGCCATGCAGTTAGAAACAAGAAAAAAGTTATCCCACTGTATATGAGCAAGGAACAAGCCACAAATAAGTCTGCTAATAAGACATTAAGACACTCATTTATATCCAATTATGCTAGAAACATTGGACTGCACTACTATTAATTTTTTTTAACAGCTGTGGATAGCAAACTAGCAATGGGTAGTCTGCAGGCTTCTATACATGTTGTGTTGCTGATAGTATTACTAACGATGAAAGTTCTCACTACAACACATAAAAAAATAGTTCTAAAAACAATTTTTTGTCGCACTAACGGTTTAAAAATGAGGTTTATTAAAGTTGTCCCACTAACGTTGGAAGTTCTCACTATCAAATACTAACAATGCAGACCATATATGTATTGAGAAAGATATTTAAGTGGATAAACACTATCAATTCTGTTATAACACATAAAAAAAATAGGTTTAAAACCAAAGTAGGCTGCAAAAAATAGTTTTCAGGAGCTGTTCTACTCCTATCCTGACATCAGAAATTATTGATGTCCACCAAGTTGCTAAATTAACTAAGCAACAAATCTCTCAGTATTTCCATCTGGTTGTAAGTACTATCCAAACTCAAGTATTCAACTATCAGAGAAACACAGGAGGAGAACATGTATGCGTTATAACTAAAAATGAAGCAGACTAGCACTGCAATGTGAGAAGAAATATAAAAGGCAGTATCAATTTTCTGAAGGAATGTAGCGCACATGTTGCGACATTGGAAGGTTCAGAGAAGTACCTCAACAAGAGTTATACCTTTTGACCCTTGAGCTTTGATCATATCATATATACACATATCTAATGGAAGCTCCATGACTTGATCAGTTGCCTGGTGTTTCTGGCCAATTTTGTAGTCTAGGGTTGTACTTCTTGGTTGAAACTCAACCGGATCAAATTTCTTCAACAGGCGTAAACAGGGAACAACCTGAAAAGAGTCTCGCTAGTTGGTTGACAAATACGCAATACAATTGATGCTCAACTTTGACTACTAATATATACTAATTAATATGGAATGAGAATGTATAAACGGTGTCGTTGGATTTGCCTTGCAAAATTCTTTCATCTCTTATATTACTATCCTAATTTTATGGACATATTATTAATACGAATCATGGTCAAACATGTATGTCGTTGACCAGCAAAATTTAAGGGCGCTTTATATTTTGGGACTAAGGGAGTAATAGATTACAGCACGAGTGTAGCATGGCAGCTTAATATTCTGTGAAGTCTTACACCAAATACATTGTTTTTTTTCTTATTATTAAGGCAATACATAGTCAAGCTATAATTATAAGTTCTTAGTTACCTATCCATGGTTTTGGTTGTTTTTTAAATATGCCCGACTTAGTTGTCTATGCATGACTGTATCTGCTGCCATGGTGGTCTCTAGTCTGGCCTTTCCTGTCTTAAAATTGGAGGGTAATGTCTTGGCTCTGGGGTCACAGCTACACCACCTGCTCTGCTTCTGTTTGATTGATAAAATCCGGACCTCGGACCTGGGGGCACGGGTATTGCACCATTGAGCTAAGACAAAATGCAAGTTTCTCGCAGGAACTGAACAAGCAGGGACGGAGCCAACAAGATGGTCACAAGCGTAGGTTTCAGTATCATTGGTTTGGTGCTTTTTCATGGCTAGAATATTCAACTATATAAGATGCTGCATTTTCTTTCTATGCTTTCTTTTTTCAAAGAAACCAAAAGGAAAGGGTGGATCTAATGCATTTACAGTGAAAGGATATCAAAAATGGAAAAGAGTGCATAGTGGAAAAGAGTGCGCCAATCAAGTTGCTGAAATTCAGAATTTGATCGAGCTAAACGAGCTTGAAACAGGAAGCGGAGCTAACCAAATTGGAGCTTTACAACGACCAGCTGAAACTAGATGGAGCTCTCATTTCACCTCTGTTCGCGGTCTTCTCAGATTGTACAAAGTTGCATTTTTAGTTCTCAAAGAAGTTGCTTCAAATAAAGGCACTTCTCCTTTGGCACGAGGAAAGGCTCCAGCTGAAACTAAATGGAGCTCTCATTTCGCCTCTGTTTGCAGTCTTCTAAGATTGTACAAAGCTGCATTTTTAGTTCTCAAAGAAGTTGCTTCAAATAAAGGCACTTCTCCTTTGGCACGAGGAAAGGCTGCAGGTTCTGTTGGACTAATGATGTCATTTGATTTTGTGTTTATTCTGCACGTCATGAAAGAGCTCATGGGAACAACAGATTTGCTTTGCAAAAAGTTACAACAGAAGTCTCAAAATATTGTGAATGCTATGCATGACGTTGCTACTACAAAAGAATTGATGCAAAAGTTGAGGGATAATGGCTGGACTAATCTCTTAAATGATGTGGTGCTGTTTTGCACAGAGCATGGTATTTCAGTCCCTGATATGGACAGCTTCTATGTTGATTTTATTCGATCTCGCAAAGCAGATGAGACTTCAGCTAAACATCATTATAAATATGATGTCTTCACGGTTGCAGTTCAACAACTACAGGAGTAAAATAGTACGTTCAGCGAACAATCAACACAGCTCCTTATTTTGTGTACCTCTTAGATCCCAGGAACTCATTCAGATCATTCAACATTGGAAATACTTGTCTTCTAGCTACAAAGTTCTATTCTTCTGATTTTTGGTAACAGGAAAGGGACAACTTGAAGTGACTGCGGCATTATGAGCTTGATTGACAGGTTAATTGGACTTGTTCTAACTTTGCCACTCTCAACTTCACCAATTGAGCGGGCTTTTTCCGCCATGAAAATTGTGAAATCAAAGCTTCAGAATAAAATGGAGGATGAGTTTCTAAGGGATTGTCTGCTAAACTACATTGAGAGGGAGATTGCTTTGGAGTTCACAACTGACAAACTTATAGATGATTTTGATGCAAGGAAAAAACGTCGAGTAGGTTTCAACTAAACTCCACTTATTTTAGTTATTCTGATGACCTGATCCTCGTATTTTGTCTATCTAATCTAATGTAACCAGTATACCCTAGACCAATATCATGCTAGTTTGGCATATTTTGATGTGAAAATGATGGTCTTTATGACACATATCTTTTCTGAAAGTTGTGTTATGATCACTTGGCCCCCCTTGAATAAATTTCCTGGCTCCGTCCCTGTGAAGCTGGTAACCGTAACTAATATGGTCTAGCACTCTACCGTTACTGGAGATCGCAGGAAGAAAAGACTTCCAACTGACAGATGGTTTGTTAACTAGAAATTCAAATCTTCAAATTCCAGCTCTTGACGGGAAGCACCAAGAACCACAAAAAAGGTCTCAAAATATATTATATGATGACACAAGTAATAACTTAACATAATTTAAACATGAGGAAACATTAGCATCACCTTATCATCAACTTCGGCATGGAATTCTTCGACAAGCTGTGCGTCTCTTAGCCTATGCAATACCTGAAGAAAAAGAAGTCCCAAAACAATCTATGAGGACGGAACCGGAAAGTAAAGAATATATGCAGTACAACATGATAAATGTACTTACATTTCTCCATGCTCTATGTCCATTTGTCATCTTGTAACCTAAATGAACTTTTATGTCTGACACAACAAGAGCCTATAGGGAAATAACTGCACCAGGTCAGCAAGCGTGCAATCAGAAACGAAATACAACAGGTTATCAAATGGAAAAAAAGTAACAGTTGACCTTTCCACTGGCATTTTCAAGTTTGTCACATATGGCTTCCATTGCTGAAAGATAATCATGAACGGATATGTCATTCTTGAAATTTACACCAAAAGCTCCATCTTCTTGAGCATCTATATTGGTCTCTTCATTGGGTTCATTAGTCCCCAGCTTTGTAATCTCAATTCTTTGGTGTGAATTCATGTTCATGTCCTTGGCATATCGGGACAGATATAGTGAGTTGGTGTTAGTAACCTTCTTATTCCGTGAAGCCTCAGCCCCATTGTCTTTATCCTTATGATAGTTTGTTGGCTAACTATCAACCGCTGTGATGCAAGTGTCTTTACAATAAAATGGAAGTTCTTTGGTTGGATCTCAAATTTCTTGGCTAAATCTTTCTGCGTTACACAAGAAGTCCTATGGCAAAAATTCAACAGGAAGATACAAATTATTGCAGGCGTTGCAACTGAAGCCATAATATCTTATTGCCTATTTGCAAACACATTATGGAAACAAATAACAAGTTACCAACAAAAGAACTAACAGCCAATAACTATCGTGTTGGAAAATGTTTATTATGCTAATTTACAGATATAATGTGTGCCGATGTTCAAAAGCATTTGTAGGGTCTTAACAAATCAATGTTTAACATGCAATACACCTAGACGTCGGCGGTTAAATTTCAGAAAATGAACTTTAAGCTACCTATAAACTTGGTTAAGTGAGACAGTGGACCTCAAACTTTTAGCAGCCGACTTAATCAAAACAAACCTACCACATGACTTACTTAAACTTAAGAAACAAACTTTAATGTGTCAAAGTTAGCCGATGTGGGACTAAAACTTATTTGGCTGGCAAAGAGTGATAGTAAGTACACGAGAGAGAGAGAGAGAGAGAGAGAGAGAGAGAGAGAGAGAGAGAGAGAGAGAGAGAGAGAGCACCTGGCTTCCCCGATATGTTCTAGCGTCTTTCTCTGCGTGTCAGATAGCCTCGAAGAGGAGTGGCGGTGGTCGTATAGCCCCAGGAAGTTATCCCTGAGATCCGGGTTGGCGAGCAGTAGAGCGCCACGCCGCTCCGCCACCTCCACGTCCTTGTCCGGCAATTGGACGAGCCGTGGCGGCTTACCCTCCACGAGGTTGATGACAGGGAGCGCCATGAGACGGGCAAAGAGAACGCGCTTGACGGGTAGGTCAGGGGGGAGGCCGGCCACCTGGAACGTGCCGGAGAGTGCGGGCCAGAGGTCTGCCACTGGGAGGCCGACAGAGAGGCGGGCACACACCTCCTCCAACGCCGCCGAGACGAGCGCATCCATGCCACCCCACCCCAGTGCAAATCGATCGAGAAAGTACAGCAACGCAAGACAGGGCAAAACAGGATCTTTCCTTACCTTCAGGGCTTGTTTGGTACGGGAGTATTTAAGTGGATTAGTGGGGATTAACCCGGCCCATCCCCAGATCCTCGGATATCCCCGGAAGCTCATTTGGTACAAGAGTATTGGACCGGTTTCATCCCGACGTATCCCCGACAATACCCGAGATGAAGCGAGAAATTGCGTATCCCTGATCCACTACCCCCACCTCGCGTTTTATCCCGAGCAAGAGGGGCGTCGTGGAGGCCGCCGCCGCCTCTGTCTCCCGTCAGCGCGCCTCCTCCCCTCTCTCTCCCCTCCGCACGCCGCCACTCCAATCCTCTTCTCGCCGGCGCTAACCGGCCCATCTGTATCGTCACCCTAGCCACGCCCCAGCTCCACCCCAACGCCGCCATGCCTCTCGATCTCGAGCCGAGACATGCTCGCGGCCGCGTAGCAGCTCGCCGTCCTCGGATCCCACCACGCACAAGAGGTGTTCCTCGCCGGCGGCCATGTGCAGCAGTGTTGTCATCGCCCTATGCCTGAGCAATAACGGCGGCCAGAATCAACTTCTCGTATTCGTTTCTCTGATTGCTTTTCATGTGTGTGTATGTGTACTGCTCCTTGCAACGATCTACAACATTTCCCTGTGTAGCGAACAATGATTTTGAATAAAGGAGATTAGGGAATATGCTGGGAGAGGTTTTGAGGGGATTGGGTAAAGGTAGGGGATTCACCCAATCCCCATAGGGATTATCCCCACTACTCCCCTAGAAAACACTAGTACCAAACATGGCCTCAGCGGGGGAGAGAACCAACGCGGGGATCTGCAGTAGTCACCGGCACCGGGAACGAGGACCAAAGCGCGGCCGATCTGGCGACTGGCGGCGGTGTTTATTTTGTTTTTCGGAAACTCGACACCATTGTTTTCCGCAAACCCTAGTTGTTGTTTTTTCTTTTTTGAGGGGAAGGCAATCCCTAGTTTTTTTTTTTTTTTTTTTGAGAAAAGGCAATCCCTAGTTGACGACAGGTCGGAGCGCAATGCATCTGCTCAATGCACACTTATGGGCCGGCCCATAGGCGGATTAGCTCGTTTACGGGCGCGAGATTGGGCAGCGCTGCTCGTGGGTGGGTCCCACCCCCAAGTGGTCTTCTTCCTCCTTCGGGCTTGTTTGGTACGGGAGTATTTAAGTGGATTAGTGGGGATTAACCCGGCCCATCCCCAAATCCTCCGATATCCCCGGAAGCTCATTTGGTACAAGAGTATTGGACCGGTTTCATCCCGACGTATCCCCGACAATACCCGAGATATCCCTGATCCACTACCCCCACCTCGCGTTTTATCCCGAGCAAGAGGGTGTCGTGGAGGCCGCCGCCGCCTCTGTCTCCCGTCAGCGCGCCTCCTCCCCTCTCTCTCCCCTCCGCACGCCGACACTCCAATCCTCTTCTCGCCGGCGCTAACCTGGCCCGTCTCTATCGTCACCCTAGCCACGCCCCAGCTCCACCCCAACGCCGCCATGCCTCTCGATCTCGAGCTGAGACATGCTCGCGGCCGCGTAGCAGCTCGCCGTCCTCGGATCCCACCACGCACAAGAGGTGTTCCTCGCCGGCGGCCATGTTGCAGCAGTGTTGTCATCGTCCTATGCCTGAGCAATAACGGCGGCCAGAATCAACTGCTCGTATTCGTTTCTCTGATTGCTTTTCATGTGTGTGTATGTGTACTGCTCCTTGCAACGATCTACAACATTTCCCTGGTGTAGCGAACAATGATTTTGAATAAAGGAGATTAGGGAAATATGTTGGGAGAGGTTTTTGAGGTGATTGGGTGAAGGTAGGGGATTCACCCAATCCCCATAGGGATTATCCCCACTAATCCCCTAGAAAACACTAGTACCAAACATGGCCTTCGTGGGATTTGCTGAAAGGAAGACGGCGGCGTAGCCGGAGGAGAGCAAAGCCCGAGGGCGCAGACGGCCGCAAGGCACGGCGACGCGGCAAGGCCTCGGACAGGACCCGCCGGAGACAGGGACGGCGCCGCGAGCGGCAGCGAGCAGCGACGTCGCCGGTGGAGGCGAGGGAGCAGGGTTAACAGGTGCGGGTGGGGGGCCATATCGAGGTGACCACCGCTCGGATTAGGCAGCTTCCTCGCAGGAGGCGGGGACGCCGGCGGCGAGCGGCAGCGATGCGCGGCGTCGCAGCCGGAGGAGAGGAACACGGCAGTGGAAGGAGAGGAGAGGAAGGCGGCGGACCAGAAGAGGAAGGTGGTGGCCCAGCCGGAGGACAGGAAGGGAAGGCGATGGCGGGAGTGAGCCCCTCTTCTTCTTCCCGTCGCTGTCGGAACGGGCACATGGGCTTATCGGAATTCGCTCGACAGTTTCGATCCTGTCGCATGCGCGTAAGGTAGACAAGCCCGCCCATAGGTGCCACCTGCTCTCTTTTTTTCGTTTGTTTTGTTGTTTCATTCTTCCTTCTTCTTTTTCGTTTTTTTTTGTTTTCTTTTTATTCACCATTTTGTTTCTTTTGGCTGTTTATTTTTTTCGTTATTATTTTATGTTTTCTTTTTAGATGTTATTTTATTTTTAGTTTAAATTTTCATTTTTTGAAAAAAGTTGTTCATATTTCAAAAACTGTTCAAAAATAAATTTGTTCATAAGTTTTTTCTGTTCACTTTTTAAAAATCATTCAAAAATAATTTCCTTTCATTTGTTTCACTTTTTTTAAATCGTTCAACAATAGATTTCCTTCACCGTCCATTTCAGTTGGGTAAAACTTTGCAACAGTTGATGCATGATGTTCATGCTTTATTACTTAACTAGATCCTTTCTACGTTGTGAAAAGTTGCTTGATTATCAAATAGAAGGATAGATACTTCTACATTGGATATTTAAATCACCTCTAATAACTTTATACGGTTTCATGTCTCCAAAGCATCATTCATGAAAGATTTTGAGTTATTGATCCATCATGTTTAATCATTGTTTATGTTAGTTTTAAAAATGATTCATATTTCTTTTTCGTTTATTTTTTTTGTTTTTGTTTTTTCTTCTTTCTTCTTTTATGCTTCATTTTAGATATTATTTTTAATGAAAATTGTTCATTAAAAAACTTTTTTTGACAATCCCTAGTTGCCGACAGGTCGGAGCTGGAGCGCCTACCTATCAACCAGTGCATCGATAACCTGCTTCCGCATACCCTGTGCCATCTTCCCTCCGGTCTAGGGCCAGAGCCTACGCGTTGCCGTGTATCCCCAACCGCTCACGCCTATGGACGACCATAGAGGCCACACAACCACAGGGGCGGAGGCAGGGGGACCAGCAGGGGCCCGCCCCCCCCCAACATTTAAGGATTTTTTTATACCCCGCACATCGCCTGAGGGTTGTCAGCACCTAGCCTAGCTCTCTTGCTCCCGGTGGTTCGAACAAAGGAAGAAGAGAAGGGGACAGGTAGTTTTTCAGGCGACGAACGCCAAGCTGCACATACAGCTTTCCTTTTTCTCCTCGAAACTACAACCTGCTCCTACAAACACACGCCGGGTGCACACGCACACGCACACCCCTCGTGCCACACACGCACGCACACACGCACCACACCCGCCATGGCCTCGACCTGGTGCACGGACACCGACCGGTCGCACCACAGAGGCATGGCTTATTGCTAACATACTCCCCCTAAGCCATGACCTAGTACAGGCCCGGGTGGACGTCATCGTCGGCGAGCAGCGCCTTCTCCTTCTTCGGCTCCGGGCAGTTACGGGAGAAGTGGCCGCGAACGCCACAATTCCAGCACTTGCCGCGCCGTCCCCTTGCGCCTGATGCCGAGCTGCTGCCGCCGTCGTCGTCATCGTCGTGGATGCCGTTGCGATGCCTCGCCGCCCACTGTGCCGCAGTGAGCAGCAGCTGCCCGTCGCCACGATCGCCGCCGCTGCGCTGCTTGCGCCGCTCCGTACGCTCCTCGAACGCCTTGAGCCGCCCGAGCGCCTCGTCGAAGTTCAACTTCTCCATGTCGCAGAACTGCTCGATGCCGGCCACCGCCGCGTACAGGCGATCGGGCACCGAGTCCAGCAGCTTCTTCACCATCGCCGCATCGTCGAGGGTTGCGCCAAGGTTGGCGTACCTCGCCGCCATGCTGCTGATCTTGCCGGCGAAGACGTCCAGCTTCTCCCCGTCCGCCATGTCCAGGCGATCGAACTCGCCGCGGAGAGTGGACAGCCGAGCCGCCCTGACACGATCCGCTCCTACGAACCGCGCCTTGAGGCTTGCCCACACCTCCGCCGCCGTCTTCTTCGCCGAAACCTGCAACAGGATGTCCTCCGCGAGCGCACCGAGGAGGTATGCCCTCGCCGGCTTGTCCTTCTTCGCGATGATCGCCGCCGCCGCGTCCTCCGCCGGAACGACTGCTTCCCACAGCCCCTGCGCGTCGAGGTTCGCCTCCACCTTGATTGCCCACACGGTGTAGTTGTCACCGGTGAGCATCGGCACGGGGAGCGACACCATGCTCCCCCCAGCACCAGCGCCGTGCGGGATCAACGCCATCGCTCACCTCGCTCTGATACCAAATGTCAGCACCTAGCCTAGCTCTCTTGCTCCCGGTGGTTCGAACAAAGGAAGAAGAGAAGGGGACAGGTAGTTTTTCAGGCGACGAACGCCAAGCTGCACATACAGCTTTCCTTTTTCTCTGAAACTACAACCTGCTCCTACAAACACACGCCGGGTGCACACGCACACGCACACCCNCCAGCGCACACACACTGGGTTTTCTATATTTCTTACTCTGGCTCACATCGAGCAGTACACACTGGGGGCTTTATACATGGAGTACGCACGCACGAACGCCGCGCTCCACTCCTGTACTCACGCCCACGACGCGCTGCATGATCCGCTCGCCAGGCCGGGCGCATGGCGCGCCACGACGCGCACGACGCGCGCGGTCAGCTCCAACAGATCGACAACGCATGCCTACCCTGCTACTCTCGACCACTAGGATGCGGAAACATACCGGCGTCTGACTGAACCAGAACACAACGCACGCACACACGCACGCGATACACGCACTAGCCACACACTGACATGGCTTAGTGCCAACACTCTCTCTTTTTGTATCTTTTATTTGCTGTATCGCTACAAAAACGATGTATTTCCGTTATGCAAGTAATGGAAAGGGGGGGTAAGAGCCCGGTTGGTAGTTAAAGCCCCCGGCGACTACTCTCTCCGTTCCATAATAGAGTATAAGATGTTTTATCTATTCACATGTTGTCTAGATTCAAACTAAAATTAGTGTACATATACACTAAAACATGTGTAGTGTCCTACGTAGAAAGGAGGCGACGGGAAGGAAAATCTGAGAATCGCGCGTAACAGACGAGAAAATTTCGGCCGTGAGATCGGGAATTCGGGATGCTCTCCTTTCTCCGCCCCCATTGGATCGATATATAAAGCCACGACCTGTGGAGCCGCCTCCATCTCCCCAATCAATCTACAGATCAGAACATGCCATGGTGCTGAGGCCTTCGGCGTCGACTCGCAGGCGGAAGACAACCGAGCACGAGCTCGACCACGATGCGGCACGGCGGCGCATGAGGTAAACAGCAAGCCGCCCAAGGTAGATCATCAAGATCAAGCCGGTGGTGGACGATCCTGACGAATAGCAGCGCTACCAGGGCACAAAGTTCTTTCTCTCTTTCCCAAGATCGGCCGCCAACCAGACACCAGTAGTTGGTTAATTTTATCTTGTGCTCAGCTGATTTTGTTTTTGTCTTGTGCTCGCTCGGCAGGCGCGACAGGAAGGGGGAGGAGGACGTCAAGGCGTCAATGGTCACTCTCGAGCGCCGTTTCCCTCTCAGGAGGCGTCGTCGTTGGTTTGTCCCCCTCCGCCTTGGTTCCGGCCTAACTTCCGGGTAGTGATCCATTTGTAGTGTTAGAATGTTAGTACCTCTATTGTTTACGCATGTTATCTATAGTTAATACTCCCTCCGTTCCACAATATAAGACGTTTTAGCTAGCTAAAACACCTTGCTAAAACGTCCTATATTTGAAACAGAGGAAGTATCTGATTTCACATATGTTCCTTTCATTATATTTTTTACTTCTCATGCCCTAATTCTTGTTTCATAGTCAACAGTTTTTTTGGAAAAATTATAACGAGTGCACAAACGAAAAAAAATTACCACTGTACATTACGCGCTTTATTCCCCCTATTTCTTAACTCAATGCTAGATTGGTTGATGCCGTTTACTTCTGCCCTTTCCAAAAGTGATACTATTGTCATCCGTGGGCGTCCACCTTACCAAGAAATTAGTAAAATCAGCAAATTGTCAGTTTCATGGACATTTTGTCTTATCCAAAGCCAACATCCGTTCTTATGGAGGATGGAAGATTTCGTTGCTATATTTAAGTTTGTGAAACGTTATCCTTGCTGGTATGCACCCCGACTCTGGGCTACCAATCACGACCAGTAACACATGCATTCGGAATTGTGTTAGACCCTAGAGGACACCTACCATGATCAAAGTCATGGGATACCATGTGCTGGCTTCTATGTGCTATCACATTTCCGAATGTGTGTGATCCGGGTCATGATTATTAGCCCAGAGCCACGGCTCAGTGCATTCCTACCAAGATAACATTTAGCGAACTTAAGAATAACTACGACATTTTCCGTAAGGACCTGTTTTGGCTTGAGATAGGACACAATTTCCATTGATGGCTTCTCACTGCGAATTATGCCTACTTATTTCTTGGCAGGGTGGACCCCCGCATATGACAACGCCATCACACTTTGGAAAACTAGTATAGAAATAAATGATCAGGCAATATGGTGTGGAGCTAAGAAATTAGGTAAAAAGAAAGCGTGTATTTGGAGCCAGTGTTAATTTTTGTTGTTTGTACCATTGTTGTACACATTCATTAACTTTTTAGTGGGTTGTGAAACAAGAATTAGCACATAATTTTTTTATCATTGAATGAGCATACATGAAGTTAGAAGCTAAATAGAGATTGTTTATTGGCTCCCAGATGTCCTTCATGGACCATGCATTGCACGTGTACATAGACTAAATACACAGAAGATAAGTCTGCAAACTCCACTGATCCATTTGTAGTGTTAGTACATCTATTGTTTACGTATATGATTTTTCTTTTAAGCTCTTTCCGTATAGGCACATAGAAAATGTCTACTGTTATCAGACCTTTTAGCTTCTTTCAAAAATGCATGTATCTAGACATGTTAAGTGTGTAAGTTCACTCATTCCGGTCTGTATCTAGTCAACACTGAAATATCTAAAACATCTTATAATAGTGAATGGAGGGAGTAGTTAATATCTAATTTCACATATGTTCCTTTCATTATAATTTTTATTTCTCATGCCCCAATTCTTGTTCCATAGTCCACAATTTTTTTAGAAAAATTATAACAAGTCAAAACATGAAAAAAATTACCACTCTAAGTTAAGCTCTTTATTTTCCCTATTTCTTAGCTTAATGCTAGATTGGTTGATGCCATTTACTTCTGCCCTTGTTTTCCAAAAGTGATATTGTTGTCATCTGTGGGCGCCTACCTTATCATGAAATCAATGGGCACGCAGAATTTGAAAAGCCAGTAAAATATGAGAAAATCAGCAAACTTCCAGTTTCATGGACATTGTGTCCTATCCAAAGCCAAAATTCGTTCTTACTGAGAATATCGAATGTCGTCGCTATGTTAAGTTTGTGAAACGTTATCCTTGTAGGTATGCACCCCGACTCTGGGCTACCAATCACGATCAGTAACACATGCATTCGGAATTGTGTTAGGCCATAGATGACACCTACCATGATCAAAGTCATGAGATACCATGGGTTGGCTTCTATGTGCTATCACCTTTCCGAATGTGTTTGATCCGGCTCATGATTGTTAGCCCAGAGCCACGGCTCAGTGCATTCCTACCAAGATAACCTTTAGCGAGCTTAAAAATAACTACAACATTTTCCTTAAGGACCTATTTTGGCTTGAGATAGGACACAATGTCCATTCACGGCTTCTCATTATGATTATGCCTAATTATTTCATGACAGGGTGGACCCCCACAGATGACAGCACCATCAACCTTTGGAAAAACTACATCAGAAATAAATGATCAGCCAATATGGTGTTGAGCAAAAAAAATATTGGTAAAAAGAATGCGTGTACTTGGAGCGAGTATTTTATTTTGTGAGAGACAATTTGCTACCCGCATGGGTAGCTACACACCCATGCGTTATACGGAGATGCAAGCCGTATGTATCCGTTTTAGCTTGTTTTCCTAGTAAAGCACAAATATTTGGTGTACAAAACTGGTTTTGGAATTTTCAAAAAAATATTTTTTGGTCGTCATTTTTAGTTTTTTTTCATAGTTGACTTTTTTGTTGACTTTTGGGTCAAACTTTACTAAAAAAATCACAGCGGATGGAAAAAAAATTCGAAAAAAATCCAAAATACTTTTTAATAATTCTATCAACTCTACTAGTGACATCCCCCTTGTCTACTTGAGTAATCTCATTTTACCATTGCATATACGTTTCGGTCAAACTTAGGGTGTGTAGCTACCCATGGGGGTAGCAAGTCTTTTCCGTTTATTTTGTTTGTACCATTGTTGTACACATTCATTAACTTTTAGCAGGTTGTGAAACAAGAATTAGGACACTTAAAAAAATTATCATGGAATGAGCTTATGTGAAGTTAGACACTAAATAGAGATTGTTTATTGGCTCCCAGATGTCCTTCATGGTCCATGCATTGCACGTACACACAAGATAAGTCTGCAAACTCCAGTTATCCAGTTGTAGTGTTAGTATCTCTATCGTTTACGTATAAGATGTTTCTTTTAAGCTCTTTCCGTATAGGCACATAGAAAATATCTACTGTTATTAGACCTTTTAGCTTCTTTAAAAAAATGCATGTATCTAGACATGTTAAGTGTGTAAGTTCACTCATTCCAGTCCGTATCCAGTCAACAATGAAATATCTAAAACCGCTTATAATAGTGAATGGAGGGAGTAGTTAATATCTGATTTCACATATTTTCCTTTCATTATAAATAGTTGAGTGCCCATGCCTTGCCACGGAAGAACAAACTTAGGAATAGAGACATCGATTAAAACATCCTTGGCAAGTGATTACGAAACAACAATGTAGTATAGTAGATCAAAAGATTATGTCTGACTTCATCAGTACTAAAATAGGTCATCCTTGGCTTCGATCTTCTCACACGACCACAATGCATCCCTTTATTCTCTGCATACCTGCTTGTCCACTTCACTCCTCGTGGAAGAACACGAGACATCCGTCTTCCAAAAGAGGATTTTATGCACCTTGTGTGCATGCATTTAAGGTTACTTAAAGTAATGATACCACACATGTAATTTATTTATAATTCTAAAAAATCAAGAATATCTACCGCAAGTAATAAATTGATAAAAAATCAATATCTCCCTAATACAAAGTCAACAGTTCTTAGATAGGTGTCATTTACCATGGCTGTTGTTAATGTTCTACTTTCACAAAAACATATGAATCTATCGTACTAATTATATCAAGTTACCTGCAGATTCTATTAGATGCCACAGTTGATTGCTTGGAAGCTACTTGAAAATTAACATATTTATCAGAATATTGACCACATAATTAAGTGTGAAAGGGGGTAAAATACAAATCCAAATAAACATGCGAACTATCAAAATGAAGTGATCCCATAGGAGAAAAGATAAAATAGTGTAGCCGCAACCATTTCGTTTTAAAAATCGCTAAATTGAATAATTTCTGTAATGTGAATGCTACGTGTTTCTGGTCCATCTGATAATAGTCAAACTGAGAGGCAATACAGACTATTCTTAGCATTGAGATCCAGCATATGACACTCCTTGATAGAACAGAGCCAGCCATTTTGGTCTTCTTGTCGCAAATGATCTTCACAGGTGAGAAGTGACTTCCAGTCTCAAATCAAGATTAAAGTGTGAATCTAACATGAAATAAGTAAATAAATGTAACTAGCAATAACATCCAACATGCTTATATAATATTGTATTCACTACTCACACCCTACTAGCAATATCATCCAACATGAAAGTAGTATTATACATATAGTCTTAAACCCTCACGTTCTCACATCCTATGCAATTTTAATTTTGGACGCCTTGTTAATTGTTATCTACCTGTAGCAAGGTTTACAGATACCCAAAGTGGTAAGATTTTTGAGTAAAAAGTGCACATGGGAAAAGTAATAGTCACCCTGCCAATCTCAAACACAACAACTACCAAGATGCCCGCCTTTTACGACAACATCTCTAGTGATGTTGCTGGGATACCCGGCGTCGTTGTCTACTGAGAAGGCTGGAACAGAGAGCAAAGCTCGCTAAGCATCGTTGCTGCGCTCGACAGATTGCTTCCTCCTCTGAAGTATAAATTACCCCTGATCTGAAATAGGAGAATGCAAATAAACTGAAGCCGTACGTGATATAGTGTTGAGGGACCAACAAGAACATCCCTTTATTTTTTAATACTTATAAATCTCACTCATAGAAGTTTGTATACTCATAGAAGTCCAGCAACAACCCTCGCCAAAAGCTCACTCTGACCATGAGACCAGAGCTCTACGGCGTCAAGCCCCGATGCGAGAATTGTTAGAGTTATATTATGTGTCCATGTATACCTGTATAGTTCCCCGTTGTATAAGGGGTTTTCTGTATATTTGCCACCTGTACATGTACTATATATTGTGGCCTTTGGCCCCCTGGGAATATAAGTTGCGTTTCCCTAACATGGTATCAGAGCTAGTTTTATTTTTTTTAGCACGCGCAACTCGTGCTGTCGCCGCCGCCGCTGTCCTGCTGCCGCCGCCGCTGTGCTCTTACCGCCCACCTGCCGCTGCTCTACCGTAGCGTCCTCGTCATCCTCTGTCTGGCCGCTGCCGCTGTCCTGCGTCCGGCCGTCCCCGTCGCCTGTCCGTCCAGCTGCTGCCACCGCCGTCTTTCCGGCCGACCGCCGCCGTCGTCTTTCCGGCCGACCGCCGCCGCCCGTCAAGCCGTCGCCGCGCCGCTGCTCCGGTCTCCCGAAGAAGGAGATCGATTCCCGTCGGGATCGTTGAAGACGGCTGTTCATCTCATCGGGCTCGCTTGGCTCGATCTGTGACCGGCTCGATCTAGGATCGGCTCGGCTTGCAGGTCCCTGTCGGCTAGCTTCCTGACGTTTCGGCTCTCCTGCAGCTGACTGCTTTCGTTGTTTTCTGTAAAAAAAAAAACAGGTACAATGTCTTCGTCTTCGGGTTATGTCACCATCCCCCGCTGCCCCGTGATTTTTGATGGGACTAACTACACCGAGTTTGTTGGCTTTATGCGCATTCACATGCGTGGTCTTCGTCTCTGGGGTGTTCTCACTGGAGAGGTCCCCTGTCCGCTGTGCCCAGTTGCTCCTGTGTTTCCTGTCGAGCCGACGCCACTAGTTCTTGCTGCTGATACTTCTCAGTCTGATAAGGATGCAGCTAAGGAGACTGATGCTACCGCGCTTCGTACTTATGAGAAGCGTGTCAAGGATTACGATGAGTCTCTTGCCGCTTACCGTGATGCTTTGGTTGCCTACAGCCAGTGGGTTGATGATGATGCTCGTGCTGCGGCTGTTCTCTCTTCTAGTGTTCTTCCTCAGTATGCCTCTGAGTTTATGGGGCTCAGCACTGTTTTCGAGATGTGGACTCACCTTCGCCAGCGCTACCAGCCATCCGACGATGATCCGTACCTTTCAATGGTCCGTCAGGAGCATGCTCTTCAGCAGGGTGACTCCACTGTTGATGAGTTCTACACACAGAGTTCTGCTATCTGGCGCCAGCTAGACTCTCTTCGCACTGCTGTATGTGGTACTTGCCCGTGTTGCCAGACTGTGAGGTCAGACTTGGAGTTTCAGCGCGTCTATGAGTTCTTGTCACGGCTTCGTCCGGAGTTTGAGCCTCGTCGTGCTCAGTTGCTTGCTCGTGGGCGTATTCCTATTTCGGCGGTTCTTTCTGAGGTTCGTGCTGAGGAGACTCGCCTCCGTGGTGCTGGTTTGCTTGTGGTACCCTCCGTCTTGGCTGCTCGACCTCCTGCTACGTCGCCGACTACACCACTGCCTCCTCGCCCCAGTGCTCCGCCGCTTCTACCCACGCCTCCTGGTGGAGATGGTCGTTCTCGTGTTCTTCCTCATTGCGGATATTGTGACAAGGATGGTCATACTGAGTCTGGTTGCTGGAAGAAGCAGCGCAAGGAGCGCAATAGGGAGCGTCCTTCTTCTACTGGGACTCGTTCTTCTTCTTCGACACGCTCCGATGCTTCCTTCACTAAGCAGGTTATTGTGAGGCTTAAGCGTATGCTCGCTGCCTCGAGTTCTTCCTCGACAGGTACTGCAGGCTCTGTGACTGATGCTTCTAGCTCTGTGCGACCACCATCTACACAGTCAGGTACATCCCGTTGGGTTCTGGATTCTGGAGCTTCCTTTCATATGTCTTATGATTCTTCCGCTTTATCCTCTCTTCGTTCTATTGATTCTCCGGTTAATGTTCTCACTGCCGATGGTACTCCTCTTTCGGTTGTTAGTCGTGGTAATCTTACCACTCCTACGTTTTCTGTCCCTGACGTTTCTCACGTTCCTCGTCTCACAATGAATCTTTTTTCTGCTGCACAGCTTACTGATTCTGGTTGTCGTGTCATTCTTGATGTTGATTCTTGTTCTGTCCAGGATCGTCGCACGCGTACCCTGGTTGGAGCTGGCCCTCGACTCCGTGACTCTCCGGGGCTCTGGGAGTTAGACTGGCTTCATGTTCCTTCAGCTGCCAACGCTACAGCCAGTTCTTCTGCTTTCGTCGCTTCTGCTACCGGCTCCTTCCAGCAGTGGCATCATCGACTTGGTCATCTTTGTGGTTCTCGTTTATCGTCATTAGTTCGTCGAGGTCTTCTGGGGTCTGTCTCAGGAGATGTCTCTTTACAGTGTCAGGGTTGTCGTCTTGGCAAACAGATTCAGTTGCCGTATCCTACTAGTGAGTCAGTGTCTCAGCGTCCTTTTGATTTAGTTCATTCCGATGTGTGGGGTCCGGCTCCCTTTGCTTCACAAGGGGGCCATCGATACTATATTATTTTTATAGATGATTTCTCTCGCTACACTTGGCTTTATTTTATGTCTTCTCGTAGTGAGGTCCTCTCTATATATAAGTGTTTCGCTGCGATGGTTCATACTCAGTTCTCTACGCCTATTCGTGTGTTCCGTGCTGACTCTGCTGGCGAGTACATCTCTAAGATGTTGCGAGGTTTTCTTGTGGAGCAGGGTACCCTTGCTCAGTTCTCTTGTCCTGGCGCTCATGCTCAGAACGGCGTCGCTGAGCGAAAGCATCGCCACCTTCTAGAGACGGCTCGTGCGATGATGATTGCCGCCTCCCTTCCACCTCACTTCTGGGCTGAGGTTGTCTCTACTTCCACCTATCTAATCAATATTCAGCCTTCTGCTGCTCTACAGGGTGGTATTCCTCTCGAGCGTCTTTTGGATCGTTCTCCTGATTATTCGGCGCTTCGCTTGTTTGGTTGCGTTTGTTATGTTCTTCTTGCCCCCCGTGAACGCACCAAACTTACAGCTCAGTCTGTTGAGTTTGTTTTTCTTGGATATAGTGATGAGCACAAGGATTATCGGTGTTGGGATCCTGTCGCTCGTAGGATGCGGATTTCTCGGGATGTGACTTTTGATGAGTCTCGTCCCTTTTACCCGCGTCCATCCTCCTCGACATTTTCAGTTGAGGACATCTCTTTTCTCACCTTTCCTGATACACCTCCCCCAGTGCCTTATACTCCTACTCCTCTTCGACCCACTGTTGTTATTCCGCCTTCATCCTCTTCTCCGTCATCGGCGTCTTCTTCTCCCTTGTCGCCTGACTCTCCACCTCCCTCACCGGCGTCTTCCCTGTCCCCACCTCCATCACCTCCGGTGGTTCCTCCCCGTCCTACTTTTCCCTTCCATTACACCCGTCGTTCACGTGTTGTGGATGAGTCCACTGATGTGCCATCTACTTCTGGTGTGTCATCTTCTTCTACTCAGCCGACTTATGGTCTTCGGGCTCGTCCTTGTCCTCCCCCTGACCGCTATTCTCCTGACCGTTATGGTCTTTCGGCTGTTATTGAGCCGACCTCTTATCGCGATGCTGTTGCTCATCCTGAATGGCAACTTGCGATGGCAGAGGAGATTGCTGCCCTTGAGCGCACTGGCACATGGGATTTGGTTTCTCTTCCTCCTCGTGTTCGTCCCATCACGTGTAAGTGGGTCTATAAGATTAAGACTTGCTCTGATGGATCTCTTGAGCGTTATAAAGCTCGTCTTGTGGCTCGGGGTTTTCAGCAGGAGCATGGTCGTGATTACGATGAGACATTTGCTCCTGTGGCCCATATGACCACTGTTCGCACACTTCTCGCTGTGGCCTCTGTTCGACATTGGTCTGTGTCTCAGCTTGATGTTAAGAATGCCTTTCTTAATGGTGAGCTGCGTGAGGAGGTTTATATGCAGCCCCCACCTGGGTATTCTATTCCTGATGGCATGGTTTGTCGTCTTCGCCGCTCTCTCTATGGCCTTAAGCAAGCCCCCCGCGCCTGGTTTGAGCGCTTCGCTTCTGTGGTGACTGCTGCTGGTTTTTCTCCTAGTACTCATGATCCAGCGTTGTTTGTTCACCTTTCTGCTCGTGGTTGGACTCTTCTTCTTCTATATGTTGATGACATGATCATCACTGGTGACGACCCTGAGTATATTGTTTTTGTCAAGGCACGTCTTAGCGAGCAGTTTCTTATGTCTGATCTTGGTCCTCTACTCTATTTTCTTGGGATTGAGGTTTCTTCTACCTCTGAGGGTTTCTTTATCTCTCAAGAAAAGTATATCCAGGATCTCCTTGCTCGTGCTGCTCTTAGTGATGAGCATATTGTTGAGACTCCTATGGAGCTCAATGTCCACCTTCGTGCCACTGATGGCGATCCCTTGTCTGATCCGACGCGTTATCGTTATCTTGTTGGGAGTCTTGTCTATCTAGCTGTCACTCGTCCGGACATTTCCTATCCTGTCCATATACTGAGTCAGTTTGTTTCTGCTCCCACATCTGTTCACTATAGTCACCTTCTTCGTGTTCTACGATATCTTCGTGGCACGATATCCCACCGTCTATTCTTTCCTCGTTCCAGCTCGTTACAGCTACAGGCCTATTCGGATGCTACGTGGGCTAGTGATCCTTCGGATCGCCGCTCACTTTCTGCTTACTGTGTTTTTCTTGGTGGTTCTCTAATTGCCTGGAAGACGAAGAAACAAACTGCAGTATCACGTTTGAGTGCAGAGGCTGAGTTATGGGCTATGGCTCTTTTGACGACAGAGGTTACTTGGTTACGATGGCTATTGGAGGATTTTGGTGTTCCTGTTACAACACCTACTACCCTCTTGTCAGACAGTACAGGTGCTATCAGTATTGCGCGTGATCCTGTGAAGCATGAGCTTACCAAGCATATTGGTGTCGATGCTTCTTTTGTACGCGCTAGTGTGCAGGATCAGGTTATTGCTCTTCAGTATGTGCCTTCCGAGTTGCAGTTGGCGGATTTCTTCACGAAGGCCCAGACTAGAGCTCAACATGGATTTTATCTCTCCAAACTCAGTGTTGTGGATCCACCATGAGTTTGAGGGGGGTGTTAGAGTTATATTATGTGTCCATGTATACCTGTATAGTTCTCCCGTTGTATAAGGGGTTTCCTGTATATTTGCCACATGTACATGTACTATATATTGTGGCTTTTAGCCCCCTGGGAATACAAGTTGCGTTTCCCTAACAAGAATATCGCTCTTCAGGACAAGAGCGGCTCTATCGCTCAGAGGAAGACGCCAGCGTGGAGAGAGGAAAATTGGGCTCGTCGGGCTCGTCGGAGCCTCAGAAGAGGTGGGGACTGGGGAGAACCGTGCCTTGCGTGTGCCCAGCCTGTGCGGCAGCAGCCCAGAACGGCTTCGTAGTGACCTCGTTCCTTCGTATCTCTCCAACATCTAAGCTCCCTAGGATTGCTGGCCTGTGGTTCATCCACGCTATGGCCCCACAAATCAGTGACTAATCCCCTGAATCCCCTCAAATTGGGTCCGCTTGTCAGTGTCAGTTTTCTTTGCACGCACGCGGCTGAGCTGTGGGTCGGTTCGCCCCGACTCGTTCTCCTCTCCTCATCCTCTTCTCATCCTCTTCTCTCTCAAATCCAACAGCCGCCGACCCTGCTAGACAACGCCGTCTGCCCGGCGGCCTCCTCTTGCCCCGATGCCTGCTGTGCCCGGCCACCTCCTCTCCGATGTCCCTGAGGTCTCCTCTTTCTCTGTCCTGCCCCAAACCGACGACACCGCCGTCGGTCGGCCCCAGATCGAAGAAGGCGCCGCCGTCGACATGTTCCCGCGCAGATCAAGACGTCCGCCTCCGGCTTGGGTCACTACCAAGCAGCTCGCGATCGCGGCAGACCACACGTGCTGTAAGTTCGGTTGCGGCGGCGCTAGGGCACGGGAGCGACAACCTGCGACCGGGGAGGCGAGCAGAGTGAGTATTCTGCTTCTACCATTTCTGTAGGACGGTTTGCACCGCTGCGCCGGAGCTCCTGCTGTTTTCCGCAGTTGGCTTGATAGCCAGCAGTGGCCCTCGGGTCGGTTGCTGCGGCGCGGGTGGCCCTTGATGCTGCCCGGGGAATTGGTGCTTGCTTGCACCAGGGTTCTCGCAGACGCTAACACGAGTGATTGTATGTTTGTCGCTGAGAGCAGGTAGAGCTAGCTCCTCTTCTCATCTACCCTCCGTTTGATAACTTATCACTGAAGAGCTAGATCTTCAATTTACTTCTGAACTTTTATTTGTTTGTTCTTAGCCTTCTAGACGCACATTATTCAGTAGTGTTGTTGGAACCGATTAAGTTAAATGTGCATTCATGCTCTCATTCTCATGTAGCAGTAGCCGCCGCTGTTGTTGGCGGTAGGGAGCTTGTAGTGAATTGGTGCTAGCTGAGGATTACATATGTCTCCACCCTGGTTCAAAACCTAAAATGAATGACCAATCTGATGGAGTAAAGGTTACGTTCCATACACTTTCAGTTATTTGTGTGACAGGTTTAAAAAGCTACATTAGCTTCAAAGAAATGGAAGTTAATAATAAGACCGCTTGGTTAGGTTCATACAATCACAGATGAGCCTAGGTCATATATAACCCTATTTTCTTTCTAGGATATAATCATTCGTTGGATGTTTTTCTCAATAGCTTATATCTGAGCTTAATTTGCAACGGTTGTTTCTTCTAAGAAATTTGCAATGGTGGAGTTGATTGTTTGGTTCTATTGGAGACTTGGAGTAATGAATGGCGAATATAATATGCTACCTACTAATTGTGGTGCTCATCTTTGTACATGTTTAGATCCACGTTGAATTCGGGCCTTGCCGCCAGTTGGAGCGCAATCCGATGTACAAATAGCACTATGAGAAGCTAATGGAGTCTGGTGTAGTATATCGTTGCTTTGAGGTATGTTTTCCCCTCTCTCTTCACCTACATGTTTGCCTCATGTTTTCCTGACAGTGAAACATGAGTTTTTTTGTTGGCTCTTATTAACATGGGAACTAACAACTTAGTAAAGTTCATTCCCTTCTCCCTCCCGATTCTCTCACGATTCTGATATTTTTGTTATTCGCAGTAGATCACGGCGACAGGACTGACGAGAGGAAGGGCGAGGACAGGGGGTTGAAGGCATGCCCGTCCAGGAGTTTGACACCTCAGCATTCAGGCGAAACCCTTCTCCTTAGCCAACGTTGGCGCGTGGGTGGTGGCTTCCACGAGGTTTTAGGGTGGTAGTGGCTTCGCCGTCGACGTTCATGCCCCGGTGCCCAAGAGTGGGTGCTCCTGTGAGCTTGTATGACTCTTTTTTTCTGTGTACAGATCCAAAAATTAGAAGAAAAGAATATAATTTTTCACATAGAATCTTCTAGCTGTAGTGGTCGTTATCAACATCCTTATGAATCTTCGCATGAAGGCAAGGTATTATTGGCATATACAAATTGTGTGTATCCACAAAATCAGGGAGAGTGAGGACTACCGTTGACATGAATCCTGGGAATGAAGCCAACTTTCACAAGGTTTTAGATTGTTTTGCATTGCTAGCTCTGGCAACTTATTTTGATCCAAACTAAGACTTTGATTAAGTTGATCTCTTTGGCGGTAATACAGTGCCAAAAGTGGTAGGTTGCTACCTTTGATGTCTGGGAATGGTAGCATAGCATATGTTTTCTCAGTAGTAATAAGTAGTGCTCAAAGTGCTAGGCTGCTAGCTTTGATGTCTGTGAACGGTAACATAGCATCTTAAGTAGGACTGGTAACCATACCTTGGATGAATTGGTCAGAAGTGTTCCTTTCTGCTGTGCCCCTGTTCCAAATACTACAACCTGTTCTTCATGATATTACTTAATTTGATCTTAGGCAACGAGATGATTTTTTGGTTTGGCTTGTAGAGTGAAACCCTTGGATCTTGTTTCAACCATGAAGTGGCTTCATGCTCAGAACATCTTCTAAGGTGAATTTATTTGGCTCTTATATTTTGAATCAGGAGAGTTGACAACTTGTTTACTCCGCATACTAATGAAAATGGTATATATTGTAGGCTGGTCGCTGGAGGCTCTCCACACCATGTGATGCCATCTGTTGCTTTTTAACCACAAAAACATTACTCTCCTAAGACATTAGCAGTTAAATCAAGCAAGGAGGTGCACATTGTAATGTTGGGAGCCAACGATTATACTGGAGCTGAGGTTATTCCGCGTTTCCCTGCCAATTTCCATTTATGTGGATTGCTTCCATGTGTGGCCTTGTGCATTTTTCCTTGATTAGTGGTGCGGAAGAATGGCAGATTCGTTGCTTCTTGCCCTTTAGATGCAAGCTGAGCAGGGTTCATGGTAGTCATGGACGTAAGCGTGCTGGTACCACCATTTGTTGCTTGCTCTGTTTTCGGTTCAATTTATCATGGTCAATGTTGTTTGCTTTAATGTGTTTCATTTGTCATGCGTCAGCGGAAGTGGGGCTAGATGGCTTTCCTTCTTCAGGCCATTTGGACTCCTCTGGTATACATCGAGACATGGGTTGTCTGGTTCTTCCTGCCCGTGGTTGATTTTCTTGTTTTATTTACTTTGTTGCCCTATAGGTATAGTTCTTGTTGCTTTTTTGGGTGTTCACCTTGCGATTGTGGTACTGCAGGTATCGACGGTGTTGCGGGCCTGGCCTTCGTGCCGGTTATTATGTCGCACTACCAAGAGGTCCTCGCGTACACCTTGCTTGGTGCCTGCAACAATGGAGGCAGTGCCCGATTCCCATTCACTCTAATGTACTCTCTGATTCCAAACCTCTACGCTTGTCGTTCATTGGAGCAAGCCATTGTTGTCACAATCTCAACTCTGGCATTGCTGCTACATGCTCCTGCTTTGGTTTATCGCGCCCTTGAATGACGAGGTCGACTCAAAGAGTGCGGACTGGGTGTTCAATTCTTTTCCCCTGTGGGATAATTTACACCATGAGCAGCTATTTGCTAAAGCCAACGACAAGAAGTGTCTGCATCCATGTATATACACGGCCCACGGGTACTGAACCCTATTATTTTTGTTCATTTAGATGGTGGTTCCGAATTTCTGTAATGTAATGCAAACTGCTGAATCTTTGCTTGGTTATCGGATGCATTATAGCATGTTATCTTGTACACTAACGAGTATATACATGGAGCCATGGATTGTGGTCTTCACTTGGTATCTTATCTGAAATTCGTAGGTAATATTTTTACCAAAAAGAACACTTTAGAATGATTTCTCATGTGTGGATTTAGTTTGTATATCAATTCTCTTGGTTCTGAACTTCATTGGGTTGCTGCTCTGAAATTCATTGGGTCCTGCTGATTTTTTTTATTTTAAATGATTCATACCTGCACTATCTTCCCGATTCAATGATTGGGTATTGCTTGGCAGCAAATCAGCTGAATGAGACAGCCATATAGTTGCAGGAATGTTGCCTTCTCAACCACGAATTTAGTTGAACTGACGGGATTTAATAAGTATTAGAGAAAGAAGCCATAGTAGCAGGAGGAAGAAAACCTCTTTATTTAGGGATTGTTATATATTTTTGCTGTGCCTCTTTTTTGCAATTTTATTGCAATATCATGGAGTGGTACCAGGTATGTGATCTTTATCCACAACAACTTACAGTTAGTACTTAAAATATCTAGGCTTTCTGATTATGGTCTAGAATTATCGAGAAAAAAAAATCACCACTTCATATATTTTGAAAGCATGATACAAGCATATTCACCTCACGATGTTCTAATTGTGTATGGACATTTCAATGATAATTTATATTTGATGTGTAGAGTTGTTTTTTATTTGAAATCGTTATCTTAATTACTACAGAGTAGCTCATAGTAACTATGAAAAAGCTTGGCTTAGAAGTTTATTCGCATGTATCATATCGTGGTTCTGTGCTTAATACCACTATAGCGTTTGTCTCACATTACGGCCGCTTACTTTTATTATAGTTTTGTCTGATAGATCTTAGCGAGGAGATGTTGAAAATTTCTTAGCTTTGTTAATCACATCTTCCCATATTTGTGTTGTGCTAAGAACTGTTGGATTAGAAAGTAAATACAACGGTAGTGAATTCATACTTCTTTATTGATACATAATTACATGTTTAAGACAGCCAAACCAAGATACAGTCATTCCCACAGTTCTTTACCATCTTAATTATTCTCTCTTTGTCCTATGATATCACTATTTTTTCAAAGACGATGGTGATGGATTTTTTTTTAGAGAAAAGGCAATAAATGGTAATGGAATTTCAGAGGATCAATTCAGATAACTCTCTATCATTGTCTTTACTGTTTGATTTGTCTTCCATGGGTACTTGCTAATGATGGCATGGCAGGGCACATTGTGATGTCATTTGGAGGATAGTGATAGGTTATTCATCCTTGCTGGTCTGTTGGGTCTACATGTTTAGGTGTAATTATATATTTCCTAATTTAGATTTCACCTTCATGTTTGTTTCTTGAACTGAGTTTGTACTTGGAATATACCGTATAATATGTGTCTTTTCTCTACTTCCGAAAGGCTATCATTTTCTTTATTCAGGGTTCATTTTCACTCTGTTGCGTTCGTTATTCCTCAACTTGCTAGAGCAGCCATATTTGTGCTTTACTCCTGTGATTTTCTATTCAGAATACCAATGTGCCAGATGCCTCAACGGTTGAATTGCACGTCAATGATAGTATGTACAACTTCAGAATTTAAACTTAATAGTTGTCACAGTGAAATTGAAATGTTTCAAACAAGTTCAGATTTGAAACTCAGTTTTCTTCATTCCTACCATTTATTCATCTATAGTCAGCTTTGAAGGAGAGGACGAAACTCAATTTTCTTCATTCCTACCATTTATTCATCTATAGTCGAAACTAAATTTTCTTTATTCCTACCATTTATTCATCTATAGTCGAAACTCAATTTTCTTCATTCCTACCATTTATTCATCTATAGTCGGCTTTGAAGGAGCGGACGCGGCATCGCGCGTCTTTTCCTTCTAGTTCATATTTGAAGATGATGTTTTCTAATGCTTTCCATTGATGTATTTTGCCACTTTCTAAACATTTGTATTGACCACTTCCTAATGCTTTCCGTTGAAGGAGGACTGGTATAAGCCAGATGTTTACATGTACAAGGATTTAATTATTGCTCTAGCCAAGTGCAAGAAGAGATATAGCAATGAAAATCTGGGGTAACATGAGAGATGAGAAACTGTTTCCTGACTCACAGACTTATGGTGAAGTCATAAGGGGATTCTAGTGATATGGTTCTCCATTAGATCCGATGAATATTTATGAGTACATGAAAAGGTCACCTGACCACCGGAGGAATTGCCTTTCAGAGTATTACTGAAGGGTCTTTTACCTCACCCACTATTAAGGAACAGAGTGAAGCAATATTTTGAAGAGCTGTGCCCAGAGAGGCATATCTATGATCCTCCAGAAGAAATATTTGGAATGCACTAAGGTTGAGATTAAGATTTAATCAGGTCAGCTGTTTGCTTCACTGATTCTTGGATTACCAATATCATAAGAAACAGGAATTTCATGTTTGTAGTGCAATTTGTCAGGTGATGTACAGAGAAGTTACGGATGGTCATTTGCATACAAAAACAAAAAAGGTGGCTGTTGGCCAGATTAGTTGTGTCCATGGTTACACAAATTCCACTGTCTAGGCGTTCTCTTTAAATATCAGGTCATATATTTATCTCAACTACTGCCACTGGGTGTCCATGTAATCCAGGTTCTTGTGACGTACGAGAAGTTGTAACATTCAACAATTACCTTTTTTTTTGGGTTCACTCGTATGGTTAGGTTAGTACACTTGCCATTTTTCATGATGTTCCACCCCTAACCACTTAAGAAATGTACGTTTGATGAACATAAACGTTTTTTCTTTTGGTCATGAACTTTTGATTGCGGCCAGGTGAGCTCTGAATGCCTATAGGCTAACCAGCAAATATAATAAAATGTATTATAAGTTAGAACAGGCTAACACTGGCCTAAGCAGCGTAGCTATGTTCTATTTTCTTGACATAGAACTATGTGTTTCTACTTTGCGTGGTTCATCAGTACTTACAGATTTGAACATTGTTTTTTTTTTGCAGTAGTACTATATGCATGCTATACTAGTTATGCCTAGCCATCACTGACTAATTATTATTATTGGTATTGTTTTATTACTTGAGAAGCTCACCAGCTATTTTTGACAGTTCGGAGTTGTGTTAGCGCTGAACAAATTTCTACTGGACTCACCGCAAGGGTCTGTACATATGAAGAGAACCTGAGAGTCAAGTGATTAACCTAGACCAAGTTTTGGTGGAAAAACCAGTTTTTCATATATTATTGAAAGTTTGAAATAACCACATATTTCTGACAAATATTCCCTCCATGTTATAATATAAGATGTTATTATAAAATTGAGGGATTGGTAAATAGTTTATGTTATAATAAAGCAGACAATTACTCTATGGATGCTTTAAGTTCTGGGCATATGATGCCTCTTAAGTTTTATGCTCAATGTTTGTGTTTCTCCCATCGCTCTTCTAGTTCTGACTTTCTGTCCGTGACTGTCGTTCTTCTAGCTCTGACTTTCTAGTGTGCTGCGAGGAAGATTCTTCCGATCTGCAAACAGCCAGTACTAACATTTCACCTGATAGGCTGATACTGAACCAGCCCTCTCGATATTCCAGTTCCGTACCGTTGAATGAAACCATCACATGGGCAATATAACCAGACTTGCCAGTGCCAACTGGCAAGCCCAAATTGATCACATGATACACAGAAGTACATTGAGTGCATTCACCTGTGACAAATCTAATTTTGATGAAAACCCATGTATATTTTCCATACCAAAACATTTCCATGTTTCTGATAAATACTACTCCTCCGTTCCAAACTATAAGATGTTTTAGATATTGTAACTTGGACTACATATGGAGCAAAATGAGTGAATCAACACACTAAAATATCAAATTAAAAAAGCTACTCCCGCCGATCTAAAATAAGTTTCTAGTTTGACTGAGGTTAGTTCAAAACTACAACACTTATTATGGATCGGAGGTATAAAATATCTTATATTTAAGAAAGAGGTAGTAGTAAATAATTGTCATTATAATCAAGCAGAGAAATGCTCTATGGATCCAATAGTTTTCAACATATTATGTCTCTTGGTGAAACTTTATGGTCAAAGCTTGCCTCTTACCGGCGTTTTACTGTGATCGTTGGCAGTAACAGTCGTGTTTAACCGTGAGGAAGATTCTTACCGATCCGCAAAACAGCTGCAACATTTCACCTGATACTGAACCAGCCGTCTCGAGATACGTCGGGTTCCCTACCGTTGACAATGGAACTACCACATGGATAATATAACCGGTCATGCCAGTGGCAACTGGCAACCCCAAGTTGATCACATGACAGACATGGCAGTACAAGTGACAGTATATCCACCTGTGTCAAATCTTCTATTTCTGCAATTTACCCCCGCTGGCAATCCCAAGTTGATCACATGACACGGCAGTATCTAACTGGTACTTCTGCACTTTACCAAGGAATCTCTTCTCACATTACCAAGATAACAGTTGGTCTAAGACAGGCCCGGAAGATCTGCTTCTAATGGAAGATCCTAACAGACCCCCTCGCGTGCCCTAAAACACGATATTTTTTGTCCTGATAAGCAGGTTAATCATGCCAAACCAAGATCATTGGTATTGAACCAAATGACAGCTCACTCGCACTGTCCGGTTCAGAAGAACAATCGGAACATCTGAGCTGGACGACGACGATGAATCCGAAGATTTCTGCAGCTTTTAGTTTTGGTTGCACGAGGGGGCTGGCTGTCGGCTCGCGAGCTGACTCCATAGTGTGGTGAAGCGAAGGTTCATCACGCCTTAACAAATTGTTTCGGCGTATCATTTGATTTCGCCACGTATTCGTGTGCCTCACAGCTAAAATCTTGCTGACATTGGCTACCACGATTTGGTACAGGAACCAGAAGGGGGCACGTACCTGCTCCTTAGATTCTTGCTTGAATCTAACCAAGGTGTCACGGCCCCTGCTTCCACTACGCCTACCACTCGACTACATCTGCCGGCCCAGCTGCCAGCCATGAGGAAGGAAGGCCCAGGAAGGGAAGCAGACTTCGTAGGCCCAACCCACGCTATGTGTGACGGCGGTGTGCGTGAGTATAAGTGGTTGTGCACCTGCGCGTGCCTGGGTGTGGAATAACTGAAACCTAGACCGGCGGCTCTCTCTCTCGGATCCCCTTCTCTTCTTCCTCAAATCCCCAATTCCTGAACCTGGAACCTGTATCGTGATCTGTGGTTGAATAGAAGAACTGGGAACGTAACAATCTGGTATCAGAGCCCACCGATCCATCCCAAAATCCACCAAAAATTTTCTTCCAATCTGGCCGGCCGTTTCCCCTCAATTATCCAAACCAGACACGCCAAGGCCGTCGCGATGGAAGATCAGGCCAAGATCCTCCCCGATCTGACCGCGGTGGTCTCGTCCATGAACTCCAAGCTCGACGAGATCCATCCGGTCGTGCTCGAGCTGCACGCCTGGAAGCCAGAGATCGAGCAATCGTTGGACAAGTTGCGGGCGGAGGTGGGAGATCTTCGCTCCCGCGTCCAGGAGGTGACGCGATCGGCCGCTACTTCACCGACCGGCGACCGGACAGCGGCCATCCTTCAACTCCCCGAGAACGCACCGCTCCTACCGCCGCCGCTCAAGTCGGTGACGTTCCAACCCGGTGTCCATGCTGGCGGGGACAGTGACGACAGTCACGGGCAATTCGGCCACCGCGACACATCAAACCAACGGGGCAACTGCTCTGATGATCCTGGATCATCAGATGGAGGCCCGGCCAAGGGTACGTTCGACTTTCAGTATCCCGATTGCGATTCGTCTGAATTTGGAGTTTGGGGTGTTTTTTCGTCTCGTTTTCCTCCACCACCGCGCGTGGATTTTCCGCTGTTTGATGGTGAAAATCCCCACGCCTGGCGCCTTCGTTGTGAAGCTTATTTCAAAGTGTGCAACATGAACCCGGATACCTGGGTTAATTGTGCCGCCATGTACTTCACCGATGACTCTCTGTCGTGGTTGCAAGCTACGGACGCGCACATCCAGTTTCCGGAGTGGAAGGGGTTCGCTGATACCATTTGTATTCAATTTGTCCGTTCTAAATTTCAACACCATCTTCGCCAGTTCAATCGGTTGCAGCAAACGGGCTCAGTGGTTGAGTACGCCAGTAAATTCAACACATGTATGCACAATCTCACGGCACATCACAATTCGTGGGACCCTGCCTTTTTCGTCACTCATTTTGTAGATGGTTTGCAAAAGGATATACGTGCTGCTGTTATTTTGCACCGTCTCATCGATCTCCCTACTGCCGTGGACTTGGCTATTTTGCAGGAAGAGGTGCTGGAATCGTTCCGCCGTGACTCGCGGCGAATGGAGCTGCCGCACGCCACGCGGAGTGTGCCACGCACGGCCATGCCACTACCGCCACCCCCAGCTCGGGCGACCCCTGCTACACCCCGAGCCGAAGACCGACGAGCCGTCAAGCCACCCAAGCAAGCACCCTATGAAGACAAAGTCAGTGCTCTGCGCAATTATCGGCGAGCTCGCGGCCTCTGCTTCACGTGTGGCGAACGATGGGGGCGAGACCATCGCTGTGGCCCCACGGTGCAGCTGCATGTTGTGGAAGAGTTGCTGGCAATGGTGCAGCAGCAACCGGACGAGTTCGTCACAAAGACTTAACAACTTCAGGATGACAGTGGCAGTGATTTGATGCATTTGTCCTTGGTAGCAGCAGAAGGAGGAGAGGCATCTTCCTACACGAGGTTCTGATGCTCGTGGACTCTGGTAGCTCCCACACCTTCATCAGTACGGCGCTGGCTGAACGAATGAAAAGCCAACAGCGGGCCATCGACCCCCTCCGTGTTCGTGTGGAAGATGGTGGGGTGATGCATTGTGGGACGGAGCTGGTGCAGTGCGAGTGGTGAACTCAAGGGCACCGTTTTCAGAATTCTTTCAAGATCCTCCCGCTCAGCTCCTACGACGTGATCTTGGGGTATGATTGGCTAAAGCGACACAGCCCGATGCAAGTGGATTGGGTACAGCAACAGATGAGCTTCCAGAGGAAGGGGCGTGAGGTGTTCCTTCGGGGAGTGCAACCAGACCTTTCGCAATGCCCTAAGGTGTCAGCCGAACAACTACAACATCTGATCAATCGCTCGCGCGTGTCTCGCATCGTGCAGCTGAACCTCTTGCGACCGGAGTCAGCCAAGAATGAAGGCCAGGACAACACCGAGCTACCTGAGAAAGCGAAACAGCTCCTGTCTGACTATGAAGTCTTGTTCCTCGAGCCTAGTGACCTGCCCCCGCAACGCTAGTTCGATCACTCTATTCCCCTACTGCCTGGAGCACGACCTGTCAACCTCCGGCCATACAGATACAATCCAGCGTAGAAGGACGAGATCGAAAAGCAGATTGCTCAGATGCTCGAACAAGGAATCATCCAGTTCAGTACCAGCCCTTATGCTTCGCCTGTTATCCTGGTGCTGAAGAAGGATTTAACTTGGAGGTTCCGTGTCGATTTTCGCCAGCTCAATGCAATCACGGTCAAGAATCGCTATCCGTTGCCGATCATCGACGAGTTACTTGACGAACTTGCTGGGGCGAGTCTATTCACCAGTCTGGACATGAGAGCGGGGTACCACCAAATCCGGATGCGACCGGAAGATGAGCACAAAACTGCCTTCAAGACCCACAACGGGCACTATAAGTTCCGAGTCATGGCATACGGCCTCACTGGCGCACCGGCCACATTCCAGAACCTGATGAATACTATCCTGCAACCACTCCTGTGTCGGGGAGTGCTTGTATTCATCGACGATATCCTCATTTACAGCGCAACCCTGGAGCAACACCTACAGTTGCTGAGGCAAGTGTTCGACATCCTGGCGTCACACCAGCTGAGAATCAAGCGCAGCAAGTGCAAATTCCTGCAAACCTCACTGACCTATCTGGGACATGAAATTGGCAAGGACGGGGTGCGTACTGACAAGAAAAACATTCGAGCCATTGAGCAGTGGCCGGTACCAACTAGTGTGAAGGAGGTGCGAGGTATTTTGGGGCTGACGGGGTATTACCACAAGCACATCCGTGATTATGGAATTATCTGTCGCCCACTGACAGACCTGCTCAAGAAAAACACTCCGTTCCGTTGGACAGAACTCGAGCACAAGGCCTTCATGGCGCTGAAGCAAGCTCTGATCTCTACACCCGTGTTAGCCCTTCCCAATTTCGACGAGCAGTTCGAGATCGAAACTGACGCTTCGGACAAAGGCATTGGCGCAGTCCTCCTTCAGAACAAACACCCCCTCGCCTTTCTGAGCAAGGCTCTTGGCCCGCGCACTAGCTCGTTGTCAGCATACGAGAAGGAGGCGTTGGCGATTATCATGGCAATCGATTCCTGGCGTGCCTACTTACAGTCGGCCGGATTCATTATCCATACGGATCAGAAGAGCTTGATTCACCTCGGCGACCAGTGCATCACCACACCTTGGCAGCAGAAGGTAATGGTGAAACTATTGGGGCTCAGGTATCGCATTGTCTACAAACGTGGACCTGAGAACACAGCTGCAGATGCACTGTCGCGTTGTCCTCAGCCTGCATCAGGAGAATTGGCAGCAGTATCAGTTTGCCTGCCAGCGTGGCTGGAGGAGGTGCAGCAAGGATATCGGGGTGACCCACATGCCCAGAAGCTATCGGCCCAGCTGGCCACAAACCCTGAGCGCCGAGTGAGCCAGTTTTCGCTGAAGGAGGGAATCTTACAGATCGACGGCCGCATCTGGGTGGGCCGCAATGCCTCAGTACAGCATCAAATTCTTCAGGCCTTGCACACCAGCGCCATGGGTGGGCACTCAGGTTATGGAGTCACCTATCGTCGGGTGCGATCACTCTTCGCGTGGCCAGGTATGAAAACTCACGTACGTCGTTTTGTTGATGAATGTGATGTCTGCAAGCAGGCTAAACCCGAACGAGTTCGGTACCCGGGACTGCTGGAGCCTCTACCCGTGCCACCTCATGTTTGGCACACCGTGATGATGGACTTTGTGGAGGGACTATCGCGATCGTCTGGTTACAATTCCGTGCTGGTGGTGGTAGATAAGCTCTCAAGGTACGCCCACTTCATTCCGTTGGCGCATCCTTACACAGCCTTCCAAGTTGCTCAAGCCTACATGACCAACGTCTAGAAGCTACATGGGCTACCGGTGGCGATCGTGTCCGACCGCGACAAAATCTTCATGAGCAACTTGTGGAAGGAGTTGTTCCGCCTGTCACAAACTGAGTTGCGCATGAGCTCGGCTTACCACCCGCAAACGGATGGCCAGACGGAGAGGGTGAACCAATGCCTCGAGACCTTCCTTCGCTGCTTCGCACATGCGTGCCCCAGTAAATGGAACTCCTGGTTGCACTTGGCCGAATTCTGGTACAACACCTCCCTGCACTCAGCCCTGGGCAAGACACCATTCGAGGTGCTTTATGGTCACACGCCGAGGCACTTTGGCATTACAGATCCAGCAGAGTGCTCAGTACCAGATCTGTCAGAATGGTTACAAGACAGAGAGGACACAATGGGACTTCTCCGACATCACCTCTTACGAGCTCAACAACAGATGAAAGTGGTGGCGGATCGCCGCCGCACCGAGCGAATCTTTGCTGTGGGGGACTGGGTCTTCCTCAAGATCCAACCATATGTGCAAACAACCTTGGCGACCAGAGCTAACCCTAAGCTAGCCTTTCGATACTTTGGTCCATTTCAGGTGCTGCAGCGTGTGGGTGGGACGTCGTACAAGTTACAGCTTCCCGAGTCATGCCGCATCCACCCCGTCATCCACGTATCCCAGCTTCGTCGAGCTGTGCCGCCATCAACCAAGGTCTACCCCGAGTTGCCTGTGCCGACGACGACGGAGCCGGAACCGATGCAGATTCTGGAGACGCGCATGTACCAGCGTGGGGGAGAAGCTCGCACTCAAGTTCTGGTGCTGTGGCGAGATCAGCCCTCTTCACTGGCGACATGGGAGGACCAACATGAGCTCCTGCACCGCTTCCCCAATGCTCCAGCTTGGGGTCAAGCTGGTTCTCAACCGGGGGGGAATGTTACGGCCCCTGCTTCCACTACGCCTACCACGTCGACTACATCTGCCGGCCCAGCTGCCAGCCATGAGGAAGGAAGGCCCAGGAAGGGAAGCAGACTTCGTAGGCTCAACCCACGCTATGTGTGACGGCGGTGTGCGTGAGTATAAGTGGTTGTGCACCTGCGCGTGCCTGGGTGTGGAATAACTGAAACCTAGACCGGCGGCTCTCTCCCCCTCTCGGATCCCCTTCTCTTCTTCCTCAAATCCCCAATTCCTGAACCTGGAACCTGTATCGTGATTTGTGGTTGAATAGAAGAACTGGGAACGTAACACAAGGGAACATCCGGAATACCAAAAACCTGCATAACATGCGTGGTTCAGTGCTTAGACAATCAGATCATGTTCGGACATTTTTCAGTTTGTTTGGTTCTTTCAGGAACAACGGGTAACATCACCGAATTCAAAGTCCTGGCCTGTTTTCGCATATTCAGCTTTTAGCGGTTTACATGCTAGTACTATATATTGGCTTGATGATTATTCTTAATAAAATATTGGGTGGATGAATTATCTAGCCGTAAATTATTCGACACAATTTACTGCACACTTTGGATCAGTATGTTCTCGCCAATATATATGTCTGCCGGAAGAGGAAGAAAGTGATATGTGCTTGTTTTGACTTGCGTTCTTCAGATACAGCAGTCAGAAGTTGGGGACTCAGAAGCTTCTACCTCCTATCCTATGTTCCCTACACCGAGCAAAATGGCATCATTCGAGACCAGATGAGCCGACGAATGCAACAGCTGGGGTTCCCATTGTTCGCCTCCTGCATGACACGAACGCGAGGTACTATGAAAGACGTATTAAAATCGAGTGCTTGTCTGAGCTCTGTCCGGTGATTCGTCTGCACACGTAGTGGCATGTTGAGAGCATCTGAACAGATCACATGGCCAAGGCTAACCGCAGAGCCTGATGATCACTATCGGACAAGGAAAATTAATGTGTTAATTTTGCTCCCTGAAAATCATTAGTTGGTGCTTCCATCACAAGTGCTCTTACATCACACATTCAGATGACCAATAACTTCGTAATTCATTTGTTGTTGTCAAAGTTTTACTCCCTACGGGCTTAGTAGCTTAGTAAATAGCTAGCCGTAGCTCCATTATTATTTTTGACCTGAAAGAGTTATTTGATGCCTTTCATAAGGACAAACTACAGATTGAAAAACTTAATCATGGAATTATTACTCTTCTCCCGAAACTTCCTGATGCAAACATTATTCAAAAGTATAGACCAATCTGTTTGCCGAGTGTCAGTTATAGAATTCTATTTTTTTTTTGTTAGAAACTAGATTGGCAATAGGTTAAGCTATACAGAAAGTTATGGATGATACTCAAACTGCCTTATCAAAGATAGATACATTATGGAGGGGGTAGTTTTGTTTCATGAAACTGTTCATGAGATATATCACCAAAAAATGTCTTGAGTTATTTTCAAAATTGATTTTGAGAAGGCTTATGAAAAAGTAAATTTGACCTTCCTTTATCAGATAATGCAGGGCAAAGAGTTTAGAGATTTGTTCAATAACTAGGTGATGAAGGCTCTTAAGGGATGTAGGGTGGCCATCAGAGCAGATGACCAGATTGCCCCTCTATTTTCCAACTTATACATGATTTAGGCGGGGGGCCCTTGTCCCCTTTGTTGTTTTATATTGTTGGTGATGGTTTTACTCTTATGATCAAGAATGCTAATGAGCAAAGGTTAATGGACGCGGCTAAACCGAGGTCGACTTCGATTAGGCGAAAAACGAGGTCGTCCCGACAGCGATTTTTCTTTCCGATTTCTGCCCACCCCGCGTCCGTCCCCCGATTCCCGCCAACCGCTCACACGAAGCGCGGGGAAACTCGACCCCGTAGGTGGTCCCCACACCGTACCTCCCCCCGTGCCCAACCCCACCTTCTTCCCCGGCAAGAAAGAGAAGATCGATCCCAGTTCCATCCCCGTCTCCCCGATCCAGATCTCTTCCCCTTTCTCTTCCCCAGCTTTGGTTCCACCCCCTCCTCCCATTGCAGATCTCTTCCCCAGTTCGTTGGAACAAAACATCACAAAAAATTCTTCCTCCAGTTAGTTCCTTCCCCAGTTCCACAGCAAAAACATCCAGTTCCACAGCAAAAACATCACCAGGATCCAAAAAATCAAACAGCTAGAGCAAAACATCCAGTTCCACCCCCAAAAAATTCTGACCCTGCTGGAACTGCAGTCCCACAAAAAATAATCTGTACCACGGTTCCATCTGTAGTCCCACAATCTGTGTATGACAAAAGCAGATTCATCCAGACTCTAGCCAGAAGAAAGATTAGCAGGTAACTCTTTTTGTTTCCATCTATTTTGCAGTAATTAAAAACTGGCATTGGACAAACCGTAGGAATCACGTAAAATTCCACACAGCAGTATGTTATAGCATAGTTGCATCCACATAGTAAAAAAGCAAAAACAAAAAGTATCAGGTACTTTGCATCAGTTCCATCAACATGGCTTGCATCAGCAAAATAGCGAGAGAAAAAGCAACCAAAAAGCATCAGCCAAACTAGAAACTGATGCAGTATGGAACTGCTGTAGAAGATTAGTTGCATCAACACGAGATTTTGCGAGAGAAATCAACCAAAGAAGCTTCAACCTGGCTCGAACTGATGTAGAAATGGAACTGCTTTAGCAAAATACTTGCATCAAAAGCTGGATGTAACTGGTTCCATATTTTCCTGTTCTTAGCTGTGGCGTCAACCTGTTGTGGTGACAAAAAAAAACAATTGTAAGAACAAATTAGAAAAATTACATTTGGTGACAAAATTCAAAAATAAAAAATTAGATGTATAATGTGAGCATTCATGGTGGTATGTAACTTTTTTGTGAATTCCTTCTGCATGGTTTGTGCAGATTTTGAGAAAAAAATTGGGAAAAAAAATGGATTGGTTTGGCAGCGTTGATCTCAACCAGCCAACGTTTGAAGATTTTCATCCTGGTGGTGGAAGCAATGGAACTGATGGACAAGTGGATGGACCGCATACAACAACTGGTGACCGACAAGGCGCTTATGCTAGTAGTGCTGGTCCTTCAGCTGGAAGTGGTTCTGGCGCAGGTCCTTTGGCTGGTCCTTCGGCTGGACCGTCTGCCACTGCTGAGACAACACAATCAGGTAGACGTTCAGCTGGATCATCCGCTAGACAGACTACTGGTTCATCTATGAAGACGGGCGTCACCCTATCAAGTGAGGACAGTGAGAGTGATGGTGAGGTGCAGTCTACTCCGGAGGGTTTTGCTCCAAGAGTTCCATTTGTTGGGATGAAATTCGAGTCAGAAGAGCAAGCGCTGTACCATTACAACAGATATGCCAAACATGTTGGTTTTTCTGTTAAGATTGAGTCATCTAGGAGATCAGCAATAGATGGTGAGAAAGACAAATGTGTGTTTACCTGCAACAAATCTGGGAAGATCATAGAAGAAGAGGCTACCCCTGTGAAGGAAAGGTCCCGTACATTCACAAAGCAGACCGCGTGCAAGGCCAAGCTTCGTGTTAAGCGAACTGGAGTTAGATGGGAAGTTACACAATTTGTTGAAGAGCACACTCACGAATTGATCCAGAAGTTTGCACTGAAGAAGTATTTAAGATCGCACAAGAAGATTCCAAAAGAGGAGAGAAAGTTCATCACCTTGCTCCATGATGTTAATCTTACTTCTGGCAGGGTGATGCAGATAATGGGAGAGCTGTATGGGGGTATAAAAAATGTGCCATACGACAGTAAGAAGGTTAGTAACTTCACTGCTACTCTTGGTGAAAAGGACAAGATCAGAGACATCCCGCAGTTGCTGGAGTACTTTGAGGAAATAAAACAGAGTGATCCAAAAAAATTTCTACAAGCTGAAGCTAGATGCAGAGGCTAGGGTGGAGAACATATTCTGGGTGGACGGAGCTGCGCGAGAGGTGTACAAGCTTTACCGTGACTGTATCTCCTTTGATACGACATACATGGTGAACATGTATAACATGTCGTGCGCACCTTTCATCGGGATCAACAGATATGGTCAGTCAATACAGCTCGGCTGTGGTTTTGTGAGAAACGAACGAATTGCTAATTTCGTGTGGCTGTTTGAAGCCTTCCTAGAAGCAATGGGTGGATTGCATCCATTGAACATTATCACAGACCAGGGCCAGGGTATGAGAACTGCCATCCTCATAGTGTTCCTTAATGTTGTCCACAGGAACTGTCGCTGACACATTATGCAAGAAGTTCAAGAAAAGCTTGGGCCATTCATAGCCAAGCATGAGCAACTGAGGCTGGAGTTCAATGATGTAATTGATCACAGCTTGACTGTTGAGGAGTTTGAAAGGAGATGGGCAGAAATGGTACTAAAGCATGATGTAGCTAACAACGCACATTTCCTTGATCTTTATGATCTTAAGGAATATTTTGTTCCAGCCTACTTTAAGGACAGGTTCTTCCCCTTCCTGCAAACTACCGCCAGAAGTGAGGGTTTTAATGCTGTTCTGAAGAGATACGTGAACCCGCAAGACAGCCTTCTTCGTTTCTTCAAGCAGTTCATGAAGATTCAAGAGAAGATTGAGGTTGCCGAAGACGCTCATGAGTTCATTGGCGAGGACAGAACTGTTCGTGTTTGGTCGGACTTCCCGATGGAACAACAGATTCTGGAAACATACACTCTGCCAATCTACCAAAAGTTCCAGGTAGAGCTGCGGAAGATTACATCCTATAACGCTAGAGACTGTGGCGATGGTGTGTATGAGGTATCTCCGATTCAAAGAGTAGTCTTTGGTTATGGCAAACGGAACTACATGGTGGCTATTGATGTGCCGAACGGAATTTTTAACTGTGAGTGTTGCAAATTCAGTAAGGATGGGATTCTATGCTGCCATGCCTTGAGAGTAATGTCACATTTAGGTGAAGCTAAGTCAATGCCTGAGCATTACATGCTCCCCAGGTGGTCACTACCTCCTCCGGATATTGTACCACCACCCATTGAGCACCAAGCAGTTCCTACTAGTAAGCTATCTAGGAAAGATATGAGAATGCTGCGTTACGGTAACCTGTGCAACGATTTTGCCCAGAAGGCTGTTCACGCTGCGGTGTCGGACAAGACGAGACAGATAGCTGAGAAGCATATGCTTGCGATGGAGAAGGAACTTGCAGAACACAGGAAAGCAGCTGCAGATGCACTGAAGAGGAAGAAGGCTAAAGTTGCAGCTACCGTCTCTCCTGACGCGGATACGGGTGATGATCCTATGGCTGCTAGCAACAGTGTGGCTAGGAATCCGCCAACAACTACTAGAAGAGGGAGGCCAGGGCAGAAGAGGAAGAAAGGTGGGCTGCAGCTGCAGCCATCCCGTCCCACATTTTGTAGTGTCTGCAAGGAGAAGGACCATGACGCGCGCAACTGCCCTGTGAGGCTAGCAGATCCGGAGAGATATCCTTTGCTCTCCTTGTTCCACTGAGTTCCTCACAGAGATAATATATAGGATGTATTCAAACAAATCTAGTTTGTGCACAATCCTCTTTTGTAGACTGCTGCGAGATGAGGCATGTAGTTTTGCATCGTGCTACATTTTCTAGAGTATAAGCTGAGTCTGAACAAATGGAGCTTTATGTGTTTACCTGATGTGATATCTCTAGAGTATAAGCTGCCATTCGATGCTGTTTTCATGCCATCTAATCCATTTATCTGTGTGTATCTTCCTTATGTCTGGCAAGTCTTCCTGCTGGTATGTTGGAATTCTTCTGCCATCCCACTCTACCAAGTTTGTGAGCATGAAAAATCCACAATCATACCTGCGAAAAAAAATAGATGTATTTCTTGAGAAAAAGAAGGCAAACAGTAAACACAAAATGGTGCAGCGACAGAAAATGCTTTTGTTTTCAATGGAAATAAACTTGATCTGAGCAGGATGTAATTTTTATATTGAGTTGAATATAAATTCCACTAAGACTGCAAAAAGTAACTAAAAAGAACTTACGTGTTTGTTTGTCGTGGACTGTCAATAACCTCGATTGGAAAGTTCGATATATTGAGTGTGGAGAGCTTGTAATCTTTAGACCACATTGACTTTATTGATGCAATAAGGTAGTGACAGGTATCCATCATTAGCGCCTCTGTCTTGCTTGACAGGGAGTCTAATATTTCGAATCTTCGTGCCTTGATGTTGAGAGCTACCAACCAATAGTGACCAGAAGGGCCTTTTGGGTTGCCCGAGAACTTTGCAAGCGTTGGGAAGCATATCTGTGTTATTCAGAGCAAAGAACTGGTTAGAACAAGAAAAGAATGCCCATTCAATATGTAGTGTTTACTGCAAAAAAAGAGTAGTTAATTACTATGCTAACCAGATCTTTATGATCAAGCCTGTTGTTTGCATCAAACGTGAAGTATTTCTGCAACTCTTTTACGTCGAATCTGCAGTCCAGGAGGTAACGCTGTGTTTTTGGACATAAAAAGGTACATGTTAGGGCAGCCAAAAAAAAGGAAAGAGAAAGGAAGTTTTTCTGTTCCTGTTCCATTGCGTGGGGGTATGGAAAAAGTTTGAAAAAGGTTTCCCAAGTTGGAACTTACAGATACACGGAGAGGCATAATGACCTTCTTAGGGTTATTGTTCTCCATGTTGATGATGTGGATGGCAATGTCGGCAACGACATTTACAAGTTCCTTACCCGGTGCCACTGAATCTGCTACATATTTGAGGGCCACAAACGAATGACCAACATCTATGATGATTTGATCCTTTTCTTTTGATGTTCTGGACTTTGAACCATGCTGACACACCATGTTGTACAATTCATTCATGGGCTTTGTGGCTTTGTATGTCTTCTTACTCCCATCGATGTAAGGCGACTGTAGCTGTTTCCCAGCTTTTAGCACTCTGCTCTGGTATGCATGTTCGACAGGTGTAATGCTGGTCCCTGACGGCCCTGTAGGGTCATTGGTGGTGGCTTTTTCTTGGCATGCATGAGTCACAGGTGCTGCTTGATGTTCGTTCTCGTCAGGCGGTGTGCAAAGGTCGAAACTAGGAGCATCGGGGGCTTTTTCTGCTGCTGCTGATCTTCTCCTTGCAAAGTCTGAACTATCGAACTTCAATTTTCTGTTCATTGAATCTTGCCCTGCTGACTCCGGAACAGTGGGTGTGGTTGTCTTTGGTGGTTCTGATTGTTTCCAAAGCATAGAGGACCTTGTTTCTCTGCGTGGAGTCAAACCAGAAGAACCTTGTATTTTTTTATCATCCATTGCGCTTGTCAATGCACCGACACTCCTATTTGAGGTATCTTGTCCTGTTGTAACTTCTACCTTTTCAGGGTTGGGACCTTCCTCTGCACGGGATGCCGCCCTCGTTCTATACCTGCTCGGTGATGGTGTGTTGGAGATTGTTTCATTGTTTTTTCGCTTCCTTGAAGCAGGAATTTTCTGAGGTTCCATCTCAGCCAGCAGTCTGTCCAACCCTTGGCATGCTGTTCCATCTAGAACACTGGGCAAACCATTCCGTGCCTGCTCAACGTCCAATGGTTGCATGCTAGTAATCAAGTCATGGAACATACCTTTGGGTTGCCTTCCCTCATCGAATTCCATTACCATAGGGGTTTCCAGTTTTGGGATGTCGAAAGCCGGCGGCCTGCGAGGCGGTGACCAGCGAACACATTCGAGGAACTGTTGCCTTGTGTTTGTACTCATTGTGTTTATGCTATCTCCATCCTCAGGATTATCATCACCTATTTGGGTGCAAGTTCCTCTTGTGGTTTGATTACTCTGACATGGTTGCGTGTGAATATCTGTAGACTGGATTCCTCTGATCTTAACAGCACCAGAGCTAGATGGAGGATAGTGGTTTGATTGTTCTCCATTTATCATGTCGTCCCTGACTTTATTATCTTGTAACTGACACTTGATGGTCATCTCAGTGGATGCGGCTGGTTGCACTGGTTGAGGTATTTCAGTTTTCTTCTGGTGGAACTCTTGAACAAGCGTGTTCTCTTTGTCCTCACCACCTACAATGCATTGGACCTGCTGACACTTGTTGGTGATCAAAGTGGATGCGGTTGGTTGAACTGGTTGAGCTATTTCAACTTTCTTCTGCTGGAACTCTTGAACACGCATGTTGTCTTTGTCCTCACCGCCTACATTACATGGGACTCTTGTATCTTGAATGTTTGAATGTTGCTCATGCAGCTCTTCAGTGTTTGCAGGCGGTTGGTGCGTTCTATTAGCGGGTTCCTCTTCATTCTGCACACCTGAAGATGGGATCTGTGTTTCTGGTTCCCTCTTTATGTCTCTCTTTTGTTTCACTGTTCTAACAGTCAGGTTCTTCACAAGTGTCTCCAGCCCTGCTTCAAAACCTTGGCAAGCTGCCTCAATTGCTTCTCTGTACCTTGTTGTCTCCTACGAAAAAAAAGAAATATTACACAGGTAAAACGCAAAAAAAAAGCAGAGCAGTTTAAAAAACTCATACGGCAAAAAGCAAAAAAAGAGAGGTGTGATTAACTTACATCTGGTGTCCTGTCAGACGGGGTGTACATCTCAATGAACAAATTTATCCGTTCTGGATCGGGGAAAATAATGCTCTGCTTCTGTGCCTCATCTTGATCTTCTTGAGATGGCAGTCCATTCCCTGCATCCTCGTCTTGTTCCACTGGATGTGGGGCTCCATCTCCTGCACCCTCGTCTTGTTCCACTGGATGTGGGGCTCCATCTCCTGCACCCTCGTCTTCTTCCACTGGATGTGGGGTTCCATCCCCTGCACCCTCATCTTGTTGTACTGGATATGGGGCTCCATATCCATCCCCTGCACCCTCGTCTTCTTCCACTGGATGTGGGGCTCCATATCCATCCCCTGCACCATGATCTTGTTCTACTGGATATGGGGCTTCATATCCATCCCCTGCACCATGATCTTGTTCTGCATTGTGTGGGGCATCTTCAATCAGCACTGCTAGTGGTTTGAAGGATTCAATTTCCGCGTCTACGTACGCAAACTCAGGTTTTAGCTGCGCCATTTTGATTTTGAACAAATAAAAAGAATGATAAGTAAACACCCATAGTGCTGGAATGGGAACTTACTAAACATGTATGCTTAGACAGAAAAAACGACGAATGATAAGCGCCATTACCGGTGCCCCTCCAAAACTTCCGTCGTGCCGCATATCCTGGATAATAGCTTTCTTAACCAAAGCATTAGTCCAAACAGAAACCCGACTTCCTTCGTCACTAACATCTATGCCTTCCAGCAGTAATGAATCAACGTACTTAACCTGTACAAAAAAAAGGAGAACTAGTCAAAATTGCAGATGCAAAAAAAAAGAAGTACACGATGTTTAGAAAAAAACAAAAAATTAAATGTTTTGGTGGGGTGCAGAAAATAATACCATCAAATATAGCATGCAGGACTTTAGGATTGCTTTATCTGACTTGGACCCAGCTGCTTTGCGAAGCATCGTTATTACGAACTTGCAAATGTTCAGTTTACTTGCTCCTTTTATGTTCACGAGTGATGGATATAGTCTTGGGCTGATATGTAAGCCTGTAGTCGGAGCCACCACAGCAGACAATCCGTACGCAATGAATAATCTGAGGAAGCGGTAATCGGCATTTTTCATTGCCACCAGTTTCTTCTCCAAAGATGCCATGCTGGGCTGCTTGCTGCCAGTTTTGCCAAACTCCTTGGACATGAAAGCAATAGCCTCAGCATCGATCTCGTAGCGGACATCCCTGTTGCCTTGTGGAAGGTCAAGAACCTGTTTCACTGATAGTTCCGTCACAGGTATTACTCCATGTCCGGGAAACACCAGCTTGCAAGACACTGGGTCAAAACTTTCGATCAGAAACTTGCACAGCTCCGGGACCAACTTGGAACACTTTATGTCTAATAAGCCGCCATAATCAGCAAATCGAATCACAGCTTCTTGACCTTCAGATATGTGAGGGTATACCCTGACTAACTTCATAGGGGATGCTCTCTGGAAAGATTTCCTTGCTTTAACCTGCAAATTTAATATGGGTCAAATCTATGTGTAAAAAAGTTACTTAGTTGTACAAAAAGATTCCATCTAAAACATAAAGCAAAGAAAAAACGCTTACTTGTCTGGTGCCTGCTTGCTGCTGCTCATTCACTTGTTCACCCTGGGCAAGGGGTGAGTTCCTTTTTTGAACTCTTGGGGAGCTCCGTTTATATATGTTGGGTGAGTGTTTTAGAGTGAGCCTTCTGCGCATTGCACTAAGCTTTGAGGGTTTTTTGTCGGACTTGCATCCCCTAGTGCTGTTGTGCTTCTTACTACTGCTACTGCTAGGCTTTGTCATATTCCTCTGAAAAAAATAAACAGAAAAACAATAACTAACAAAATGCCATCCTCTGTAATTATGCATTATGACACAGAAAAATGTAAACTGAAAGTTCCAACTAGCATGATTTATCCATGATCGTACTATTCGTTTTAACATTCCATTCCTAGATAAAACTTCCATTTAAATATCATGCAAGTAAAAAACATGAAAATTATATAAATAACAATCAGGATGAAAAAACATTGCATAGTACTTTCAGAGAGCAAAAATAAAATTCAAAAAGTTCCATTTGTGTAGTTAACAGGCTAAAACAAAAGTAATCCATCTGTGAAAAAAAAGTTCCATCTATGATCACACGATGCAAAAAAAACTCTATCTGTTAAGAAAATCCATTTAACATCTGTCATCTGTTAATGTTTTTCCCCAAAAACTGATCATGAAGAAATAACAAAAAAAGGTGTTCCATCTACCATCACATGTCCCATGATAAATCACATCTAACAGGGGGTCAACCTCACAAATCACATAACATGCAACATGAATTTTCACTGACAAAAAAAAGGGGATAGGTGTTCCATCTAACAGGGGTCAAACTACCATCACATAACATGCAAGCATGTGTTCAACGAAAAACATGAAAAAAGATCCTAGAAAAATCCATCTAACATATGTTCATGATTTGCCCCGTATGAATTCCATCCAACATATGTTCATGTTTTTCCCCATCTAGACCATCAAAAAATACTGGTAGTACACAAATAAAAAATGAAGTATGGATCTACAAGGGGTCAAACTACTATAACAACATGCAGAACATTTGTTCATATAAAAAAACCTCGTGATCCTAAAATACCATCCAACATATGTTCATGCTATGTCCGTATAAAATCATCAAAAATACTGCTAGTACATCCAAAGTCGAAGGATGGAACACTAACCTGATGCGGTCCTGAATCACTGCCTGGAAGAAGATCTGGATCAGCCTGCTACCGGAGAAAAAACCACCCCCCTCCCCCCACTCCGCTGCAGTCGAGAAGATCTGGATCCCCACTCTACCCTCCGGGTCCTGAACTGCGAACAAAAACCAAACATCGATCCATAAAATTCGCGCGATGTAGCATGAATCAGTTAGCAAAAAAATAGAGCAAAAACGCGAATCCGCAACCCAGATGAAAGAAGAAAAGGGGATGGGATTTATCAGTGGGGAAAAATCAAAAAAACGAAAACCCTAGACCCTCGAGGCTCTGAATCGAGAAGCCCCTAATCCCCAAACACTCGAACGCCCTGGGTACCGCCGCCAAGAGGACTCCCCGTTCGCCGTCGCCGCGGATTCGCCGCCGATTGATGGAGGAGGATGGAGAAGAGCGGGAGGAGAGGGGACGAGGAAAAATCGAGAAGCCCCTAACCACCAAAACACTCGAACGCCCTACGTATAGCCGCCAAGAGGACTCACCGTTCGCCGTCGCCGCGGATTCGCCACCGATTGATGGAGGAGGATGGAGAAGATCGGGAGGAGAGGGGACGAGGAGGAGGAGGAAGAAATGTGAGGCGGTGTCGCGGTGGAGAAATAACGGGCACGTTCCCCGAAATTTGAAAAATCGTCGCCCCCCGCTACGCGCACGCCGATTCGCGTCCACGGAATAAACGCTCCCCGCGCGCGCCGTTGGATCGCGATCGTCCGGTCGACGCGAGCGACCTCGCGAATCGCCAGAACGAAGTCAACATGAAGTTAGAAATTGCGAAGGTTAATATCATGTTTAACCCATAACTATTGGATGATGATTTAGCCATACTCCAATGCACTGACGAAATAATTCTTCTGTTGTAGGATTACCTTGAGAATGCTAGAAATTTCAAATTCATTTTGTGCATTTTGTAACATATCTCTCGTTTAGAAAAAAAATCCACAAGAGTAAAATCTTTTGCCTATGTGATGCTATTACAAGAAAGGAGTAGCATAGTGATATTTTCACTTTGTGTCTGCCAAATTGACAATGAAATATCTTGGCATTCCCATTGATGAGAACAGATTAGCAAAATATCAATGGAGGGCAAATGATGAGTTTGTTAAGAAATTAGTTTTATGGAAAGGGAAATTTATTATCTACCGATGATACAGTTACTTTGGCAAATGATTGCTTGAAAAGTACACCATTATACATGTTGTCACTTTAGGAAGCTCTGAAAGGAGTTTAAAATAAGTGGGACGTTTACGGGAAGAGGTTGGTGTGGCAGGAACTGGACAAGAAGAAGACATCTCACTTGGTAAATTGGCATACTATGTGTTTGCTCAAATATTGTGGAGGATTAGGTGTTTTTTCAAGAAACTACGAGGAAACACATTTTGTGCAAGTGGTTCTGGAAACTGGAGAATAGTGAGGGGACATGAAAATGAATTGTTGTCTAGTAAATATTTGACAGAGTTCTTTCCAAGGACTGCTGATCCTCGATGTTCTCCCTTTTTTCAAAGCCCAGTGGAGGTTAGTGATACCTTCCAGCAACATGCCAGGAGTGTGATGAACAAGGGTGAAAATAGTTTTTTAAGGATATTTGGGTGAATGATTCACCTCTTGCTTCTCAATTCCCCAAACTATATTATATTACCATAAATTGATCACTGGGAGTAAGGTTAAGGATTAAGGATGAGCTTGTCTCCATTTTAGAAGAACATGGTGGGGTGAAACTGTAGCTCAACTGGAAAATTTGAAAGCTCTATTTCACCCTATAAACTTAAATGTGGATCCACATAGAGTGAGGTGAAATATTGGTTCTTCTGGTCAATTCCAGGTAAAGGTCTTATATCTGCATTTGTGATCAAATGGGGCGTTCCCTTACAATTTTTGTAAGATTAAATTGAAAGCGCATGGCCACCATGTGTGATTTTTATGACAGTTCCTATGGACTAATGTTTACATTGAGTTATACTTGAAGGGTTTGTTCATAGGTAATGCTTGAAGACCATATTTTGGTTTCAAGGTTGGAAAGAAGAAGTTTAAGTGAAGAACAACATGTTCAAGGTATGATCCGAAGAATGGTAATGATAGTATTGACCCTATAGTATGTATGTTTTGAAGAAGAAGATTGTATGAACATTCATGTTTATCTTCAAGACATCATAATAATGAAGAGAAAAAATGCAAGGTTGATCAAGTAAAAGTGCAAAGAGTGTACTCAAGTTGATCAACATACAAAGCAATTTTTCATATAGTTTTGTGAATTGACCCATGATATATGTGTGTGGTGTGTCTATGTGGGGTTAGGTATGTCTCTATGGGCTTGCATCAAAAGGGAGATCTCTTGTAGCTCATGAAGGATGCCATCAAGTGGTGATCGTTATCAAATTTGAGAAGTGCACGTTCAAGATGAGCATCACAAAGAGATCATATGATTGAAGCTCGCCGTTTATTCGGTGTTAATGTACATTTGAAGATGTGCCTAAGAGTGACTCTCCCATAGTGGAGTATGGGGGAGCAACTTGCGAGACTTTACCGAGCAAGTGAGATTGAGTAAGTTGATCTAGTTTGAGGTGGTCATGATCGTCATCATCCAGATCAAGTGGAACATGCGCAAGGCAAAGGTATTATCTTTATATGTTTTCTATTTTACCGTTCTCATGATGTTAGTTGGGAGACCGAGTTATAGGATAGATAACTGCACTATCAAGGTGGGCTTCGAGTGAGTAGGTTGGTCATATCGTTCGTAGAGATCTCACAACTTTGCATCTTTGGCATCATCTTTATGGGTCCTTAATTGGCATTTATCTTTGTGAGATTTTGGTGCTTGTCGTGTGATACGTGCCAAACGTATCAATAATTTTTGATGATCCATGCTAGTTATATGCCATTGTTACATGTTTTTACTATCTTATTATATCATTTTTAGGCTTTTTGTCGAACTAACCTATTGACAAGATGCCCAGTGCCAGTTCCCTGTTTTTGCTGTTTTCTATTTCAGAAAATTTACTTCTAGAAATATTCTCGGAATTGGAGGATAATTTACAGGGAATTTTTATTCGACAAGAAGACGTCAGAGACCAAAGGGCGACCTAGGGGACCCCACCTGGACCAGTGGGTGGGGCCCGCCCTTTCCCTCTGGGCGCCACCTCGGCCCCCCTCGACGCCTATAAAATCAGAAACACTCTAAAACCATCGGGGCGACGATTATTTTCCAGAAACTCCACCCGAAGCCGCCGCCACCTCGAAACCTAATTCGCGGAGATTCTGAAGCTGATCCCGGCACGCTGCCGGAGGGGAGATCGATCCCGGAGGGCTCTACATAGCCATGCCTTCCGCCGGGATGATTCGTGAGTAGTTCCACCTTGGACTACTGGTCCATGATAGTAGCTAGATGGTTGTCTCTCTCCCTTGTGCTTCATGTTTATGATCTTGTGAGCTGCCCTACATGATCAAGATCGACTATTTGTAATGCTATATGATGTTTTTGTTGGGATCCGACGGATTATGAAGTTATGATCAGATTGTGCATGGTTCTTATATCTTAATTTATGTTCTTGCATGCTCTCCGATGTGTGTTGTTGCTGTGGCCAAGTGATTGCTTATGTCTCCAAGAGGGAGTATTTATGCTAGATAGTTAGTTCATGCCCCCTTTGTGCCTGGGCACGAGTGACAGAAACGTCTAAGGACAAGGGTGTGCTGTTGCGACTAAGGGTAAAACAGCGGCGTTTATATCTACGTGATTATAATATTGCTTACTTCATACACTTTACTTAATGCAAATGTCTATTGCTTGCAACTTAATATCGATGGGTGACAGGCTGGATAGCGATACCTAGGTGGACTTTTTAGACAAAGATGCAGTTGGATGGCGGTCTTTGTTCCTTGTTGTGATGCCTACATGAATATTACCATGAACACTTTGATATATCTAGATTAAGTTTGTGTCATAATCTTGTCAATTGCCCAACTGTAATTCGTTCACCCTTCATATGAGTATTTTATTTATTGGAGAGACACCACTAGTGAACCCATGCCCCCAGTCCATCTTTTTACATTGTTTACAACCTCGTTTACTTGCTTTTCATATTTGCTTGCTCGCTGGTCAGTTTCCATAATTTCCATTCACTACACTATACGTTTAACCGCTTTGTTTTCAGCAGACCGGGAAGATTGACAACCTTCCTGCCGTTGGGGGCAAAGTAATTGGTTGAGCGTGAGCAGGTCCACGCTCGTCCACGATTAAGCGCCATAGATCATTGACGTTCACCTCGTTGTTGATTTCAAAATCCTGCTGGTTCGATTAAACCTTGGTTCTTTAGTGAGGGAAAATTGCTACTTGCTACATCCACGCCTTCGCTTGGGGCACCATCCAACTCTACCAACACCATCAAACAGTTTTCTGGCACCGTTGCCGGGGACTTTGGAGCTGCAGCAAGGGGAGTCTCGTGCTCTCAATCACTTTACTTTGTTTTTGTCTTGCTTAGTTTACTTCTTGTTTTGCTTATTTACTTGTTTGAAAATTCTAAAACCCAAAAAAATTAGTGTAGTCTTTATTCTTGTTTTGTTAGTTTGCTTTTTCAATATGTCTTCTACTGAGAATACCAAGTTGTGTGAATTTACTAGCACTAATAATAAAGATTTCATATGCTCTCCAATTGCTCCACCCGCCAGTAATGCGGAATCTTATGAAATTAAACCTGCTTTGCTAAATCTTGTTATGAAAGAGCAATTTTCTGGTGCTAGTACGGATGATGCCGCTTCTCATTTAAATAATTTTGTTGAGTTATGTGACATGCAAAAATATAAAGAGGTTGAAAGTGACATCATAAAACTGAAACTTTTCCCTTTCTCTTTGAGAGGGAGAGCTAAAGAATGGTTACTGTCTTTGCCTAGAAATAGCATTGATTCTTGGACTAAATGCAAAGATGCTTTTATTGGAAAATACTATCCACCTGCTAAAATTATACAATTAAGGAGTAACATTATGAACTTTAGACAATTTGATAATGAACATGTTGCTCAAGATTGGGAAAGAATGAAGTCTATGGTAAAAATTGTCCCAAGCATGGATTAACTACTTGGATGGTTGTCCAAACTTTTTATGCAGGTCTGAATTTTTCTTCAAGGAACTTGTTGGACTCGGCCGCCGGTGGTACCTTCATGTCCACCACATTAGGTGCAGCAACTAAACTTTTGGATGAGATGATGACAAATTATTCACAATGGCACACCGAACGAGCTCCAACTGGTAAGAAGGTAAATTCTGTCGAGGAAATTTCCTCTTTGAATGAGAAGGTTGATATGATTATGTCTATGCTTGCTACCAATCAGTCCTCTATTGATCCTAATAATGTTCCTCTTGCTTCATTAATTGCTCAAGAAAAGGATCAAGTTGATGTTAATTTCCTTAATAGAAATAATTTCAACGACAATGCTTATCGAAATAATTTTGGTGGTAACAATTATAAGCCTTATCCTCCTAATAATGGCAACTCTTATGGTAATTATTATGGTAATTCTTACAATGCTAATAGGAGTGTGCCTACTGATCTTGAAAATGTCTTAAAAGATTTTATCACTGCACAAAGAGCTTTTAATAAAACTGTTGAAGAGAAATTTGAAAAACTAGATAGTCTTGTCTCTAAAGTGGAGAATCTTGCTCATGATGTTGAAATTTTAAAAATTAGAACCACTCCTCTTCGAGACAAACCTACTGAATCTTTAAATGCTATTTCTATCCAAATTAATGAGAATGAAAGGATGTTAGCTCGTTTGCATGCTAGGTGGGCTAGAGAAAGAAGAAGCTAAAAGTGCTGAAATTAATAGTAAAACTGTTAATGTTTATACTATCCAGACTACTAATGATGATCCTCCTAGCCTCTTTAAAGATGATGAAATTGGTTTTGACAATTGAAATCTTACTGAAGTCATAAAGTTCCTACAAAAACTTGCTAATTCACCGGATGCTAGTAAATTAAACATTACTTTCACTAAACACATTACCGATGCTCTTATCAAGGCTAGGGAAGAAAAGCTCCAGCTTGAAACCTCTATTCCTAGAAACTACAAGATAGTTGGGAGCCCTCTATTAATATGAAAATAAATGACTGAATTGCAATGCTTAGGGAGGTTTCACCTCTCATATTTCGTAGTATTTTCCCTCTTTCTAGTTATTAACATTTCATCTATGAGATGGCAGAAAAGGCGGATGTACGTCCTTTGACTGCGCAAGATATTGAGCTTAAAATTCAATGAAATGCATAGATTGCACAACTTTTGCACGAGGAGGTTAAATGGTACCAACGGTCCAAAGCCAAATTCATTCTTGAAGGAGATTCAAATACAAACTACTTCCATAATATGGTCAATGGCCTTCATATGAAGAGACATGTTCATACTGTCCAACAAGATGAGGCTACAATTGAAGGACATGATTACCTAAAATCCTATATCATGAAATATTATAATGATCTATTTGGGGGCACCAGCGAAAGGCAACTTCACTCTTGACGAATTCTGAATAGATGATATTGATACGTGTCAAACGTATCAATAATTTTTGATTGATCCATGCTTGTTTTATCAATGTCACATGTTTCTTCTATCATATTGTATCATTTTGAGGCATTTATTTGACTAACCTAATGAGAAGATGCCCAGTGCCAGTTCCCTGTTTTTGTTGCAGAAAGTTACTTCTGGAAATATTCTCAGAATTGGACGAAAATTTACGACGATTTTTATTAAGGAAATAAGGACCGAAGCCAGAAGGGCGACCCTGGGAGGGACCCACAGCACAGGGGCGGGTCCCACCCGCGGGTCTAAGTGGGGCCGTGACCAGCACCCGCCGCTGGCCCTGGAGCACCTCCTCGGCCGCCTCCGACGCCTATAAATTAAGTCCCAACGAAAAAACCCTAACCCCCGAAGGATTTTCTCAAATACGATACAGAGCTCCGCCGCCATCGCCGACAAGTTTCGGGGGTCAGATTGTTCCTGTTTCGGCACCCTGCCGGGACGGGGATTGGCCCCCGGAGCCATCTTCATCACCATCGCTGCCTCCGGGATGTGTTGTGAGTAGTTCCCCCATGGACTACTGGTCATGGAAGTAGCTAGTTGGTAGTCTCTCTCCCTTGTGCCTCCATGTTTATGATCTTGTGAGCTGCCTAACATGATCAAGATCGACTATTGTAATGCTATACGATGTGTTTGCTGGGATCCGATGGATTATGAAGTTATGATTAGATTGTGCATGATTCTTATATGTTAATTTATGTTGTTGCATGCTCTCCGATCCAATGGTTAATGGAATTCCGTATTAGGGTTTGTTGTATGTTGATAGATCTAATGGTTGGGTTTGCCAGAGTGACAGAAACCTGAAACCCCGAGTTAGATCTTGAGATGTATGGGATGAAGGAGGACCTTTTATGTTTGTTAATGCTATGGTTGGGTTTTGCCTTAATGAATGTTTAGTATTTGTGGATGCTTGCTAACGTTCCAATCATATAGATGTGTAATCGCTAGTTGTGAGAGCGCGTGTGTTGTGGCCTCTCCCACTTATTTAAGTTGCAGCCCTTTTATGCCATTAACTGTTTAGATCTCCAAGAGAGAGTATTTATGCTAGATGGTAGGTTCATGCCCCCTTTTGTGCCTGCGCTCGAGTGACAGAAACGTGCAAGGATGAGGGTGTGTTGTTGCTACTAAGGAGAAAACATTGATGTTTATGTCTACGTGATTATAAATATTGCTTACATCATGCACTTTACTTAATGCAAATGTCTGTTGCTTGCAACTTAATACCTATGGTTGACATGCTGGATAGCGATCCCTAGGTGGACTTTTTAGACAAAGATGCAGTTGGACTCAACGGTCTTTGTTATTTGTTGTGATGCCTACATACATATTATCATGAACACTTTGATATAGCTAGATTAAGTTTGTGTCATAATCTTGTCAATTGCCTAGCTATAATTTGTTTACCCATCATATGCATGTTTTATCTTATTGAGAGACACCACTAGTGAACCCTTTGGCCCCTGTCCATTTTCCACCATCATTGCTTTCGTGTTACTGTTAATACTGTTCTCAAATCACTGCTACTTTCACCCCTCTTGTGTTACTTGTGCTTCTCCAGGTGTGGCTGAATTGACAACTCTGCTACGAAGACCTTTAGGTATTCTTTGGCTCCCCTTGTGTCTAATCAATAAATTGGGTTACACTACCCGCGAAGACTACTGCGATCCCCTATACTTGTGGGATATCAAGAGTTTTCCGGCACCGTTGCCGGGGTGCCATAGCTCTACTTATTGGTTCACTTGGGAAGTATACAGTTTCTCTCTACTCTCTTTATTGTGATTGCTCTCAATGTATAACTTCTTTGAAACTAGATCTTATTGGCAAGGCTGGTTCTTGGAGGAACAACAAGATTATTATAAGGAATACCACTTTTCTCAAAAGGGGATTTACTTATGGAAAATAATTGCTCAACTGAACAATCATGCCAGGGACTTGTGCTCTATGTATGACATATCTTATTGCTTTGATGGATCTTTTGTTGCATGGATTTTAAACACCTTCCTTTTCAATGTGCTTGTAATGATAATGAAACCTTATCATCTTATGCTAAGGGAAACTATGATTTTTATGATGTGGAACAAATTGAAGAATTTATTGCTTGGAAGGGTGCTTATGAAATTGCTTCTTTTCTTGAAAATGTTGATGATGCTCCTTATAAAACTGAAAGCTTTAGTATACTTAAATATTGCATGGATAATTACAAAGATGATAATTTTTATATTACTGAATATCTTAAGGGTTTATCTCCCCCAAAAGAAGAGACTAATGCCATGCAGGAGCCTATGGAAGAACAAATTGCTGAAACTGGAAGCTCATTGGATGAAAAAGAGGAAGGGAGTGGCAAACAAAAGGAGGAAGAATGGATTAGCTACCCATGCCTACCTTCTAATGAGAGTAACTCTCTAACTCATACATTATTTGATTGTCCTCCTTGCTCACCGAAGGATAATGAATGCTATGATCCCATTGATTCGTTTGAAACATCCCTTTTGATAAAAATGATCTTGTTATATATGATAATCCGTGCTATATTGACAAATCTTATGATAATCCTTTATTTACTACAACCATTGAGATGCATGATAATGAGGAGTTGTTCTTAGAAAGTTTATATGATAAAGCTCTTGATGATGGTCCTATGGTACTTGATCATAAAAATTATGATGCTATTGAAAGTGGGTTTGATCCCACTATTTTTGAGATGGACCGAAATTATGTGCTTGTAGATCATGAAAAGCCTGTTTTAAGTGATAATTATATTGTAGAGTTTGTTCATGATGCTACTGAAAATTATTATGAGAGAGGAAAATATGGTTGTTGGAGTTCTCATGTTACTAAAATACCTCTCTTAATGCTGAAAGTTTTAAAGTTGCACTTGTTTTACCTTCCTATGCTTAATGCTTTGTGCTTCATTGATTTATTTGCTTACAAGATGCATATGCATAGGAAGTGGGTTAGACTTAAATATGTTTGTTATTCACTTCATGATGCTCTCTTTTGCGTTTCAACTCTTATTCTTATGTGAGCATCATTGAAATTACTGGGCCTAGCTAAAAGGCTTTAAAGAAAAGCGCTTGTTGGGAGGCAACCCAATTTTACTTTCAGTTTGTTTTTACCTTTTCTGAGTCAGGGAACTGTTGCTTCTGTAGCAACTTCATTGTATCCTTGTTTTTAGTTTTTGTCTGTCAAGAATTAGCCTCTAATGCTTAGAGAGTGAAAAGTTTTGTTTTGCTGTCCAGAAATAGATTCTGAGCTCCGTATGCAGGAAACTTCAAAAAATCCCAGAACATTATATTTTTCTGGAAATTTTTGACAGCAAGCCTTATACTTTTATCTCTCTTTCATTAGATTTAATTTTTTTGATTTTGAGCCCCGTAAGTGCCTCTAAAAAATAGATCTTTACAGACTATCCAGTTTTGACAGATTCTGCCTTTATTTGTGTTTGCCTCTTTTATTGACGTCATTAGTGGTACTTTTGGATGGAGTGCTACCCTTGAGGCTTAGTAAACAGTAGCTAATGCTAAATCAAGTTTGTGCAATTTGTCTTAGCAGAACCAAAGTGAGTTTTGTTTTATTGGGACTAACCCTCTAATCAGTTTATGCAAAGTTTTGTGCGAAGGGAGTTTTTAGGTTCCACGAGAGAAGATGATGAACGAAGTTGAAGGAAGGAAAAAAGCACAAGCTTGGGGATGCCCCCATGGCATCCCCCTGAACATTCAAGAAGACTCAAGCATCTAAGCTTGGGGATACCCAAGGCATCCCCTCTTCTTCATCGACAACCATCAGGTCGTCTCCGTTGAAACTATGTTTTTATCACTTCTCATATTGTGTGCTGTTCTTGGAGCGTCATTTTATTTTGCTTTCAGTTTGTGTTATTTTGTTTGCTGGCCATGTACTTTGTTGGATCCTTTCTATCTTGTGTGGGAGAGAGACACGCTTCGCTTTTTCATTTGAATACTCCTGTGCTTCGCTTTTTCATTAGAATACTCCTATGCTTCGCTTATATTTTGTTGAGTATTCTTAGCTTTATTTTCTTATCAGCTCTTGTGCTTCGCTTATATCTTTTTAAGAGCTGTTAGTTGCTGTTATTAGACTCTCGTTTGCTTCACTTATATTTGTTTAGAGAGTTGTTTGTGGTAGCTTGCTTGATTTGTGGAATGATAAAAATGTCGTGCATGTGGTAGTGGTGTGATGAAAAACTTGTATAGTTGTGTAGATCTTCACGTTTGAATAACTTGAAACTTGCCAATTGTTTTGAGATGTTAAGTGAATTAATGCTTAAACTTGCTGGTTATTTAAGTTAAGGCTCATTAGTGAAGAACTACCGTTAAAGTTTGAATTTATAAAGTTTCGTCATGCTTGTAACTTCGATAGGCAAGTGTTTTCATCAAATGAAAGTTTGGTTAACAAGGGAGACAATGCAGAGTTTTTGTGGTTATGCTTAATGTATATTCTATAGTCATTCTTGTTCCGGTTGCTGGTGCTTGTTTGCTTTGATATCTTTGCTAGCCAAAAACTCTGTACTGAGCGGGAATGCTGCTCGTGCATCCAAACTCCTTGAGCCAAATATCTTTCCAACAGTGTCCACCATACCTACCTATACATGGTATTTCGTGCCATTCCAAGTAAATTTGTCATGTGCTACCTTTAAAACTTCAAAATACTCAAATTTGTGCCTCTGTTTTTAAGCTCATGAGGAATTAGTGAGGGAGTTTTGTTATATCCTGTGTCAAGCAAGGTCATTTCCTCCCTTTCACCTGGTGAGGATGAATTGTGTGCTCACTTAAATTTGACGAGAGTTTGCAGGGTTCCCAGCCCACAAATATAAATTCAACATCATTAATATCTCCTCCACACAATGAACCTGAGAAATCGGTCAAACATTGGCTAGTGATAAACAAAGGAGAAGAGGAATGTACTCGTTCCTCTATGGGAGCCACTCTCACAAGTCTAAAAGCCTTGCTTGGGACGGGGGACTAACGGATTTCTTTGTTGTGGATTCGTTGATGAAAGCATGCATATCTCAAAATCATTTCACTTCTGTTTAATAAAAATAAAAAGTTCTAGCACATGATTAATCCCTGCTTCCCTCTGCGAAGTGCCTTTCTTGTACTTTATGTTGAGTCAGTTTTCCTCTTCTTTCTATCTACTCAAACCAAGCTTGCAACAATGACTCTGGGTGCAGTTGATTATATTGCATCTTTTTGCTTAATCATGATTCTTTATGTTGACTTTCTCTATAAGATAAGCATGTTGAAAGTTGAAGCAATGCTGAAACTTGCATCTTCCGTTGTGTTGACTTTAAACACTTTTGACAAGAAGATATTACCTTGAAGACTTCCATGTTATGTCAATATGTATGCTTTCATGTCTCCAAAGTACTATTCATGTAAGGTTTTGCTTAGATGGTGCAACTTGTTTACTCATTGTTTGTTTATTATCAACTATAGACAATTGTTTTGGATCACTTTATTCATATCATGTGCTTTACATTACTATCGTGATCAATATTATGTTGGTAGCATGTCTCATAAAAATTATCTTTTTTATCACTTACCTACTCGAGGACGAGTAGGAGTTAAGCTTGGGGATGCTGATACGTGTCAAACGTATCAATAATTTTTGATTGATCCATGCTTGTTTTATATCAATGTCACATGTTTCTTCTATCATATTGTATCATTTTGAGGCATTTTATTGGAATAACCTATTGACAAGATGTCCAGTGTCAGTTCCTTGTTTTTGTGATGTTTTTGTTGCAGAAAGTTACTTCTGGAAATATTCTCGGAATTGGACGAAAATTTACGACTTTTTTATTAAGGAAATAAGGACCGGAGCCAGAAGGGCGACCCCGGGAGGGACCTACATCCCAGGGGCGGGTCCCACCCGCGGGTCTAAGGGGGGGCGCGGCCAACACCCGTCCTGGCCCTGGAGCACCTCCTCGGCCGCCTCCGATGCCTATAAATTAAGTCCTGATGAAAAAACTCTAACCCCCCGCCATCGCCGACAAGTTTCAAGGGTCAGATTGTTCCTGTTCCGGCACCCTGCCGGGACGGGGATTGGCCCCCGGAGCCATCTTCATCGCCATCGCTGCCTCTGGGATGTGTTGTGAGTAGTTCCCCCATGGACTACGGGTCATGGCAGTAGCTAGTTGGTAGTCTCTCTCCCTTGTGCCTCCATGTTTATGATCTTGTGAGCTGCCTAACATGATCAAGATCGAGTATTGTAATGCTATATGATGTGTTTGCTGGGATCCGATGGATTATGAAGTTATGATCAGATTGTGCATGATTCTTATATGTTAATTTATGTTCTTGCATGCTCTCTGATCCAATGGTTAATGGAATTCCGTTACCCTATGGTTTGTTGTATGTTGATATATCTAATGGTTGGGTTTGCCGGAGTGACAGAAACCTGAAACCCCGAGTTAGATCTTGAGATGTATGGGATGAAGGAGGACCTTTTATGTTTCGTAATGTTATGGTTGGGTTTTGCCTTAATGAATGTTTAGTATTTGCGGATGCTTGCTAACGTTCCAATCATATAGACATGTAATCAGTAGTTGTGAGAGCGCGTGTGTTGTGGCCTCTCCCACTTATTTAAGTTGCAGTCCTTTTATGCCATTAACTGTTTAGATCTCCAAGAGAGAGTATTTATGCTAGATGGTAGGTTCATGCCCCCTTTTATGCCTGCGCTCGAGTGACAGAAACATGCAAGGATGATGGTGTGTTGTTGCTACTAAGGAGAAAACATTGATGTTTATGTTTATGTGGTTATAAATATTGCTTACATCATGCACTTTACTTAATGCAAATGTCTGTTGCTTGCAACTTAATACCGATGGGTGACAGGCTGGATAGCGATCCCTACGTGGACTTTTTAGACAAAGATGCAGTTGGACTCAACGGTCTTTGTTATTTGTTGTGATGCGTACATAAATATTATCATGAACACTTTGATATAGCTAGATTAAGTTTGTGTCATAATCTTGTCAATTGCCTAGCTGTAATTTGTTTACCTATCATATGCATGTTTTATCTTATGGAGAGACACCACTAATGAACCCTTTGGCCCCGGTCCATTTTCCACCATCATTGCTTTCGTGTTACTGTTACTATTGTTCTCAAATCACTGCTACTTTCACCCCTCTTGTGTTACTTGTGCTTCTCCAGGTGTGACTAAATTGACAACTCAGCTGCGAAGACCTTTAGGTATTCTTTGGCTCCCCTTGTGTCAAATCAATAAATTGGGTTACACTACCCGCGAAGACTACTGCAATCCCCTATACTTGTGGGATATCAGATATCACCCAGGTAATTGATGAGGAGAACGCCTATCTTACTGCACCTTCTACTGAGGAGGAAGTAAGAAAAGCGGTATTCCAAATGGAGCGTAGCAAAGCCCCAGGTCCAGATGGCTTCCCTGCAGAGTTGTACCATAACTTCTATGATGTCACTAGTCGGATCTTCTAGATTATTTTGGCTTTCGTCATGCTAGGCAATTAGAATTGTTTCCCTTTAATTACGGTGAGATTATTTTGTTGCCAAAGATTAATGACTCAGAACGGATCCAACAATATATGCCGATCTGACTTCTTAATGTTATCTTCAATTTTTCACAAAGACCACAACTATTGGGCTGAATTCGGTGGAAGGCCATGTGGTTCGTCTAACGTAGATGATGTTCATGCAAGGTAGAAACATAACAGGTGGTGTGGTTATCCTTCATGAAATGTTCCACGACCTTCACCAAAAAAAGTTTAATGAGGTAATATTTAAAATTGACTTTCAAAAGGCATATGACACGATAAAAAGTTTTTTCCCACAAACTGTAAGGATGAAAGGTTTTTTTAGAGAAGTAGCGTATTTGGGTCCATAATGTTTCAGTAAAGATAGTTTGGCCATTAAAGTCAATGATGGCATTGGACATTACTTTTAAACCAAAAGAGTATTAAGACAAGGCCATACATTGTCGCATATACTACTTAACATAGTGGCGGATATGCGGGTCGTGCCAAATTGGATGGTCAAATAGAGGGTGTAGTTCCACACCTACTGGATTGTGGACTATCTATCCTTCAATATGCCTATGCACGATTCTTTTTATGGCATCATGACCTCGAAACGGCTAAGAACCCAAAATTAATATTGTCAGTGTTCGAGCAATTATGGGGGATAAAAGTTAATTTCTATAAAAGTGAGTTGTTTTGCTTTGGGGAACGAGGAATCTCAAGACGAGGCTACTCAACATGCTGAATTATTTGGCTGTGATGAATGCCATTTTCCAATTAGATATATTTGGATATTCTGACCCACAATCGGAAACTAACAATGCTGAATGGAAAACATGTCGAGGAGCGCCTCGAGAAAATACTTAGTTGCAAAGAAACAAATGCTTTCCGTCGGCGAAAGACTTGTTCTCATTAATTCAGTACTGAGAAATATGGTGTTATATATGACATCATTCTTCTAGATGGACAAAAGAGTTCTTCTTAAGTTGTATTACTTTCTATCGATATTCTTTTGCAGAGCGCCAGTCAAAAAAAGAAATATCGACTGGCTAGATGGGACGTGTGGTTTGTTGTCCAAAATATCGGGAGTCTTGGTATTCATGGCCTAGAGGTTAAGAATTTAGCTCTCCTCGGTAAATGACTTTTTAACCTTCTTACCGTGTATGGACCATGTAAAACTATCCTGAGAAGAAAATATATAGATTCAAAGGTGTTATCCCAGGTGTGTTAAAAATCAGGGGACTTGCGCTTCTGGGCTAGTCTGATGGCATGAAGAAACATTTATTCGACTTTGAATCTTTCACTACTAAGGATGGCTCGAAAAATAGATTCGGAGGAATATGTGGTTAGGAAATACCAATCTCCATAGTCAATATCCGGCTCCATACATAATTGTCCGACACAAGAGCGATAAAATTGCTAATATTTTGGAGATGTCTCCACATAATAGTCGGGCCCAGACTTGCGGCATGGAACACTCTTCTTGTGCGCTTATCAATTGTTCAATTGTCGCAAGAGTCTAATGAATTTGGGTGGAATCTACATGAGAATGGTAAATTGTTGGTGGATTCCATGTTCAGAGCACTCGTTCATTTAGAAGTGCTAGTCGATAATAACAAACAAAATGAAAAATGAAGGTGCCGCTAATTTTTTTTAATTGTGTGGTATCTTCGTAAAGATGTACTCATACGAAGGATAATCTAGCAATGAGCAGCTGGCATGAAAATTTACGGTGTGTATTTTGTTACCATGTTGGGACAATTAAGCATTTATTTTTTCGGTGCAAGTTTATGAACGCTCTATATGCTCAGTCATCCAAGTGGCTTCTAATATGTATTGGATTGATACATGAAAAAAATGATCCACTGTTAAGTAACTTATGCACCGTCATGCTACAATTTTTTACACTTTCTCGGAGATGCAGCAGTAAACGTCATTACCCCTTTGGTTTCACCTTTGTAGTATTCAATCAAGAAATACCTTTAGCCGACATTTTCCCCTTTCCGATGTTACCAAGTCGATCCTCTTACTTACTAATATCAGCCATGTCCAGCAGGTCTGCAAAGTTGGGTTTCAGCTTCACCTTCCAAGAACCTGCCCCCAGATCCACAAACTCCATGTCAACAAGCTGCTGAACACAAGGTCCTCCCTGGACACAGTTGTGAGCTGAGTTCTGACTTTTGCTAGCTGCTGATGAAGCTTTGCTCCGAACAGCATCCGGAGAGATTCTCCGCTTGCAGGTGTCAGCTGCTCACGGCCTCACGCCCACATCCACCTATGCAATGACCCAATGATTTCTTCAAAGCCACCACCCTCCAATCATATTTTACAGCCACCAGCCATGAGGCTTAGAATGACAACTCCCCAACAAATCAAGATCCATAAAGAGTGGGTGCACACGCATGCACGCACCCAGTTCCCCAATTTTTATTTCAAGCAAACTGAACAGGACTTCGAACTATACAGAGCCAAGCCGTCTCCTATATATAAGAGCCCCTCCTGGCCATCATCTTCCAACATCAAGCACCACTACCAAGTCCACCTGTGAAAGCTAGCTAGGCTCTCCTTCCCAGCATCAACCCTGCCCATCTCCTATACGCACATCCATTCTCCTGATCTCTCAAAAAAAAATGGCTCGCCTACTCCTCTTCCTATCTAGCCAGCTCGCCATGACCGCCGTCATGGCGCGGCAGTTCCCCGCCTTCCTCTACGACGGCGGCGCAAGCGTCATCACATTTACAGCAGAAGCTCCTTCTGCCGCGGCTGGTTATCGGCATTCCCTTCTGGAGTCCAGATTCGCTGGATCGCCGCTGGGCTCGTCGCGTCACCACACGGCGCACAACCCCTTCGACAGACACTTCGCCGGGGGCAAGATCATACTGGGAGGCCTCGCCGCGGCCATCATCGCCGCCGTCTTCTGCTACATCCGCATCACGAGGGCAAAGAAGATCACCGAGCCCAAGACCTGAATGATCTTTATGCCTCGTCCTGGATACTTTTTATCTTTATTTGTAGTGAGGATATGTGAACAAGAAACAACAAGTGTAGCCGTCCACGTAGGTTTGTTACAACATGTGTAAAGAACAGCTAATTGCTTCTGGTGGCTCAGGTGATTCTTCTCGTTTCTTGCAGGTCGTATTTCTTGCTGAAATCCTTCTCCCTCTCGTCTAGTCGTTGCTGAAATGAGTCAGTGTTTTTGCGCCGAGTGCATGAATGATGCAACGTTAGGTTCATATTATAGGATGGTTAAGATCGATGTACCTTTTGAGGGCCTAGAGTTGGACGGTGGTGGCTTGCTGTCCTAGAACCTAAAAGATAAGTACCTTGTGATCCAGGAGTTAATGCAGGCACGTGATCTGTTATCAGCTTCTCTTGCAAAATTAGCTACTACGTATTAGAAAATCCTAAACTCCAGCCAAGTCAAGTTTCAGAAAAAGCAGACAAATTCTCGGCCGCTACGGTCTATGCTGAGCCTAAACGTAGTCTCTTCTCATGTCTCGTCCTTTATAACATGATCATTGGACATTTGGACTAGCTAGCTGACTTCTAGAGGATGGCCCCATGACCAACTTGCCAGCTCTGTTCGAGGGCTCCAAAAACCGCCATTCATCTCTAGAAGCACTACTATTTAGCAATAAAATCGGGCAACTTGTGCATTCCTAGACGAAAAAAGGGCAAGAACCCAGATGGATAACGAAACAACAGAGTTAAAACCAGCCAAATGGATCGAAAAGTCATTTCGGCTCTCGAGCTGCATTGATCTCTTTAAAAAATCTAAAATGAAATCCTGGGTGTAGTAAATGATGCATTCTACAAGTATGCAAAATCACAATCCAAAATTATATTACGAGCTACACAAAAATAAAAATAAAAACTTATATATTCTTGAGACTTAAAAGTGTGTATACTCACATCCACACATTTATCCTTTTTTGTGTGGTTGAATATAAATTATTTCAAATTGAGATTTACAGGTTTGTGGGATACATCATTGACAACATGCGGGATTCCTTTTCAGATTCTTAAAAACTTATAAATCTATTTTTTTTGTTATTTTTTATGTAAAGGGATCAATGGACTTCAGGAGCCAAAAATCTCCACTCCAAACAAATCCTCTTCTTTATTATTTTGTCTCATAGAAAAAACTAGCAAATCGGATTCGCGTCTGCTATTATCTAACTTTGCTCCATTATAGTTTGATAGCACCACCTAATTATCATCGGGAAAAGGTGGCATCACAGTTGCAGGATCCGTATGGAGGACCATATCTGTTGAGCTACAGCATGTGCAATAGTTCTAGACAACGTAACTAACCAACCTAGCTAGGTCTGCTTTCTGGTAGCGAGGTGATGGATTCAGTCAAATGCTAGTAGTACGTTTGCTTTTCTATCTTCTTAAGCATCGTGATTTCTCCATGCAAAAGAGAAAGCATCATTAATTCAACATTAGCCTTTTTCTAGAGTGGGTCACTGGGGTACTTAGCGAGGTTATGAGCTTTCCCAGTTGAGATGCGACCTTCGTCATGGGTAACCGACATCTGTGAAAATCCTTGGAGCACTCAGCGATCTCTCAGAAAATATAATGCTTATATATCGACCTCGAGTAGTTGGATTTATGGCTGTAATTACCTCCTTTGCACTCAGAAGCAAAAAATGTAGAGGCTGAATTTTTTTTGGGGGGCTTGAGGTCAAGTGATCGCCTACTGCCTACTGGCGCAGCCGAACACGCGGATGTCCCTCAATTGGAGAGGGCCATGTACTTGGCTGATCGTCAAGGTTCCATGCTTGGTTCACGTACCAGTTCGAATCATAAGCTCTCTTTTGTTTCTATTTCGAATGAGGTTATTGTTTCTCGTGCATCTAGATTGGGGGTTTCATTGGGTTTATCTCCTTCTCAAATTAGCAATTCGGTTAAAAATTAAAAGACTTAGAAGAGTCTCAAATTTTAACTTTCTTAACTAATTCTCTAGCTTCAAAGGAGTTGGGGAGTCTCATAGTTAATAATGCAGAAGGCAATTGATTTAAATGAGGATTTGTTAATGACGATGAAGAGGGCTAGGGGGATCATATATATGTTGTGTCTCGGTCACACGATCCTGTAAGAAAGTTTCGAGTGGCCGACTCAAAGTTAGAAGAAGTGCTAGGCTTCGAATTTTGAATAGTTTGTCTAGATGAAAGGCTATTTTTGAAATAATGATTGTTTGGGTGACTCCGCAAAACATTTGGCTATTCATGAGGAGGTGCATGAGTATAAGTTAAATTTTATGGCCTTGCTAGAGACGTGCAGATCTAATTTTGATGCACCCTTGTTGAAACATTTGGCTGGGCGATTTGACTACAATTGATATTGCTTACCCCCACGTGGTCAGTCAGGAGGAATACTTGTGGGTTTTAATAATGCAGTTTTGTCTGTCCAAACAATAGTGGCTGGTGACTTGTGTGTTAAATTTCATTTAAAGGTCAACGGAGGATGGCTTATGTTTTGCTTTAGTGGCTGTTTATGGACGGCTTAGGATGAAAAGAAGCCAGAGTTTTTGTCTGAACTGTTTCGCATATGTGAAGGGGAGACACGACCCATGTTGGTCGGTCGGGATTTCAATATCATTAGACGACAATAGGAGAAAAACAAGAATAATTTCAATGCTCACTGGTCATTTTATTTTTAAGAGCCCTTTTGTGTGGTACTCCAAATAAATAATAGCAATTAATTCTGCGCAGCCAAAGGCTGGAAACAATTTATACTAGTGGTAGGGTGAGTACTCTCTCCGTCTAGGATTGTAAGGCTCCTTAGACTAGTCATAGTGGGGAGTAACTTCAAGTAGTAACATACACATATTACTAGACTATGTTACTACCCTCATAGTGCAAAGTAACATAGAGGTGGTGTCATAGATTGTCTCATTTATTACTCTATAGACTCATTTTCTCTTGAAAAGTGTGATGTTACTAGTGTTACAAGTAACTAGCTAAGTTACTCTATTTGTATCTCTCCACATTAATTACATGCCACGTAGGATTTTTTGCTTAGGTGGCATCTATGTTACTAGTGAAGTTACTCCCACTATGGGTAGTCTTAGGATGAGCAGCGTGACCTAGGTAGAAGAATAGTGGCTGCAGTCGATCGGGTCATCTCCTTCGCTTCGTCCTATCAGCGCTTGGTTAGGATTTTGCAGTTAATTAGGGCAGTAATTGTAGGCATGCTAACCGTCATCTGGCCCAGAGAAAAAAATTCGGAAAACTGCATGAGGCGTGCACGGCGACGCTCGACGGCCTCGTCGTCATCAACCACGACATGGGTAATAAAATTCCTTTTTTTGTAAATTAATTATTAAAATACGTACTAGTGTAAAATCGGCACCACACAAATAATCTCGTTGATGGGTCTCGGCCAAACACCCAAAAATCGTTAGTCCAGTTCGCTGCATCCGAATCAAAGAGGCCGTTGCAATCTGCAGAGCATTGCGCCTACCAAGCTGGAATATAATGACGAGCAAATCATAAAGGGACCTGACCTCCGGAGAGGATTGGGGGCCTAGGCAGTTCTGTTATTGTGATTTTGCTGTCGCAATGGACATTTTAACATCAAACTTTATTGAGAAGGAAGTGTCTCATGCTATTTTCTAGAAGGAACGTAATAAAGCTCCGAGACTAGATGAGTTTCCGGTTGAGGTTTACCAATAAGTTTAGGATGTTATCAAGGTTGACTTGATGGACATGTTTGTATGGTTGCAATCGAGTGATTTATCTTTTTTAAATAAAACTTTGGGGTTTATTACCTTGCTGTCCAAAAAAAGAGGATGCAAGCAGAATCGAGCAATATAGGACTTTTTGATTGTTAAATGTGAGTTCATGTTTTTTTTTAATAAAGTTGGTATGAATCGTGTTACATCAGTTGCTGATTAAGTCATTCGGCCAACACAATTTGTTTTTCTTCTGGAAGGAATATTTTGAAAGGAGTTGTTGCGTTACATGAGACTATTCATAAAATTCATAGAAAAAGTTGGATGGGGTTCTCTTCAAATTTGATTTCGGAAAAGCTTATGATCAAGTTAAGTTGGTCGTTTTCTGCAACAAACTTTTCAAATGAAAGATTTTGCACCTGCAAATGGGCTGCGAAGTTGGTTCAGGGAGAGCGCGTTGGGATTTGTATGAGTGATAACATTGGTCATTTCTTTCAAACCCTTAAAAGGGAGGATATGCTGTCTCCTCTACTCTTTAATTTAGTTGCCGATATATTGAACACTATTTGTTGTTGTATAGTTTTGTCGACGTACTTGTACGTGTATCTAACCGATTGATTTTATTTAAGCCAAAATTCACACGGTTTTTATTCTTCATGATCTAATATATGCGCATCCAAATTTGTAACCGGTCATTATATGTTTGGCTCTAAAATCTGACAAAATAAATAAATATGGTACAGTAGGAAACTAGGAATATGTAACACAAAAAATGGAAAGTCGGATCCGATCACATGCTTGACAAGGCTAACCTGGAAATATAGCTGGTCAAATGGGCCGGTCCGAGGCACGACTTTTTTGGCCCGGTCCGAGCACGGCACGGCACGATCTAAACGGGCCGCGGCACGGCACGGACCCGTTAGTGCTCGGATCCAACTTCGATTTGAGGCAAGCGGGCTGGCCCGGCACGGCACGATTAGACATTTTTTATATATTTTATAGCTATTTTACCTATTTTTTATATATTTTGAGCTGTAATCCTGCCAGATTGGCCATATTAATGCGGCCGTGCCGAACAACGGTCCGACCGGGCTCATGGGCCGTATTAGTGCCGCTGGGCCGTGCCTCGGTTAAAATTCGCACCCATGGGCCGGTCCGGCACGGCACGATTACGTACGTGCCTAACGGTCCGTGCCGCTGGCGTGCCGTGCCATGCCGGACCAGGCCGGCCCGTCTGGCCAGCTATACCTGGAAACAGTCGGTTCGGTCGGAGCGGCCGTGCCAGCCACGGGCCGTGCCGTGCCGGGCCAGGCCGGCCGGTCTGGCTATTAGGGATGGCAATGGGTACCCTGTACCCGCATACCCTGCAGGTAAAAACCCTATTAGGGTAAGGGTTTGGGACAAAAAAAAAACCATGGGTATATAAATAGGTAAATCTTGTGCCCGTCGAGCAGAGAGGGTACGGGCATGGGATTGCATTACCCATACCCGCGTGCCCTTGTACCCATATAAATTCTGTCAACTGGAGCTTAGGTTAATTAAACCTAACCTAATTTTCTAATCCCTCATGACCGCATAGGTCAACTCAAGTCAGACCACGATCGATCGGACACATAATCCCGTAACTATCTAGCCACGTACTTTTTTTTCCTATTGATGGATAGCTCGAGTTTATTTTGATTGAATTTGTTATAGTGAAAACTTTATTATAATATTTATTTTATGGCCTTATGTATGGATAAATTATTTATATATTTTGTCGTGAGTTTATGAATTTAATGTATACACTTATGTGTGGATGTTTATGACTACGTATAGTCACATTAATTATCTCATATATTTTTTTGGCTCAATTGATATGTTGCAAATGCGGGTATTTTTACCCGCGGGTATCCCTTTACCCTGTCGGGTGAAGGGTATGGGAAAAAATTATACCCGCTTACGGGTATGGGCACCGGTGATGGGTAAGCTCGGGGGGCACGGGTAAGGGTATAGGGTGGCTCCACCCGCACCCATAACCTGCGGGTGCCATCCCTACTGGCTATACCTGGAAACAGTCAGTTCGGTCGTGACATATATACTCCTCCAGAAACCTCGAAACCCCACGACCACGGCTTCGCCGCTTCAACGACAACCGCTTCGCCGCTTCCGCTACCGAGAGCAGTGACCGAGGCCTCCGCTGCCGCTGCCGCTACCGCCCCGACCAACGCCCGCAGCGACACGATGGTAACCGACGCGGCCGCGATGGCGGTCGTGAAGGCCGCGCGCCCCGCCTTCCGCGGCGCCCACGACGGCGTCGCGTTCGCCGCCAACGCCGCCTTCCTCGCCGCCGGGTACTCCCTCTGCGCCGTTGGGCCCGCCGCGCTCACCGACCCCCCGCCCACAGGTGCGCTCCGCCCTCAGCCCTTAGACCTAGGGTTATGCATCTGGGCTGTTGATTTTGCTGTTAAGTCCCCGGAGTGTGTAGATATGGGTCGATATTTCTTACATACCCTGATCTTAGCACTTTAATCCACGCAGTCCAGTGAAATTCCTATTTCTGAGTTAGTAGTTAATTTGCCTGTGTGACTGAATCCGGATAATTGAGGCTATGTTACCATGCTATGTTGCTTCCTATATATGTTAAATTGGTAAACTTGGAGCACTGGATTAGTCAAAGCTGTTTTGTGCTACATATCTATTGTCTACACTAATATGTCTGTAAATGCATAAGATGTTACATAAGAGAGAAAGTTCTTAGAATTATTTTTCTAGGCAAACATATCTTGTTAGGTAGGACAGAACCGGTGCAGTGGACATATCTTAGAAAGTCCTTAACTATGTTAAAATCATGTACTGGACAGAACCGGTGCAGTGGAGCTGAATTATATGCGGAATGGAAGGCATGTCATTTTATCCCTGCTCACATTGTTGACCATTGTACTATAATTCCAGCCCGCATAAACCAAGTGTAAAATTTTTGTGGGAGTGATTAGTTTTATTAACTCTAGTGGTTGTTAGATACATTTTTTCGTGAGGTTAAAGAGTGACTTTGTGTGAATTCATGACTTGTATTGTAATTATGATTTTTTTTTTAGTTTATATAACTGATGCTTTTTACTGTGCTTAAATTTTAGTCGATGAGGAGGTGGGGATCGATGGGTGGAACCAAATGGATAATTGCTATGCCTTCTTGTACTCCAAGGAGGAGGAGGGCAAGAAGAAGCGCATTTTAATGAAATGTCTAGTGATTGATGACTTCCTTGCTGTTGATGTGCTGGATCTTGAGGCACAGCACAAGGAACCTTGCAATGTTCAAATCAAGTATGTTTCAGTCTTACATGTTATTATTTTGTCTTAGTTCATTCTTTGGTTCCATGGGATTTTCTTATTGCTATACTACAACTCGCTGGAACAAAACGGATAGTTGCAGGATTAGACCAACTAAGAGTTATTTATACCCAGTGCTTTCACCCCAGAAAATACGTTTTGTATTCCAGGATCAGGATGTATGTACACTATGTATTTTAGCTACTGTAAATATTTTCAGTTGGTAGTGATGATCTGTTCACCATCTACTACTTGGTTACTAACAAGTGGGGATAACTCTGAATTTTCTTAGTGTTCAGTCCTGTGCGTAATTCAGGTTGTTGTCATGCGCTATCTGGACTGACTAAAATATTTGGCAACATTTAATAATGCAAACTCAAGACTTCTTTGTTTGGATGTTTGAAGTACAACCACACGTATAATAATACTGTAGCTGTGTAGCACATTTTATGTTTTTTGTGTGTGGAGAGACTATTTGGACATGTGAAACTACTTCAGTGGTTGAGGCGTTGAGCTACTGCTATGGTTTTTTGGCACTGTTGTAATGCACTTAAACTCTGCCAGTCAGCAAAAATAGTTGGTACGAAGCACTTGATTATATTAAGTACACTTGTATTAATTGGGATGAGAGATATTATTTCTCTATAAATTGAACAAACTTTGAACTCCAATAATGAAATAAAAAGGTCGTATCCATCACTTTGATGCAGAGACCGGGGTGATATACCCTTTTCGAAAAAAAAAACTTAGCTGTGCTTTCCCTAACAAACAGTATGACCTATACTATACGATGACTTAGGTTGCTACAAATATCTGAGTATAGAATTTAGTTTTGCTGGATTGAGTATGATTTTGTGCAAAAGGTATGTATATGGACAGACAGTATGACACAAGGTGCATTAAGTAATACTGGCTCTGTTTGTAACTTATCTGTTAAATAAGACCTAGTTCAAGCTATTTGTGTTTTAATTTAACATTCCGTGAATATTTTAGATACTTGTTCTGTTCACAGTTCTTTGTTGAATAGTTCTGTCCACGTGTGGTTCTTCCATTTTACGGTTTTGACTTTTTGACTTCCATTCCTTGTATCCAGTGTGAAGGATTTCTTCTCTGAAGAACAGCCCAAGAATTATAAGGACATGTACAAGAATTTTACTGGCTTCATTGATACCGTTAACTCAAGTTTATTGGTTAAATTGGATGGTAAGGACTCTGCTGCTGCTCAGAAGCCAGATGTTGAGAGCAGTTCATCGATAAACAGGTATTTCTATGCTGGTTTAGACTTTTCATGACAACCTACAATCTCCCCTCTTTGACATTAAATGTCAGGCCAATTTTCTGTTTATCTTCTTGCAATTTTTTTGTTTATTACCCTCGGTAATTACTTCCTTCCATGTGTCCGTTTTACCTCGCTGGATGAAATCATATAGGAAATTGTGCTATTTTCTTGTTATATTCTGCTGATTCTGCTTATATTTACTTATGAATGTAGCTACAATATACCATCCAAAGCTTTTGTGTTATAGCTGCCTTCATTTGCTAACAATTCTCTAACGTGTGAACTTCTCTTCTAGCTCGGAAAATGTTCTGCCGGAAAATCCAACTACAGGAACTACTGAACCTGCTGGGTATGAGTACAACCTCAGACATTTTTATTTCATCTTGTTTTTAATGTGAACATTCTCTATCATTTACCCCTTCTATGGGAATGGGGGTGCAAGATAATTGCTCCTCTATTTACATTTTTTATATTCTGTTGATATTTTCTCCCCGAGTGCTGTCCAATATCATTAGTATCTACGTATTTGGGTTTCTAGTAATAGTAGGATATCATGACAGAAACAGAAGATGCAACCCACTGAGGCTTAGCAACTAGGGAACATATTTGCTCCAACTTTTTCATGCCTTAGGAGTTACGCCCTGCTTCGGTTGCAGAAGTCACAAAACACAGGAATTAAGTACCATGTCTTGTGGATTCCTATGGGAATATGAAACTCGGGAATTTCACAAGGTTGCTGTTTGGATGCCTTATAGGAATTTCGCAGGAAAATGTTTTTTGATTGTAGATAGAAGAGAGGAGAGAAAGGCTATTATGCCTTGGGACTTCTCGAAAGAATTTTAACATGAGGTTGGAGCTCATGTTTAGAATCTTCGAAAGTGTGAATGAAATGAAAGTTTCCTATGGTAATTCATAGGTTCCTATAATCCTAAGGGCTTTGTAGGAAAGTTCCATGAAATTCCTTTATTTCAAATAAGCCCTCAACTGCCTCAGTTACAAGCTGAGTGTCGTGGTCCATACCTTCGAGATTTCATGGGATTAAAGCTTGTTGGGTCCTGATATCAGCTGGCCTTTGTTCAGTTTTTCACGGGCATGGATGTTCTTGCATTGTTTAATAAATCTTCTCCCTCTTGTTTTGGTGCAACTCGAAATGAATAGTACTACAAACTATTGATACTGTTATTGCAACATATTTAAAGGCTGTTTTGGATTATCTTGATTTATACATGGAGTAAATGAATTATCTTGATGCATGTCCAAAATCAACAGAAGAAAATCCATGGAGTGATCATTGTTGTTACTTCTGGTTATACCATTAGAAGAACATATGTGTTACTTGGTAGCATTTGTGGCATGTATGTGTCAAGTTTTAACACTCGTTTTTATAAATCTCGCTGCTAAACTATAAAGAAATATTTATGGAAGTTCAAGTAATTCAAGTGGTTGCATGATAATAGCTACGGTGCATCCTATCCTTAGTACGCGTACTAGTTAAGCTCAAAGAAAGTTGTTCTACAAGAATATCTTATAAAAAAAATCGCACTCCCTATCACTCTTGTATACTAGTAAGTTGCTTATAGGATATTGTTACCGTGGTTAATATTTTGATTTATGTATTATGGTACAGCCTGATTATATCCCCCAGTAGCTCCATTTGGTCATGATGACCTCTTCCCTGCTCCTGGTGCTGGCTTCTATCCTCAAAGGTTTGTCTCCTTATCCGTAGTGTTCATGTCAAAACATAGAAAAGTTAGTAGCTTCACACATATTTAACCGTGTCTTGTTTTTTTGCAGTGGTGGGAGAGGTGGTGGTGGTATGCATGTTGGTAATATTTTGTCCATTGAATCCTTTCCAGAATCTCGTTATATTTGTTCATCTGTGCAGTTTAACTTACAGCGTATTTCATACTACAGGTCCAAACGATCCACGCTTCTTCCCTTCCAACCCTTTTCCTGGCCCATTTGGTGGCCCTGGCCCTGGGTATGTTCAGTTCTCTTTCACTCTTGTGCCATCGCAATATCAGTTTTCTGATGTCCTCAGTTATAAATGGAAACGGGTGTTTCTTTATGTAGTAGTGTTCCGCCCGGTGGTCGTTACGATCCAATTGGCCCGCCAGACGTTCCAGGGTTTGAACCGCCTCGCTTTGTGAGGTAACTTAACTATTCCCATTATTTTTGCTAGCATTCCTGTAAGGTTGAGGATGGCCGGTTATTGCATTCAATACCGGTTTCAAAAGGTTTGAACTTCAGTTTCTGGGATCCTCATGGTGCTGATTGCTACCCCCGCATTCATTGAAACATTGCTAATATATTATGTAATTCCATTCGTCCCCGCATAGTCATAGAGGCTTTAAGATGGCACTGACATCTACTAGTTGATTCTGTCGACCACTGCCTGGGGCTGTGATCAGCAAGACAGCAACTGATGCCAACCTAATGATGTTTCCTTTGATGCAGGCCTCCGAGGAATCCTGGTGGGAGCGTCCACCCAGACCTCGAATTCTTCCAGCAAGGCCCAGATTTCTGAGCGACTCGTGTCCAGAGGCCTGACACTTTCTGAATAATCCTGCTTGGTTTATCATGTCTACCTAGAGCGCGCTTGGTGTAAGAAGTGAAACGAACTGTTATATGGCAAGTAGTGCCAACAGACTTTGCCTGTAAAGACGGATCCAAACTTCTGTATTGACCTCTAGTTCTGACTGTGCTTTGTGTTAGTCGACTGTACAATTTTGTATATAAATCTTATCCGCATGCCCTCTGTTTGCTTCTCACCTAAAGTGATGTTGTGAGGTTGACAGACTGTATCTGTATGAAGTATGATGATGGAAACGCATCGCAAAGAAAGTATGCCCTTGTCGCTTGTCGCCCGGTGCATCTTGGGCCGGCGGGCGGAATATCCCCATCGCCCGGGTGCCATCTATGTTGTCTTCGCCTTTTGGTGTCGTCTGTGCGTTGCGATGCTTTCGCCTCACCTCCGTGCCGAGTTGCCTTTTCGTTTTCTCCTTTTTCTTTGCTCTCCAGCGTGTTGTATCGCGCGCTCGCTGTGTAGCCGTGTTGTGCTGTGGCGCGGCGGGCCGCGGTTGGAATCCTTCGACGATGATGCTGCTTTTGGTAGTCCCACGTTGGGAGGAGGGGATGTTTGCGGACTCTGCTCGCGGCAGGCTGGTCTGGTCCGGGATCCCAAGCATCATTCGCTGCGGCGCCGCCGGCGGACAGGATTATTTAGTGCTTGCATACGCGTGCATCTAGGGGAAACACAAGTTAAAGCCAGAAAATGGGCGGGGTTAGCATCCGAGCGCTAGCTATCTACGGCTGTACAAAGCGCAAAGTGCAAATGTGGATGAGTGACGAGTCATGGGCAAACTCTTTTGGGGTAATTATTTTGAGATAGGACAACTTGTTTCACGAATTACTTTGCCTAAGTCGTTCGCTACTATCTGGGCTCAGCCGTTTTGCGTCGAATTGCCGGTACAATAGTCGGAGCTCACCTTTTTTTTGCGGAATACAAAAAATACAAAGGATGTAAAAAATTATATCATGGAAATATACACACTAACAATTATCTCCTTCCACGTAGTCGGCCATTTCTCTATCCACACCACCTTACCAGGAGGTGCCACCGTCGTTTTCCGCCATCCTGCTACACATACAAAGGATGAAATAATTTCAGAACGTTTCTCTCTCATTATCCATATCATAGTTGCGATCATAAATGTTGCTAAACCGTCAGGCGTGTGATCCTTCGTTTTCTAGATAAATACGGACATGCACCAAAACATTTCCTGGTCAATAACCGATAGCGGGACTTGGATATCCATGGCGGCTCTCGAATTATCAACGAAGATCCTTATTGTGTCAACCCTAGTATTCCATTTATGTATAATTTTACTTCATAATACTTTACGCAAGAAGAGATTTTATCGGCATTCCGTAATCAACACTTTGATCAATATAAACTAGTTGCCCTTGTTTCTTGGTGTGTAGTCGTTTGACTTGTATTCCGTGTGTCGATGCCGCCCGTGGCTAACTTGAAGGCACATAATTGGCCAGACGATGGTGGACATCGTTAATAACCGAGATGGCCCAAAGTGTATCTCTCCAGTATTAACATATATCGTACCACGATATATTTTTCGTTACTCGAAAGACGCTTTTATAATCACCCAGCTACATAATGACTTTTGGCATCCTATAAGTACCTATCAGGTAACCGGGCTACGATACTCTCATGGTCATAGTATGTTTAGTAAAAGTGAAGACATAGATTGAGGAAATACTGGCAATGTATTGATGACACTATGTTACACTTAACAATGATCCCTCATTAATTATGACATCCTCATAACATCTTACTCATATCCATGGTCAGTAAAACAGGACCATGGATAATTCATGAACCAATCAAAAGGTCTGACTAGCGATCTAGGTTTATGATACTACACATGTAATTAGGTTCTCCTTTGAATCTCCTATTCATACCATACTATCATATAGCATAAAAAATAAACTCTTACTCATTAACATTGAGGAAATAGAATAATAGCAACTTTATTATTGCTTTTAGGGCATATTTCCAAAATAGTCGTGGTTGCTTCCGGCTGGCCCGAATCACCTCTAGATTGGCTCATCAGGTGCAACTCACGATGTTTCTTGCGGAAGCGTCAAGTCATGCAGGTTGCCAGCAGGTGCTACCCACAACGTTTCATGCGTCTCATGCAAAGGGCCAAGTCATGCATGTTGCCAGCAGGTGCTACGCACGATGTGTCCTATGGAGGCGTCAAGTCATGCATCATGTTGCTGCTAGATCAACGGCGGTGTAGCAGGGCTCGTCCTACCTTCTAGTATCTC